>OW119928.1:84985444-85340391 GCA_933210815.1 Meta bourneti | reverse complement strand
GCCGCAAACTACATGACAACCGCCAACAAATGCCATTCATAACGCCCAAAAATCAACAGATGAGAAATCGGAACCGTAATTCCGACACGAAATTCCGAATCGGCTTATCGGTATAGGAAACCGAAAAGATAATGTTCAAATCCAGTCTTTTCATAAACTAATAAACCTATTATAATTAGTAAATCAAATAGAATTGATAGTCAACAGGAAAGTCTCTAAAATAAGCTATTAAATAATATTGGTATTCTTAAATCTTTCAAAATAATCTTATAAAAAGAGTGAGGGTATTTATTATTAAGAAGTGTGTTAATGAGATTATTACATTGCAAAAGAAAGTTAGATTTAAAGTTGCAAATTTTATTGAAACGCACCAGTTGACCAGCAATTGTGTTATAATAAATTCTTTTAGAAATATTAGAATCCCAAATACATTAATTTAAAAACCGGAAATTCAAAATCATCTCTCTTATCATAAATATTAATATCAGTTGTATTATTTAAAGTGTATATATTCAAGTCTAGAAAGACGGCTTTATTATTATCTGAATTGGTTTTAATAAATATAATTCATCTCTGTAAATCGATCTCCAAATGTTAGCAAAATTAGTATCAATAAAAACAATTAAATCATCAATATATCTAAAAGCAGAATTGATTTGAATGCAAAAATTTTTTTCATAATAATGAAGAAATAAATTAGCAAGAATGGATGAAAATTGGAACCCTGGGGTATATCCTTAACTTGAATAAATAAATGCTCGCCGTTAAAAATAAAATTATTATAGATACAGAAGTTTACCCAAAATTCCCAATCCTCAAAATCAATAGTAATCAGATTTTTAAAGTCATTCTATTAGTAGTTAATTGCATCTTTAAGTTTGTCCAGTGGTATGCTAGTAAATAGGTCTTTAAAGTCATAGGTTAGTATATTATTATTAATATTTTTTTATATAATTTAAAACGTTATTATTATCACTAGTAATCCAAGTGAAACCTTCTTAAATAATGGTATTAAGGATAATTTTTAGATATTTACAATGTAAGATACCGGGTTTAATCATATAAGAATTTGTACCACAGTTAATAAATCGGAATTTCATTGGATTTTTATGAAATTTAGGTACAATAGTTATGTAAGGTAAAATAATGTGATGATTACAAATTTTTAAACTTTTATTTGAAGAAATAATTTTTTAACAATAGTATTATATGTAGATTTGCATCACTTATAGGTATCAGAATTTTTAAGCTCAGTATCTAGCAAATTTAAGTATAGTTTTTTTACAGATAATAGCATAGTTACTTGATGCTTTATCTACCGGTGTTATTATGAATTTATTTTTTAAGTCGTTAAAAGCCAGCACTATTGACTTATAATAAAGTTTTGTGTTTTTTCTAAAGTTTTTAGATATTTTGTAATGCCTGCAAATTGTTTATTGCTTTCAGAGTTTTTTAATTTTTTATTAATACCGCTACCCCTACAACCTCTATTCGTTTTGATTCTTGATGTGTGGAATAAAGTATATGTGTTACAGTTACCTTATTGGGAGTTTTAACTTTAAACCCTTAAAAAATTTTATTTTTTCTTTGAATGACAGAACTTGTCTCAAATTTAAAATTTTTTCACAACACTAGGCTCTTAATCCCCATTTTCTACTTTTACTGCATGATATTTACAAAGCTCGACTTTCTAAAATTAATATGAAAAAACTATTAGTAATGATAATTTTATTTACATGAAAATAGGATTTAAACACCCAATATTTGATCAATTTAATTTCAATTAAATTATAAATAATTTAATGAATTAATTAACGTCAATCTGGGGTAAAACAACGGGCTGTTCGGGACTGTACGGGATCAATCTCGAAGGAATTATTTTGGTTATGGTAATTAATTACCGTCGTACTCGAGCAACACAACGGATTATTGGTGACGGTCCAGCATCAATCCCCAAGGGAAAGATCCGAGGAATACACCACGTAATTTTGAACCACCGTCAGATGACGCGGTAACAAATGAGCTGGCACCCCACTCTCCAAACTTCCACACCACGATAACGTGAGTACATTTGAGACCATGACATATCTAACGTGCACCAACCCCCGTGTACACGATGGTCTTTGGCTGGACCGAGCTTCGAATTCGCAATCTTTCGGTTGCTAATCCATTGTTTAATCAACTGGGATACCACGGCCCATCACATTTTATAAAAAGCGAGAAGTATTAGTCCTACACAAGAGTCCAGACACACACAGGTGTGATCGAAGAAAGTTTTGTATTACCATCGCAACAACCATTTCACATCGAATAATCGGGTTGGTGATAAGGGTTCTGGCGTCTAAATCGAAAGGTTCCTGTTTCGAATCAGAGGTAAGGCATGGATGTTTGCTCGTTTGGAGTAAATAAATGTGTGACCTTTCTATAAATGGGTTGTGAATTGAATGCATGATGTGTATCTGATGTACAACGTACCACCAGTGGTGCACTAGTGTAATGCCAAGTAGTTCACAATTCAGCCCTTGCAGTGCTAATAACACTTCTAACAATTTCTATTGGCCGTCATAGATTAGTGGGTATGCTCACTAAGCTTGAAACCTGCGAGTTGTGAGCGGGGAAGGTGGAATTCCTGGATAGGTGTGTTTATCTTTTTCGTGTCAGTAAAACTTTCTTTGTGTGTGTGTATCTCCATTACTCATTATTGCTTGTCTTGAATCTGGCACAGCACAGCCGAAATTGACTTTAGCGCAGTAAAACTGAATCACCCCAACCCCTAACAAGTTAAAATTATCCACCATTGTTTAAAAAAGCATTTCCAGATCAGAATGCTTCCATCTCAAATCAAAAATAAAATAAACAAGTTATATCCACTCCCCTTTCCACAAGCATGCAAACGCTAACCAAAGTAAAGTAGTGTTTCCTGTGCGAGAAATTGGAGGTGAGGACATCCACAGTTAACTAAGCTCTTCCATCCACTCTAGGAGGCCGCGTCAGCTCTGTTGGAAGAGTAAAGGATTAGGAATATCGGAGAGTTTGGGGTTCGAAACTCGAACCAGATAAAAACAGTCATGAACGCGGGTCTCGTGTACGTTAAATTTGTCGTGGCCTCAAATGTCCTCACTTTGGCGTGGTGTTGAAGTTTGGAGAGTGGAATTCTCACTCAGGTATTACCTTATCATGTGACCGTGGTTCAGAATTATGAGGCGTTGTCCTTGATCTTTCCCTTCGGGATTGATCCTTGAACCGCCCCATCCTGGTTGGAAGAGTAACGGATTAGCAACTGGACAGTTGCGAGTTCGAAACTTGGTCCAGACAAAGACCGTCGCGTAAACGGGAGCTGGTGCACGTTAAATTTTTCGTGGACTCAAATGTCCTCAATTAGCGTAGTGTGGATGTTTAGAGTGTGGTTTTCCATCTCAGGTTTTGATCTCATCATCTGACTGTGGTTCAAAATTTAGAGGCGTTGTCTTCAGATATTACCCTTCGGGATTGATCCTGAACCGTCTCCAAGTATGTTGCTCCAGAGCTACGTTAATTAAACTACCTACCGTCGTGTAACTGGTCGACTGAAACACGTTAAATCTGTCGTGGCCTCAAATGTCCTCTCGTTGGAGTGGTGTGAAAGTTTGGAGAGTTTGGTGGCAGCTCAGGTGTTGTCCTCATCGGACCATGGTTCAAAATTGCTGGGTTTTGTCCATGGAGCTTTTCCTTCAGGATTGAACCCGGAACTGCACCAATGGCCCGTGGTGTTTTTCCAGTGACACGAAAATTCAACTACTTACGTACAGTTTGTCAAAGTGTTGATACTTGCTCGCTAATTCAACCATCAGTATCTTCTAACATTTTTGTTGCGTGCGTAACACACACACTGATGATATTTGCTGTCTTACAATGCCGTTATCATTCGGAACACTGCATATGGCTGTCATCTCATAGGAGTAATGTTTTCTTTTCCAACGATGAAAAAACTAAAGCAGGGATGCACAGAGAGCGCCCTTGGGTCACATGCGGCTTTCCGTTGATTTGCTGGTGGTCCGCCTTATCATTCGTTACTTTAACATCAACCAGTCACATAATAGGTAATTTTAGAAAAGTGACCATGTACATGACACAGTAGCTGTGGTGCCAGGTATGGCACATATTTCTGTGAACAAACGTTTCCAGGTATGAATGTTAACAAATCGAAAAATAGGAACCGCTTGATGAAAATTTAGAATCAATTTTGCTCTTAGCCGCTACAAAAATAGAACAAAATATTAAAACAATTGTTCAATCAATGCAATGTCCTGCTTCAAATTAAATTCTTTATTTACTTTTGTGTTATCTTTCTTTGTAATAATGTATGATAAATATAAATAATATTTATTAATTATATGGTAATATATGTAATAATTATTATTTAAATAACAGGAAAACTTTCATATTTTTGGAGGCCTTCCGACAAGACAAAGTGAATCTATATGGCTCTTGGTCTAAACAATTATGTGCATCTCTGATCTAAAAAAAGAAAATAGTACTGGATACTGAAGTTAATGAAGTGCAGTGCAAATTACCTTTACACTTGAAAACAATTTTTCATTAGATATCGTTATACACGAATTCAATAATTCCCCTGAAATCCAAATGTTTTTAAATCAGTTCAATGAAATTTAATCCCTTAAATGTTCCATAACTTTGGGGGTTGCTTACGCGTATCATTCATATGCGTCAGTAACCAAGCACAATATTTTTGTAAAGATTCCATAGATGTATTAGAATTCAGAGGCGATTCATACACATAGCATTAGATCAAGACAGCCTTCGCTCATCAGATTATTATTAGCTCGAGATATCAAAATCGTCCACTCTGCTCTGTCTGATAAAAGCATCTAATCGGGTGGCTAAGAAACAAATATCGGGTAAGGTTCACTGTTGCGTAAGTCCGTATCGACGAAAAGTTAAGAAATAGCTGAAGAGAGGGAGAGCAAAGAGCGAGGTGTCTCCAACATGAAATGGGCCGACTCTCAAGTATTTGGGCACTCAACGATTTGAAGTAGAAAATTTATCTGACTCCAGTTTCAAAGTACGTCTCTCTTATCATTTCGATAACAAATGCAAACAGCGTATTTCGTATTTATGACTTTTATGCAATGCTTAAGAACATCAAACGATATCTGTTTGCTTCTCAATTCAGTATTATCACCGAAGAAGCCAGTCTGTAATTTCTTAGAGTATTAGCGGTGTTATTTTCATTCTGCTTTATACGATTTCATCTTTCGATCGAACTAGGACACTCCTAAGGAAATGTAAGTAGTATTCCCTTTCGTTGAATTTCCATAATCGAACGTCAGATTTTTCGAAATGTAATTTTTATTATATACAAGGAATTTCCATATTAGTGCCATTTATTCTTACTGCTCTTAAATGTTGAGTGTATCATTCCTTGGTTGCAATTTTTTAAATCATGATACCTGAAATTTAAATTTCAACTAAAATATATTTAAATACTGATTTTTTCTTAGTATCTTTCTACGACTATGAAGAGGTATGGAACTGAACTGCTATTGTTAGTTCATACTTTCTTAATCTCGCGCTATTTTCTTCGTGTGTCTGAAGAAATCAACTGAAAGTAATTAAAATTGTAAAGATGCTTTCAAATTAAAAATATTACGTTGCACAATTATGGAAATTTCTTTCCTTATTTTAAAGGAAATTATATATATATATATATATATATATATATATATATATATATATATATATATATATATATATATATATATATATATATATATATATATATATATATATATATATATATATATATATATATATATATATATATCTACCATCGAATGTCTTTATAATAATTTTCTTTTTCCATACCATTTCATCTGCAATCAAATTGGAGGTAATGGAAAGCGTACATTATGATACTGAAGGAATAAAGACATTCTTGTGTAATACAAATTAAGTATTTTTATGTATATCTTGTAATCAATTGATTTCTAAAACATTCTTTTATTTTTGGCTTAAATATGTCATAATAACAGAAATTATCAGCCTGCAATCGTGACGATAGTGGCAAAAGTGGTGTAAGGTAACCGTCGAGAATGATCTAATGGTATTGAATATAATGTAGATTCCACAAATGAAAAGGCAGAAAATTCTATAACAATACTTTATTACTTCTGTAACAAACAAGTGATCATATAATGCGTGAGATGTTGGTTGTTTGGTGTTTGGAACGGCCTTAGCCCAAGAGATAGTTTACATTGATCTCGTTAGAGGGAATAGTATTAATAAAAATATATTGGACCAGGAGATCTAACAAAGTTTATTGGTAGATGTCGGTGGTTTAACGAGGGAGTAATGTACATACATATACCTTGCAAAAATGAAAAATGGTAGAATATGTGGTTTTACAAATTTGTTTTTGAGGAATTACTACTGAATGTTTATTAAGGATATTAATTAAGAAAAGCATAAGTGAGGTATAGTCTTCGCTTAAAAACGTAATTATACGCATGATAAAATATTAAATAGATTATGTATTTCAGGAATATCTTGGAAATCTAGCAGTTTATATACCTTATTGAGTTCAAAATTGTAGCATTTCAAAACCTCGGAATGAAGCTAATTCTTTCAAATACCACTTACAATTGGGAAACTAGGTTTCTCCGTTCAGTCCAATATTTTAGGTTCATTCCATCTTAAAAATTGCATCATTATACTCTCTCTGCTTGATCTCCTTTCCTCAGTTGTATTGAAAAGCGGTTTCTCTTAACCATCTGAGGGGTTCACACGCTTATATCCATTCTAAAGTTTGCAGTGTTCCCTGCATGACTTCGAACCAGTTTAGACACTCTTGACAAATAAAATCTTTACTATGATTGTTTTAACGACTAGATGGCATTGTTTAGTCATTATGTGTGTTGTGGGGCAATAGCAACACTATAATACTACTTACCAATCCGGTGACACACAGAGGGCTGAAACCTTTCTGTTATGAAACCTCTTGGAAGACATATAGAATTCCATTGACTGCTCTAATGACGCCAGCTGCTGTCAATCTGTTTCTCTTACGATTATTAAAGAAATAACCCAGAGCTCCTTGCTATACTACTAAAAATGAGGCCTCAGAGATAACTACAGAATGAAATGTATCCAGGTAAATATGATGTTGCACTTAGGAAATTATTCGTCGTAGTGGCATCACAAAATGCTTTTTGCCACCATTAGAAAAATATCAGAATGAAAGCTGAGTTCTTTAATACACGATTTCCCAATTGGTCCGAATTCATGAAACAAATGCTTCAGGCTTCGTAAAAAGCAATCATTAGAAAAACAATACATAAGAAGCACATACAAATTCTAAAAAATAATGTGTCAATTTCAAAATACGTAGTTAGTTCGAATAATAATAACTCCACAGGGAAGAGGATCATGTATGTATTTGTGAATGTATAGTATGTATCCAGGTGTAAATTTCACATATAGATAAATGTGTTTTATAACATATTTCTAATTTTTTTTGAAAATTTTTAATTGCTACTTTTCTAAGCACTAACTTTTAACACACACTGTATTTCTTAAAATTTTAAAGATTCAAATTCTGGATGGTACGTTGAAGACTTATCCTTATTTTAGAAATATAGAAAAGTGTATAGTGTATTATTCAAAAATACTATATTATTAACTATACAATGCCATATAATTATTATAATATAATTAAGTATAAAATTATGTAATTTTTTAAGTATATTAACATAAATATTGTTTATTTATCCATTCTATAAGTTGATTATATTCTGTCTTTAATTGTGTTTGTTAGCTGGGTTTTAACGCATACCTCAATATCTATATTCTATTTCACACATGGATCAACTGTGAACTGGCAGCTTAGAAGAATTTGATGTAAATTGAGCATTGAAATTGCGATGAAATTACTGCTGGGTCATTTATGAGGGAAAATCAATTAGTTTTCAAAACATTATTTTTACCGAATTCGAGTTCTACTTTAAAATTCTAAAATAGTTCAAACTGTATTGTATTCAACTGATTTTATCCTTGGGAAATACGAATTTTTTGGTAAAGATGATTTAAGGTTAAAAAGAAATGTAAGTTTATAAATGTTTTCTATTTTTAGTACTTTAAAATGTATTCATGGCTTTGATTTCAGCGATTTATTTATTTTGCCCGCAATATTGCTAAAGACGACTGTTCATTTCTCCATTCATATGGTTGAAGAATTCCATTTTATGAAAAGAGAAATAAGATATACACAGTTAATCTTTTAAACTAAGACTGCTAGGCAATCCCATGTTGTAATTATTCAGAGTATTAAAATTTTTGATGCAGATTTCGCTTACAACTCAATTACATCTACAAAGCTTACATGTGTTTTACAAGTGTAAAATTAAATTATGTGGATATTTTAAGCTGTTGTACTCAATTGACAAGTAGCATTGTCATTCTGTCTGAACATGTATAAGGTCTCCATTCAGAAAGTGGATATCTGAATTTTAAAAAGTGCAAAAAGCTTTCAATTTTGAGCTGCATGCAAGTCAGAGTAAACCAAATTTTTAAAGGAACTTTTTCTGCAAAATAATAGTAATAATGTCAGAATATATCTGATCAAGAAGATTTTTGAAAGATTAAAAGCCATTATGTGCTAGTGATAGGAGGTTCAAGTTGCGTATATTTCGAGAAGTTATTTTGAGCAACTTTTATTACTTGTTAAAATTTGTTTGAAAATGGTAAATTTCTTTCTAAAAGAGCTGTCAGGTACCTACCGTTTTCGAAATATGATTTCCTGCGCTTGTACTGAATACATTTATTTTAAAAACAAGCTATTTGGTACTTCACGTGTAACTATATGGAATTTTTAAGAAAAACATCATTTGTTTTAGGCAAATTAGTTATTAAAATGGTAGGATTGATTAATCTCAACAACTTTGAAAAAAATAAATAGTAAATGATAAACCAACAACGTGTTTGGAGATACGTCCATAAAAATAAAAACTGATGAAGAAACTACTAACATCAACATCATGAAAAATAGTGAATGCGAAATATATTCATTTAAGTATCAATCTAGATTATTAAAATATACAGTTTAAAAATCCAACGAAGGATCAAAATGCTTTAAATACACTTGGATTTCTACAAGCAAAAGCATTCTGAACTTCTTTTGATTTTTATGCTTTCGCTAATAAGAAAATGGGCCTTCATTCAAATTTAATGTGTATGAATCTATATAAGATGTTATTCCCAGTTAAATCCTATCTTTGAATTTTCTTTCCTATTAAAAATACTAGGGTAAAAATGGGTGATTCACTTTTTCCCGCCAAATGTATCCTATCGTATTTACCAAACAAAATTTTCTTTTTAAACGTCTCCATGATGTTTCAATTTACTTTTCTTCCTTTTTCAGGTGGCTCCTACACTTCAATATTTTTATGTTGTTGGTAATAGCGTCTTGTTTGTCCTCCACCAGTGCAGGAACATGTGAGGAGACAGAAACTTCACATGTGAAGTTGGATCTAGCGAAGCAATCCATTTCGGACGCAAAATCGCTCTTCCCCAAGTGCGGTGAGCAAATGTTATTCTGACTTCTTTTATACCGTTATTTGCACATTACTGTGTTCATTAAATACCAGCAAATTAATTTTTCTCAACGTTCCACAGAAGATGAAACGAACAACAAAACAAACTGCAGTCTAAAGGATAGATCCCTAGCCCATCTAAACGCTGCCTTGGATTTGATATCAGATGCAAAATTGTTGTGCCAATCATGTGAGTATAGAATTCAAACTCTATTTCCCCATATAATGCTATCCAAAAGACATCACCTACGAAACATGATCAAAAGGATACAAAAAGATTACCATACCTTTAAATCATAAAAAAACCAAAGCAAACGAAGGCTTCAAAAATAAAAACTTTAAACGATAATGTTTTGGATTAAGATATTTGGAAAGTTGTTTTATTATTTCTGGTGCATATTAGTTTTTTGTATAATTATGATCAGGAAAATTGAAGGAAATAATCGTTATATTTTGATTTTCAATTAGATTGATAATTTTTATATCAAAACCATTATCAATCCATTTTAAATCTATGCTGATGAGAAGGATTTTATATCGGTATGAACCATCAAGATAATTTTTAAGGAAATTTTGAAGGAATTTGTTTAAATTTTTTTGAATCTTGAGATGTTCAATACAAGTTTTTTCTTGCTAAAATGACTACCTCTGTTAATGTGTCACTAACTATTATTTCTATATTTGCTAATGGAAATATTAAAATCCAAGAAAACAGATTCGTTAACACTATGTTGAAAATAATTTATTTTGTTATAAATAACAATGATAAATTTAAATGCTTTATCTCAATGGAAGAGAATAAAATTTGTCGGTAGATGCAAACTATTCGTTGTTTGTTTTTAAGTGTTAATTCGGATGAAGATAAATTTCTTTCCAAGAATTAATGATATCAGGGAATCGGAAATCATTAGGTATCAGCCTGAAGAATGGAGTTAGTAAATTGAGATGTAAGTGCTTTTTCGAAATGTATGGAGGTACAGGTTTACAAGAGTACGTTATATAGTTATTTAGAACAGAAAGAATACTGAGTTTTTTCCATTATTGTATAGAAATATAAGGAGTACAATACACTGGAATATAGAATAAAATATAAAAAAGTAGGAATTTAGAACATTGATTAGATTATTAGTGGCTTTAAACTCATGAATCTATTTTCGATATTTTTTAATAATTTTCAGAAAATTATCAACGGGAGTGTTATTTTAAATAATCCAACTATTTTTTATCAAAATATTTTTTTGTAAAATTTGATTTAATACTTTAAAAAATCAAACTATTTTTGATCAAAATATGTTTTGTAAAATTTGATTTAATACTTTCAAAAATATCTTTGTAGGTTTACGCATAGTTTTGTTTGTGTCATAGTTAGTGTATCTGTAAGCTGTGTGTTTTTATGAGAGTTAATATCAAGAAGCTGATTCTACTTTTGTGAAATTTTGAGATAGAAAAAGTCAGCTAAAAGTTTTAAAAACGAAGGTTCTTAAATTTTAGGAATTAACCCATATTAGGGGAGCTATAGATATCAATTCTCGTAGAGAAAAATAGTGAATAATATTAAGATATCAGGTGCTTAGAGACAGGATCAATTAAAATGCGTATTTTGATTCTTCATAAATAGAGAGAATAATATTTAGGACTTGATTGGTGGAGCTACCGTTTCTGTTGCAATTGAAAATCACCATACCAAATAGTGTATTGTATTGGAAAATGTTTAATATACATACAATTTTCATACTAAATAGGTGCAGAAGATGACCAAAACATGTGGGCAATTTCAAATTATCATCATATGCTATATTTAAGAATTTTTAAGTGAAACTAGGAAAGATCAGGATTTTTTGTGTTTAAGGGAGATATGCGACATTTTATTGGATCACAAATGAGAATTCAAAAGCGCGAGTAATTTAAAAGGTAAATTCATCATTTTTCTTAATCAGATAGTTGGTCAAATTTCGGGATTTGTGGTTGAAAGGGCAAGCTGCACCAATCACAAAACAAAGTCAAATATTGAACATACACACAGGAGAAAAGTTTTGCCGAAGCACAGGAGAGAAATGCACCGAATAAGAATTGAAACTGACGAATATTACTTAGAAAACTAACCCTTTTTATTTATTAAGAGAAAATAAAAACAAATTTGATTGGTTTTCTTATCAACCAGGTGATGAAGAAAAGTTCCATATCCTCAAAATATTTCCTGAAATCTAAAATTTTTAGTACTATACTTATTTTTATTTGTCACCATCCCTGCAACTACTTTTTTTATTCTTTGGTAGCATGAAAAATAGAAATATGTATTTCATTCGAAGGTACTTATATAAGTCCATTAAAAGCATCATTCAGACCAAAAGTCAAGACAGTTTCTAATTTACAGATATAAAAATTCTCCATTTATAATTTTTTGTTCGGCTAGTAAAATTAGTTTATTGCTTGGGTAAAATTTGTTTAGAATAGAAATTTTAGTAGAATTGAAGTTTATTTGAAAATGGTTACATTCAGCATTGAAAGATTAATTTTTTTCATACTTCTTAAACCTCCAAGTGATTTCGACGAGGCATCTAGTTCAATATCTGGTGCCTTTAAATCTATCAAGATCTGGAAGGTTTTGCTAATGACGAGGTATCTCCTCGATAAAAGCCAAGATCCAAGTAGGGAAAACTAATCGTTGCTTGTCTAAAACTGGTGACAGTTTGGTTCAGATTTTTGCATCAGAGGCTGGCCACTGCAGGGAAGTTTTCAATTTGAACATAAACCACTAGGAGGGTTAATGTTACATTTGTGTTAGTTCTTTGAGACAGTTGAGTAATTGCAAGTTTACTCAATATATAATAAGAGTAACTGTCACAGATACCCAAGACAGATACAGAGAGCCTCTTTACTGCAGATAGTGCAATCTCTAACACGATTAGTGGAGCTACTGAATCTATAACCAAGGCGGATAAGAATTAAACTTACAGTGATATAGAGAAGATCAGGACTCTTTTTATGATTAAGGAAGGAATGCAAAGTTTTATTAGGGCATAAATCAGAGTTTTGAAATTCAAATTCATTAATTGATCTTACGAAACTAACGACTTTTTTAATGGGAAAAATATATAGTTTTTTAAGCTTCCAATAAAACCAGGTGTTGGTTACACATCATAGAGATCTTACTTGAAGTCTGAACTTTTCTGAATTACGATTTTCTTTATGTTCACATTTTTCCCAACCTCCTCTACAACCACGTTGTGGCATGAAAAATTGAAAATTGATTTCAATCGGAGATATTAACCCGCCTAATTAATGGTTTGTTTTCAAGTCAAAAACTGCCCTGTAGTCAGCAGCTTCTGATAGAAAAACCTATTTTAAACTGTCACCAGTTCTGGGCAAGGAACAACTTGTTTTTCCTAAATCGATTCATAGGGCAGTTCTATCTCGACGAGGTATCTGGTCATTAACAAAACTGATCAGATCTTGATGGGCGAGATAACTCGTAACCACTTGGAGGTATAATATACGGTCCATTTGAAAAACGTAACTAAGAACAAATATTATTTCAACTTTAGAAGTTTTATTCAAATCTAAGTAACTGTTCAGAATAATTTTTTTACAACTGAAGGAGTTTGTTTACAAAGGGTTAAATTCGGCATTGAAAGCTTTACTTTTTCTTTATTTCTCATTGTTATAGATGTGTAAATTCACTCAGATAATTAAGGAATTGCAGGTTTGGCCAATATATTTTATGTCAATTTGTTGACATTACAAGAAATAAATATAATTACTACATTTATACACACAAGTAAACGTATCACTGTTTACATTGGTTTGATGAGGTTATAAAATGGACACGTTTCCTTGCAATTTCCTTGTAAAATGCTTGCAATTTCAAACTTTAAGCTTTGTTTCGGATTACCTTCCTATGTATTTATTTTTGGGGTATTTGTTTGCTATGGTTTTGTGCTGTTTCGGACTTGTTCCGTGTTCCTTGTTCTCTTCAGATCCTCATACACCTATTATCTGAATCCAGTACAAATCTCGACTCATCCTTGAACACTACATTGGACCATTTCACTACTTTAAGAAACTCGCATACACACCTCATACTCGACACACCTTCAAAGGAGCTCTTCTAGCTTTAGCGCTTACAGAGACTGAAAACTCGTGGTACCCAGGCATACAGTCTTTCGAGACGGTGTATTCACCACAGAGTAGTGGCAGATACTGATCTTCCAATTGTTGTAGAAACCAGCTTTAGAGTTGATGCGGCCGCTCGTCGATTGCGCTTAGCCAACAAAGACATACTTATCATCAGAGAGTGAGTCCACCCTTGGACTATCATGAACCCTTAGATTCCTGACAACTGACCCACTCGTTTGAAATTGTTTGCATAGACGAGAAATCGCACAGTGGGCAACACCAAACAAAATAGGGACGTCTTTAGTAGATTGTAGTAGTGTAGATCTTTAGTACTGCTTCAAGCCTCCCACATCACGCCAGTGTTGAGAATCATCCAGTCGTCTTCTTTGTGCCATAATTCACCTCATCTAATCCACAAAAAACATAAAGACTTTTAAAAAATTTTCTGTTAAAATTTAAACTGATCCTATGACAGGCTTCAGAAAGCGTCTTGTTCCCCCAATTCCTAATTTGCATATTTCTGAAGAGTAAGTTTTGATTGGGCCCATCATATGATATTTGCATGTTCCCTTCTACAACCAAAGTGAATTTCATCCAGTGAAATTGAAGCACACTTTTTGAAGCTCAGAATTTGCTTCAGGTGCTGAACTTTTGGAAAACAGTGTACATATCTATCTATATCTATATATCTATATCTATATATCTATATATATATATATATATATATATATATATATATATATATATATATATATATATATATATATACATATATATATATATTTAACAGTGTTTGTACCTTGTAGCCATAATAGCTGTTCAAAAAGTGGCTCATTACTTTTATCGTTTTTTTCTCCTTTATGGATGGAGACTTATATTTTTATTTATAAATAATAACTATTTTGCGTATTTAATATATATACTATATAGATAGATAGATATAATTCAATAATACAAAACAAAACAAAGATAAATTTAGGAATTAAAATTTAAGTCTATCAAGAAAATTTTGAAAAAAATGAAAAAGTGTTGGTGGATCAGGGCCTTATCAGGGAGAAGCCTGACCCTGTCAATACAATATGTTGTTTCCTGCATGTGGACATTAGTTCGCCAAAAGTAGCCAACACACCCCTCCAAACACCATAAGTAGAAAGGCAAAACTAGAAAACCAAAATCAGAAAAGCAAAACTGGGAAAAGGTCAAGTAAGTAGAGAAGTCGAAACAACATGGAACAACCAAGGACACACACCTAAGACAAGCACAACACAAAATCACACAAAACTATAAAAGACGAAACAAATTTACTCCAATGGCATTCATAACGCCCAATAAAAGTAATACTATTCATCTAATTCAGTAATACTAAAATTCATCACAGTTAAGAATCCGGAATTGGAATTCCGACTCGCAATTCTGAACCGGTTTATCGGAACTAGAATTCCGATTCTGAAAAAGAAAAGAAAGTGTAATTATAGTTAATCGAATTGATAGTCAACTGGCAAGTTTCCAAAAATAATAAGCCATTATGGTTAACATTTACACTACGGCACCCAAATTTCGTTACTCGGGTCTCAGTACGGCAGATTTCTCTTGACTTCCTAGAGGACTTGTGAAATAGTCGTGAATGACTTTTACGACTGACCACCTAGGGCGCTTTTCTTTCCTACTGTTTGGCATGCTAGAGATATCACCTCCACACTTTCTGAGTTTCCCAGCGTTCAAAAAATGATCGACATGATAGGGCTTCCAACAAAAGGACCGTCCTTCTCTAGGGCCAGTCTCTGACAGCTCGCAAATGGTGATCGATGTCAGAGGTCACCTAAAAGGGAATAAAATCTTCGGTACAGCATCTGTACCTCTAGAAAGGAAAATTCTCACTGTACGACTGTTGTACTGCCCGTAGTCTAAAGATTAATCATCATTAAATAAATATAAGTATTTTTAAATCTTTCAAAAATAATCCTATATAAAGAGGGTGGGTATTATTATTAAGAGGTGTGTTAATAGGATTATTACATTGGAAAAGAAAGTTAGATGTGGAGTTACAAATTTTATTGAAACGTACCAGGTGACTAGCAATTGTATTATAATATATTCTTTTAGAAATATTTAAATTTCAATATATTAATTAAAAAACCGGATATTCAAAATCACATCTCTCATAAGTATTAATATCAGTTTTATTATTTACGATGAATATATTCAAGTGTAGAAAGACGGCTTTTTTATTATCTGTGGATTAGTTTTTAATAAATATAATTCATCTGGGTACATCGATTTCCATAATTTAGCAATATTGCTATCATTAAAAACATCAAATCATTGATATATCAAAAGGCAGAATTAATTTATAGGCAAATTTTTTTTCATAATAATGTAGAAATAAATTAGCAAGAATGGATGAAAAAATTGGAACCCTTGGGAATACCCTTAACTTGAATACATACTCACGGTTAAAAGTAAAATTATTAAAGATACAAAAGTTAACCAAAAATTCCCAATCCTCAAAATCAATAGTAATTAGATTTGTAATAGTAATTTAGTACATCTTTAAGCATATAACATTATAAGCATCTTTAAGCATATAAAACATGTAAGTATCTTTAAGCATATAACAAGAAGCATATAAGCATCAACACCATTTTGTGTTGACTGGGTCAGGCTCCTCCCTGATGACGCCCTGATCTACCAACATTTCTTCATTTTTTTTCAAAATTTTCTCTTAAATTTAATTTCCTAAATTTTCTCTTAAATTTCAATTCGTAAATTTCTATTTTTTTTAATTATACTGCTGACCATGCTACGTCTACAGCTTCAGCGCGCATACGTGTTCAGTACTGTTTTCTGGCTCCTGTTAGACTATGTTTATACCCTGGTATTCTGACTTTTTAGCCTTTTGGCTTTCTGCATGTTCCATTTTTGACCTTTTGGCGTTTTGCTGGTCTGCATTTCTGGTACTTTATACTTTAATGTTTTGTATGTTTGATTGTTTATAATATATATTTTTTTATTAATATGTATATAACAGTGCATACTGTACATAGCAACGGGGTCTTTTCTATTCAAAGGTCCCGAATCGAAAGATATTGAACATCACGAAAGGCCCATGGACTGTTCAGACGTCCGTACTAAGGGCTTGAAGAAAAGTGGCGTCTACCAAGTGTGGCCTAGAGTACGCGGCGTCAACTCCAACAAGTCGATTGATGTCTACTGTGACATGGAAACCGATGGTGGAGGATGGACAGTGAGTTACACTTTTCCATGTAATAAGTAATACTGTGCTATATCTTCGTCTTGTTCTTACAAAGGTTCTACTGACAATCTTCACTAAATGAAAAATAATGTAAATCTAAAAACATTTACAAATATTATTCAACTCAATTAAGAGCTGATTAAAACATATCAAAAAGGGATCGTCATGATACATTGGGTTACCTTGGAAAAGTAGACCCCTTGGAGAAAACTCCTTATAGGAAAATTAACGCCCAACATAAATATTCTTTTACATTAATTGCACTCCAGTCTCGTAAGATCTGACACCCTCTTTTACACAACTTTACAATACGTCAGGACCCTTTTTAGCAACTGATCAATGATTGTGTAAAAATCCATGGATGTTAGAAATAAAAAAGTATTGTTTCTTAACATGTTTCTCCTAAATTTTTATTGACTTTTTAAAAACCCCTTATGAGGATTTGCATGTTCCAAAGTTCAATCCCAAAATAACAGACTTGAAACGGTTATCTGATATATTCAGTATATATATATATTTCTAAACTTTTTGTTGTTCAAAGTCGTGGATTTCCACCTGAACTATGTGGTGTTGTGTGGAAGTTTGGAGAGTGGGGTGCCAGTTCAGGTGTTACCTCGTTATCTGACCGTGGTTTAAATTTTTGTGGTATTGCCCTCGTATTTTTCTCTTGGTGGATTGATCCCGCACCATCGACAAGAGCCCGTTGTGTTGCTCCACTTTGGCGTTAATTAAAATACCTACCCCTGGATAACGAGATAAAATGTTTTTTGAAGCTGGACATTTATTTCATTGATTGTAAGTGGACGTTCAAATAAGTGAAAGAAATAATATTCAACAATCCACGACTTTGAACAACAAAATGTTTGGTTGATTCGAGTTTTTAATGTTTCACATTTGTTCATCTGTTTAATGTGACTAGCAATTGTTTTGTTAAATGTTTTAGAGATTTTAAGTGAAACAAGGTACATGTGATCTTGCTTTACATTATTATTTGATTGCTTAATGTTTTGATCCTATTTCTTAGGTAATTCAAAGGAGAGGTGACTTTGGAAACCGAACAGACTTTTACCAAGATTGGGAAACGTATAAGAATGGCTTTGGAGACATGGAGAAAGAATTCTGGCTTGGTAAGTTTTCTTGATTTCCTACAAATTTCCTACAAGTTTTTTAAACCTTCTGGAGGTTTATATTCGAGTCGAAAACTGTCCGGTAGTGGCCAGTCTCTGGTACAAAAACCTGTTCCAAACTGTCACCAGTTCTGGGCAAGGGACAATTTGTTTTTCCTACTTGGATCTTCATTCCGCTTGGAGTAATAGGGCAGTTTTGTCTCGACGAGATATCTGGTCCTTAGTAAATTTGACGAGATCTTGGACGAGATATCTTGTCTAAGCACTCGGAGGTTAAAACCAAAACATTCTTAGAGGGTCACATTGAAGAACTGACGTCTTGAAAATCGAGGAGCTGCATTATACACATATTTCAAATGGCATACATGAGTTAAATTTGATTGTGATTATTATAGATGACGAGATGGAAGAGAGTTGCAGTTTCAGTTTGAGAAGCACCCAAAGAGGGTGACCATCCGATTTAGAAAATTAAAAAATTACTCTTTCCGACTTGCATGATCCAGCAGCCCGAAGTCAAAATTGAAATTTCTATCAGATCGTCTTTTGAAAAAGTATTTAACGTCATGAATTATCACTGTTAAGTATGTTGCGTTAGACGATAAATCCGCGTCCAATGAAAACAGTATTATATGCGAAAATATGGCATGAAGAAAATTAACAAATGACTGAATTGAAATAAATCGGTGACTAATTGCATATGGTGCAGGAATTAAAAAAAGGTTTCTAAACTATTTTTAATAAATTTTGATATTGCTTGTCTGACATTTGTAGCGATCCGAAAACATTTCTAGCACGTACTTAACTGGGAATGCATCAACATAAGATAATTTCCACGAAACCTTCTGAATCAGAGAGTGAATCGTTTTTATCTCAGTTTTTTACTGAAAAAACGACTACATTATTTAAATCTGTGTTTATTTTTCAGGAAATGAAAAAATATACTCTCTTACCAACCAAGGTGCATATGCAGCACGATTTGATTTAGTGGATGTCGAACGAGTGTACAGATACGCTGCCTACAATTCCTTTTCCATCGGCGATGAGAAGTCGGGCTATGTTTTGAACATCCAGAACCATACAGGGAATGCAAGTAAGTCTATCCAAGTAGACTCTACCATACATAGAAATAGAAAAATTATTAACGCTTTTTGTAATTCAACATGCCTCCATCGGAATTAATATGATCATTCCTCTATATTTCTAAAGTAAGACGTCTGTCTCTGTTAGAGTGTTTCTCTGCAAACAGCAATCGCGAGTGGAATTATATTGGTATGCATGCACTTCATGTTTCATCCTTGAAGTGACGTAGCATAACATGTTACTCGGATGCAATTTCAGAATGCCGTTTATACAATTGATCATATATGTAACGTTTTAAAATTTCCATAACATAACTAAGTTAACATCACAAACTCTTGATGGAAGGATTAAAAGAAAACTTATTTTGAATTCGTCGTATCGGTAGGTCTCAACACTGTAGTACTGTTTAACCGTAAAATTATATTTCAATGTAAATCTGGGTATGATTGAAATAAAAAAAAGCCCATAGAGTTCAGCAAAGTGTATTCGAAATCAGACGTTTTAAAAATAATAACATTATGTAAAAGACGTAAGTAAGAAATTCACATTTTTCAATAATATGGATGAAATTTAAATCGTTCAAAGAGTACATGGAAAACAGTGTCCATTGGTCTAGAATTCTCATACTATCCCATAAACAACCATAATTATAACCAGAACAGGCCAGAGTCAAATATAAAAGTATTTGTAGACACAAAGCTTACACCACAATGCAGCAAGAAAAAAATATTTATTAGCAAAATTAAACTTGAAAACAATGGGGTTTTTTTCAATCTGTGTTTTGTGACAACGTTTTTTTCCAACTAGATTAAATTTATATTGTCTAGATATAAAAAAGAAGTCATACTCATAAGGAAGCTCAACTAAGTGCTAGATTTTCAGAATTTGAAATCTAATGTGAAATGTCCTGGTAGTTCCTTAAAACGTCGGGTATTTATTTCACAGACAGGATGCCTTAGGTGTAGGCAAACAAAATTTTCTGGGAGGAAATATGGATCATTTTATGCATACACATTCTGAAAGAAACAATAAAAGGGTGCAAGAAATATATTGATTGGAAGTGACATTTTCTTTTAACGAGATACAATCTCATGCTTGATTTTGAGGTGAACTGAACTGATTGACTTGAACTTGAATTAAGAGGTGTTTGTTGCAATATAACTGCATAAACCCATGGAAACACCTACCCTGTTCCCACACTTTATTGATATTGAAAATGTATGGAGCCATTTAAAACAAAAAGGTTCGATACAACATCTCCAGGTTCCATACAGTAGATAACCAGCTTTATTTCAAGTGTGAGGAATTGTACCGACCACGATATAAATTTACTAAAAACAATGTCAATACTTTTTGTTTATTAAAATTATAAGTAAATTGTTGAATTTACGTCTCACTGGAGCAACACAAGGCCTAATGGTGACGGTCCGTGACCAATCCCGAAGGGAAAGATATCCGAGTACACCTCGTAATTTTAATACATGGCCAGATGACGGTAAAAGTAATAAAAAAATGTATTTCAAGTACTCTGTTTAATTTTTGGTCATACTTAAATATGCCATAAACTTCATTGTGGTAAAATTTCCTTTTAAAAAATCTGTAGTTTTCTCCTGTATCCTTTCTCATAATATAAACTATTTTAAAATTGTGAACGTTAGCATTAAACATGTATTAAATATATTTTAATTTATTACGTGAAGTTTTTGAACAACCTTAATTATTCAGTTTACAATGGTTTTACCATGCTTACTCATCTGTACGATTTTCAATTTCCTCTACTGTACCTTAATGCTGGAGAAAAATGTAACATAAAAGCACCTCTGTTATGCTAAGACATTTTTTTACACACAAAGAATCTTTATATTCGAACAAATTATCTTACATCAAAGGATATCAAACTGACTTTAACTGGGAAATATATGCATATCTTGGTGAAATGTCTGATGATTAAAATTGAATCATTTTCTGACGCTATATGAGTAGTCTAGATCAGTGGTGCGCAAACCGGGGGTCACTTGAAAATTTTTCTGGGTCGTCAAATTCAAAGAAATTTATTTGACAATAAAAAAATATAAGGTTTTTCTTCAACAAGTATCTGGTACCAGTAAAATAGTGAAATGAGATAATACTATTTATAAAAAAGGACTATTTTACGAAAACAATTGTCTGTATTAGTATATAGTACCTATACTTCGGCAACCGGCAGGCGAACAGACAGTGATAAAAGATAATTGTCAATTTGAGATGCTCTTTACCTGCTCTCCGGTGGGATTCATATGCAACTTGGGTCGGTCTGATGCTTAGCAGTGGCCATCTTTACTACAGCTTTTTCAATCTAGGTGTGCACCCCTGCTATTTAGTCTTTATAAACACACAGCTAGGACCGTGCAGTTCTTTCCATCTGTGCCTCAGTAGTTCGGTTTGCTGCTTTTTGCGTTCATTCAAATGCATTCTGTAATTCTGTTTATATACTGCTTTTGCTAATTTTAAGTAAAATTTGCAATCGGGTATGTACATAACATATTTTTTAAGTATATGATTGTTTAGTAGCGTGCTCGGAGGGCAATAATGTTTATAAAGAAAAACTGGTTCTTTTTAAATATTTTGGATTATTTTTTTCTTTTTTGATTTTTTCGAAAATCAACTATCCTCAACTGATATTTCGATGGAAACTTTACCAGGGTAGTTACTATTTTAAAACGTGTTAAGGGAACAACTAGTTCTGTTGTTTTTGGATTACAGATGGCGGCACACTAAACAAAGCCTGCTTTTGCAGTTTAAGTGCGAGTACAAATTTAAGATCATAGTAAGATGAATTTTGAAAAATAAATGCTAATTGTAATTTCTAAATATATGTTTTCCCATCTTTGGAGTAAGTAATGTTTGACATAATTATATTAAATCACTATAATTAATTTTGTACTTGTTTTATGATTAACTGTAACCACTGTGTACAATATATGTAGATGTGCGCTCGACTGGCAACACCAGTTGAGATATTTACTTGCCTCGATTACCATGCGTAAATTTTTACTTGAATGTTATATTTTTTTATTTTAAGTAGCTAGCACATGCAATTGGTATGAGATGTTTCTCTTATAATTAAGTTTTATTTTCTTTAATTCTCGTCTGAATAAGCTACAAATAAACATGATTTATACAGAGTTATACCCGACTTTATTTTCTTCCCACGTGGTAGCCGCACGTGATTGAACAAACGCAAAGAAATTAAATATTGTATATTTATAATTTGGTTTTAGTTTTAATACCCTCATGATGTATAAATGGCTAAAAATAGGTACCCAACGTCCAGAAAATGAAAAGAATGACAATATAAATGAGAATGATGGACCAACATCCAATGAACTTACAAAAACTGTGAATGAATCCAATAGCACTGTTTCTACACCAAAAAATATCGAACGAAATGTGCTATCTAATAAAAAATTGAGAAAATATCAAGAGTTTATTAAATATGGATTTACATATTGCGTTGTTAATGGGAAAGAACATCCCTTGTGTGTTAATTGCAGGGATAAATTAGCAAATGAAAGTAGGAAACTTGCTAAATTAAAAAGACATTTGGAAACCAAACATAAAGAATTAGCAAATAAGTCTGAAACATTTTTTAAAAATCGAGCTGAAAGTATGAAAAATCAAAATGTATTTTTGAAAAAATACACAATTCCTGAGAAGGCTTTACGGGCATCCTTAGAAGTTTCATATTTAATAGGGAAAGATTTGAAGCCACATACAATTGGAGAATCACTCATTCTTCCTTCAGCAATTAAAATGACATCAATTATGCATGGAGAAAAATATGGTAGCGATTTAAAAACGATACCATTATCAAGAGATACCGTTTCTTGCCGAATTTACGCCATATCACATAATATAGAATCAGTTCTGTTAAATCGATTACAAAACTCTCCTGTATTTGCTCTAAAATGACGAAACTACTGACATTTCTAAACTGTCTGAACTAATTGTTTATGTGAGATACGTTTATGAAGAAGACATATCAGAAGATTTTTTATGTTGTAAAAAATTGGAAGGTAAAGCAAATGGAGAGAAAATATTTCAAATTATTAATAGATATTTTGAAACAAATGACCTTACCTGGACACAATGCGTCGCGGTTTGCACTGATGGTGCTGCAGCATTAACAGGTAGTAAGAATAAAGAAATTTAAGAAATTTTAATTAATTAAGAGGGTTAATAAAGAAAATTGCTCCCCATAAAAGTATTCAACCATTGCATGATACATAGACAAGCTCTTGTTGCAAAAGACATTGATGAAGAATTGTACAAGATATTACAGGATGTTGTTATTGTAATTAATTACATTAAAAGCAACAGCGCCCTAAACAGTCGCCTCTTTTCAATGCTCTGTAATGAGATGGGTTCTGTGTATGAAACAATATTACTACCTACCGAAGTCAGATGGCTCTCACGCGGCAAAACACTGCGACGTATTTTCGATTTGAGAAACGAAGTTTATATTTTTTTGGTAGAAAAGAAACATATATTGGCAGGTTCATTCATTAATGAAGATTGGCTCGGAAAACTCAGTTACATGGTTGACATTTTCGAAATACTTAACGATTTGAATTTAAGTCTACAGGGAGAGAATACAAACATTTTAACATCGAGCAGTAAAATTGAAGCTTTTAAGAATAAGCTGATACTTTGGCAAGGAGAATTGAACAAAAACAACACAGACATGTTCCCGTGCTTATCAGAATTTACTAAAGAAAATAATATAGATTTTTTGATATTTCAAAACACCATTTCCCGTCATATGATAAAATTGGGAGAAAACGTTTCGAAAAGGTTCGAAACATTTCCAGATAATGAATTAGGTTGCATACGTGATCCATTTTCGTTTGATATTTTTAAATCCAATATCTCTTTAAATGAAAAAGAACAGTTAATTGATGTTTCAAGCGACGGAACACTGCGCATTCAATTTAAGTCTGACTTGCCAAAAATTTTGGTTATCGATTGGAAACGAATATGCCGATTTGAAGGAAAAGACAATTAATATTTTGATTCAGTTTGCATCGACCTACTTATGTGAAATCGGCTTTTCAAAATTAGTTGCCATTAAAACAAAATATCGATCTCGATTGGATCCAGAGGATGACTTACGGCTTGCAATTTCCAATACAGATCCGAACATAGAAGCAATCATGAGCTCTTTGCAAGCGCATACCTCACATTGAATTCTTATGTTGTAAGTTTTTTAAAGTATTTTCCATTAAAAAAATATTTATACCCATATGCATAAATAAAACCATTGCTTCATAAAATTATGTGTTTTATTCAGACCTCTAATAAGGCACAAACATAAGCGCAAATCGCAAAAGGAATTCAACTTTAATTACGTTGATGATTAAAAAAACGTCTATTGTCTATCCAGGGGTCGCGACAAAATAGTACTCAAAATTGGGGGTCGGAAATAAAAATAGTTTGCGCACCACTAGTCTAAAGAGTGCATGTGCGATATTTGTTGTGAATTGGTCAAACTGATAATGATACTCAATGCTATTCCGATTTGGATTTAGAATTACTTTTAGGTCCCTCTGTAGATCTAGGACGAATGGAACAGAGGTTAAAATATAACCTATGTTTCTCGCAGGATTCGAAAGAATGAATGTCCCAAATTTGATGTGAATTGGTCTGACTTGATCATAAAAATACTCAATGGTATTCCTGAGGGGATTTCTAATTTGTTTTGGCCCCTCTGCATATCTAGTACCAATTGAACGGGGTTAATATATAGCCTATGTTGCCAGCAGGATTCTATATAATGAATGTATCACATATTTGGTGTGAATTATTCAGACAGGGATCGTAGAAATGCTAAATGCTATTCCTATGGCAATTTGGAATTGTTTTAGCCCCTTCTGCCACACAATAAAAATAGAACGAGGGTTAATATGTAGCATACATTACCCATAGGTTTGTGAAGAATAAGTGTACAAAATTTGGTGTGGATAGGTCAAACTGTGTAGATTTGTATAGAGGACAGAAAGACGCCATTTCAGCTTTATATATAGATGTTTATCCCCTTGTTGAATTATATGCGTTAAATATATTTTGTTTCTGATCTGAAATGCTTATAATTAAATAGAATATATGGCAGGGAAAATTAGAAAAGCTATACAATTATGATGATTGGGGAAATTATGTTTAAAAAATTTTGTCGTACCTGCTATTGGTGTAGTGGTGTTAAAGAATTTTTAACATAAGTAGGAAGGATCCAATAATTTTTTGGTGCAATCACTCTGATTCACTGATGATTGGATTCTGAATGTGTCATAAGTATCCCATCTACCGAATTCATTCATGACTGCAAATACATATGTTCCATGGTTAAATTTTCAAAGACATTAAAAATGTGAGTTACTGGAACATTTCGTTTCTTAAAAATAATTTAACATTAATTTGTATAAGCTTTTAATACAAGACTGGCAAATATTAACAATTTTAGCTCGGTAGGACGTCTCATTACCTTCAAATAGTAAAAGCACGGTATCGGTTTGTTCTAGGCATATTACGATTATATTTTCTTATTTGATAGTGTAATATCTAGGAGGTGTTCTAGACATGACATACCAGAGAACATCACCCCTTTAAAAACTAAATTTTGTTTCGTGAAAATTACATTCCCACGAGGCGAAAAGTCTTTACCCATAGTTATGTTTGCAAAACATATTTTATTTAGCATGATTTTCAAAGGGTTAATTATCCGTTGATATTTAATATTTGTGAGAAAGAACTAAAATAGAGGCTTTGGAATTTTTTAATTATTTATCGCATCAATGGCCCACAGGTCGCCGGCTTCACCAAACCTATTCGAACTCCGCCAATTATCGCACTTCGTTAAGTTTTCAATACGTACTGAAATATTAAATTAAACAATTGTGCGTAATTTGAAAAGTATGTATTGTGATTTGGCTGCAGCAAAAGTAGTACATTTAATCTTTTAATTTTCAATCTTTTTTCCTGAATTCATTTCCCTTCGTGTTGTTATTTGCCTTTTGTTTGGTAAAATTTTAATCGTACTTTAGATGAAGCATTTTGAAATGTTTTCTTCTAAAAAAAAGGTAAAAAAGCAGTGAGAATACATTTTCGAAAAGTGCTTGGAAGTTCTACATTTCCAATTCAACATCTTTTTCCCGAAGAACCCGTGGATAGACGCTTCCAAAATGTAGTTTAACAAAGACAGGAATGCCGTGGTGATACTCAACGAACACGCTAAAGGCAGTGAATTGAGGGATAGCATTTAGGGCTTGTCCATTTACATCACGACCCCTGGCACAAAAGGTCTCCAGCCATTCGCCCTCATTTGGGGATATGGGTGGTCGAGGGGAAGGAAAAGTGGCCGTTCAAAGATTCTCGGTGTTGACACTTAAACTTGCATTTTGGTTTCCTGTTGATATCGTCGTGGACACCTAAAGGGTTAAAACATACCGACAGCAATTTGACTGGATGGGGAATGAATGGTTCTCACAGTGACCAACGAAGCATCTTTTCTTGGTATTGTCAAAGTATAACTCACGACGGAACGGTTGTACAGCCCTTCTTTCTTATCCCCACTTGGATAGGAAATATTTCGTATGTTAGCTTTATTTTCAATCTTCCTCTTTCAAGAGGTCTAACTAGCCCTTATATTGCAATACATGATCATGACAGAAATCAACTTGCTTTCAATAATATATATTATGCGGTAGTTTGTTCATATTCAAATCCTTGTATCTGTTAATAAAAAAAAGGTCGAAGGAATTCGACGAAGAAAATTTTGCTGAAAGCGATTCAAATGCGAAATTGAGCATCCTGAAATGGATCTTGTGTCCGAAGAGACTTTTGCAGTTGATAGATCATCTACAAAATTCCCAAATATAAATTGGAATTTTCCCAAACCATCAGAAGAAGTAACTGTGGTAACTTCAGTGGAAATGTTGGGCTTTCCTCAAACGTCCAACCGTTAGAACTGAAACAAGAGCTTGATTATTCCCCCTGATGTCCAATTCGGAAGTTTTACGAATGTTAGTTGAAGAAACTAACAAGTATACAGTACAAATGTTAAAAATACGTGCAAACTTTCCAAAGAGAAAACACTCATTGGATTGGAAGCCCACGACTGCTTCAGAAATGCAGAAATATTCAGGATTGGTTCGTGGGCCACACAGAGAAGGAAATTTTCCACAAATTTTAAAAATATTTTACTTTACAAATTGCCAAATTTGAATTGGTTTTTACCTGATTTGCACAAAAGTATGTTGAAGAATCAGAAAATTTTAAATTTCTAAGTTTACATGTTTACTAAGCATTAAAATTGCTGTATTTATGTTAGTTTAGTTTTGGATGGTTTCGGGTTTTTTGGCCAAAGGTCATATTTGGTCAAGCTGCGCCAAACAGAAGACAGACAACACAACGAGGGAGGAAGAAAAAGCAAAAAGTAGAAGGGTAGACTAGGGTAACAATGAAAGTTAGGAAAGATCACTTGGGTATCTTGGGATCGTGATGCCCGTACACACCTAATTAAGATAAGGGCTTGAGGGCGTTAGTCTAATGTAAAAGAAGCATCCACTTTTCATGGCATTAACATAATGGTAGAATGTCACCATGATTTTTATTAGTCAAAAATTATTCGAACTGATCCAATAATTTATTTTTACGACATTTTGATTGTACCTAAACATTCAGTATTTTAGGTGGAACCATCATCTCCAAATTCTTTTAATTTGAAAAGATGATTTTTAATCATCTTTAAAACCGTATGCAAAAATAACCAATGAAACTGTCGGTCAATATTCATAAAAAAAGTTTGTACATCATCTTTTTGTGACATGAAATCTTTGTCCGTAAAGAAGTGATTTTCTTAAATCCAATGGAAACTTGAGCGCTATAAGAATATTAAAATTAGATCAAAATGCTGGAGACTTGTGTGCATATGGTACTCACTTGATAAGGAAATTTATAGTTATTTTATATATCTTCTCTTCTCTATGACTGAATTCTAAAACTGATTTAAAGTTTTAGAAACTTTTGCTTAATAGATATTGTTACTGTTTTATACAGTTACTGTTTTAGAGAGCAAAAGTAGTACATTTAATCTTTTAATTTTCAATCTTTTTTCCTGAATTCATTTCCCTTCGTGTTGTTATTTGCCTTTTGTTTGGTAAAATTTTAATCGTACTTCAGATGAAGCATTTTGAAATGTTTTCTTCTAAAAAAAGGTAAAAAAGCAGTGAGAATACATTTTCGAAAAGTGCTTGTAAGTTCTACATTTCCAATTCAACATCTTTTTCCCGAAGAACCCGTGGATAGACGCTTCCAAAATGTAGTTTAACAAAGACAGGAATGCCGTGGTGATACTCAACGAACACGCTAAAGGCAGTGAATTGAGGGATAGCATTTAGGGCTTGTCCATTTACATCACGACCCCTGGCACAAAAGGTCTCCAGCCATTATTATATTAAAATTAGAATATTAAAATTAGATCAAAATGCTGGAGACTTGTGTGCATATGGTACTCACTTGATAAGGAAATTTATAGTTATTTTATATATCTTCTCTTCTCTATGACTGAATTCTAAAACTGATTTAAAGTTTTAGAAACTTTTGCTCTAATAGATATTGTTACTGTTTTATACAGTTACTGTTTTAGAGAGCAAAAGTAGTACATTTAAACTTTTGCTCTGTATAAAACAGTAACAATATCTATTAAAATAACAACCAATTACTTCCCTACATGTACAATTTTCAATAAATTTCAAAACAAGGATTGACGGAAGTTCCACATTCAATTAAATATGTTTTTTGAAAGCACAGTAGTAAGAGTTTTTTCTGATAAGGTATTGAGCCTATTCAATACCGCCGGTCAAGCAAACATTCATTTCATTATTTAATCATTTTTAACAAACTAATAAAATTTTAACCATGGGCAATAAAATAATACTCCTAAAGAGAAAAACACATAAGTGTATTCTTTATGTGCTTGTTTGAGTATTAATTACTTAAATAGAAAGTATCTGCCATTTTTTTTAAATGTGAACACATTACAATATTTTCTAAAAAAATATGAATATTATGAACGATAATTTAGAAGATTATACAAAATAGCACTAACCATTTTAAAAATGAACAATAAAATCTTGTATTTAATTTGAAAAAATGATTTGTGCTGATCAAGATCAGTCATTGAAATACTAATATGAGTAAAACAAATGGAGAATGCATTTGCGACTGTCCTAACCTCCTTAAACTATTTGTAATCCAAACTTGAAACAGTTCCTAGAACGAAAAATCAACTGGGGTAGAAAAAGCGCTTATAGCGAAAACTAGAAACCCCTCCAAATAGGTCCAGAGAGAATTTCCATTGAGCGACATTGGGACAACACTATGAAAGGAAAGCCCGCTAAGTGTCATCCTAGAAGTCATTCAAGACTCTCTCGCATAAATTCATTTGCTGGAAATATATTAAGCGAAATATGTCGTTCTGCGAGGCGTTAACGAAATTTGGCCGCCGCATCGTAAAGGTTAACAAAGATATTAATACACTGTTGTGATAATCAAGGATAAAGCCCAATGTCAATCAATTGAGGCAATGCCTTTTCGGGATTGACCATTCCTATCAGAACCCCTCCCATTAAAGGTATCCAACCACTGCCCTCAGTAGAGTGCACAGGTGGTCGAGTGGACAGAAAAGTGGTAGATCCAAAATTCTTGTTCACAATTAATCTGGAATTTTGGTTTCCTATGTTTCGTCTGTCCGTCTATTTCTGTACAGAAATTTTTACGAGGAATTCTCAAGCGCTGCGCTTGGAGGGATACCAAGTAGCGCACGACCATCCAGTAAAGTGAGCTTTATGAGAATAAACTAGAGCTATCGCTTCGTGAAAAATGCTGTGTGACTCCTTATATAGGCGGAGGATCTTAGATAGGTTTGACAATGTACAAAGTACTTCAACCGCACCTCCGAATTTCTCCCTTGCGCCAAAATTTGTACTGTTTTTTTCTTTAGAAATGAAAACTACATGCTCAGGAAAGTACATGTACCAATTTAGGTCGCGATTCGTTCAGTAGTTTTCTATAGAGAGCTCTAAACGAATCTTGTTTAATTTGTTTCTCTCTGTATATAGATAGTAATTTGGTGATTTATGATTATATTTGTTTTCTTTATAGCTGACGACATGCGGTACAGTCATGGTTGTATGTTTTCCACTAAAGACAAACAAAACGACAAAAGAGCCATCGATGAAGCATGCGCCGAATTTTACGAGTCCGCTTTTTGGTTCAGCAACAAATGCAGCTACGCGAATCTGAATGGAGTTTACAAACCTGGTGTGATAGTCGTTACAAGCATATGGTGGTACAATTGGAAAAAGAGTCACGAATGTTTGTACTCTGTCGAGTTTAAAATAAGACGCAAGAACGCCTAGGTTGTGAACACAACATACCAAAGAAACCATTGGTTAATAAAATAAAAACTAAAGGAAATTTTAAAAATTCAAAAACCTAAGGCTAGCGAATGGTTTTTTTCACTATTATTATATTTATTTTATAATCTTAGAATAAATTTGCCTTTAGATTCTGTATCGTGTCTCTTCTCTGTAAGCATCGTCTTAAATTCGTTCTTTCTTTTTTACTCATTTTTAGTACACAATTATGTTTAGGTTAAACAAATATTTTCATCGACATTCATTGGATTTTCTCTCAAAACGTCGAAAAGTGGACGTATACCAGAAATCACATTTCATAATAAAAGCTGTCTATAACTGAACATTGACCAGTGTATTGAACAATAGGCTGTACCATAGGCTAGACCAAATAAAATTCGATAATCACAAGTTTAAGAATCTAAACAGCCAAAAAAGTCATATGCAACTAAAAGTAGCATATTTAAGAGAAGACGGAAGCGAAATAAAAACACTTTCTTCAAATGTTTGGAAGTATTAATTATCAGATTTCCTTCTGGTGGTTGTCTCGATGATGTATCTCTTCTTTAGTAAAACTAAGCAGATGGGGTGGAGGAAATATCTCTTTATTAGAAAGGAAACTAATCAGATCATGATCTTATCGTCGTCAAAAGATTGGCAATGTCTTGATAACGAGGCTACTCGTCATTAGCAAAATTGGTCAGATCTTGATGGACGAGATATCTCTTACCACTTGGAAGTTAAAACCTGTTATAATATTAACCCTTCTGGCGGTGTGGTATCTCACAGTTGTGTTGACGAAAACGGCACCCCGAAAAAGCGAGTTCCCCTTAAAAGTGTCAAGGTTTGGACAAAAGGAGTGCTTTCCCCTTCTTCAGTCAATTGGTCTCAGCAATAGTCTATTTAGACCGGATCATCAAAGGAGAGCTATGACAGTGATAGATAGCAAAGCCACGGGCTACTTCCCAGGTCACAGTATACCCTAAGTATACAAAGAATCTTCTCAAGTGTGCTTCTCAAATGCTTGTGGAATGATTTTCAAATAGTGAAATAATTCAGGGGCACAAGATACATTCGACTGATCCATACAAATATTCCTACACGTGTTTGAAAAAAAAATATTTACTGTAACAATGGGAAACTTTGAAATTATAAATTATATATTTCTCTTTTAATGAGTAATTTTCTACTAATTGTAAATAAGTTAAATTTTAGCATTGATTTTCTTCCCCACAAAAGTTTATCTCCATTACACAGATTTACAGCATGATTTCTGTATAAATCAAGCGATGAAATTATTTATCGCAGTTGAGTTAGACATGAGAGACTTAAAGCAAAGCTAAACACAAAAATATTCAATACTTGCTTTGTTAATCTAAAATATCCTAAAGAGTAACCGCAACGGATATTACCCCAAAGGTTCCAGATTTTGAGTGGTCACATATCCGTGAAGAAATGAGTAGAATCAAAACCGTACATATATGGTAAATTCAGTTACTTTGCACCAATAACTTTTTAAAGAAACGAAGTATGGGACGTTTGGAATCTTCTTGATCACGATTTTGTACGTTTATTTTTATTAAATTTTAATGATCTAGTTATTTCAGACAATCCTATGAGAACCCCAATAGACTAAAATGGCATCCGGATAATTAACGATTCGTAGGCGTAAGATACAGAATACAATAATAGAGGAATTAAGTAAATCCAGAAACATTTACGATTTCTTTCATATAAATGTTTGAAAATAATTTTATAAATCGATACAAATGATTTGAGTGATAATTGTTTGACGTAGCCTCAAACAGTTTTACATAATAAAATCTAAATTTCAACCACCATTTTCGAGGATCTGTGTCATTTATTTTGTCTTCTATTGAAAATGAATAGCCTGGTTGGAAGAGTAACGGATTAGCAACCGGAGGGTTGCGAGTCCGAATCCGACCAAAGACCATCGCGCAAAAGGGGGTTGGTGCAAGTTAATTCTGTCGGTAACCTGAAATATCCTCACGTTGGCGAGGTGTGGAAATTTGGAGAGTGGGATGCTTCCTCAGATATGATCTCGTCATCTGACCGTGTTTCAAAATTACGTGGTGTTGTCCTTGGATCTTTCCCTTCGGGTTTGAACCAGGACCGTCGCTAATTGCCGTTGTGTTGCTCCAGTGCGACGTTAATTAAATACCTATCCACTGAAAATGAAGTTTTTCTCAACCGTCGGTTCGCAGCCAATTACCTTGCCCTAGCATTAGTTATATCGTGTCGTAAGAGGATATCCTGGGATTTGTCATTTTTGATATCTAACGATTTTTTATGATGAAATATTTTATAGTGATAATATTCTGAGAATATTCGTGAATGTGCCAAAATGTTCAGACTCAGAAAGCCTTAATAACATCTGTATAGGAAACATCACTGACCAAGTAACTGTAGAGAAAATTTTTCCACTGAAAATGAAGATCAAAAGGGAAATGAATCATCTATCGGGGTCTCAAATCTGATAATACCACATACTGTTTCTTCGCAAGTTCTCCTTGCAGTGTAAGTTCTTGTTTCGAAAATCGAGTGACCTGATTTTTTTAAAAGTAATATGCCCTAAAGATTAAAATTTTAATACGAATAAGAGACAAGGGATTTCGTTTAACTTTGGTGTACAGAAGTCTGGTATGGAAGGTGTTTATAGCCCAACAAATATAAATATTTGGTGAACAGAATGAGATGAAAATCAGCGCAAATTATTTTAATTTTGGCCTGACAAAGTTACAACGCGTTACAAGATTTCATTAGTCCAGTGATTGATAGCTAATTTCCTCCTCCATTTCCTCATAACCATGACATAATTAATAATTATTTTTAATGCATGCACTTTCTATGAATTTAAAGGTATTTACGAGTAAATTTGTTGAAACCGGACCCTCTTATAAAACACTATCTGAATTACCCGTCGTCGATCGAATTGTTTGTAACTCATCGTAATATTCAATAGTAGTCCTATGGGGATTTCGAATTGTTTTGAGATCTCTCTACAGACCCAGGACAAATCAAATGGAGTTAATATCTAGACTATGTTTCTCGCAGGGTTTTAAAGAATGAGTGTAGCAAATTCGGTATGAGTTGAACAAACTGTTATAGTAAGGATAATCAATGATATTTCTATGGGGATTTCGAGGGCAGCGGTAGCCAAGTTCAAAGGGCAAAGGATTAGAAAACAGAGGGTTGCGAGTTCGAAACTCGGTCCAGCCAAAGACCGTCGGATACACGGAGGCTGGTGCACGTTAAATCTGTCGTGGCCTCAAGTGGCCTCACGTTGGCGAAGTGTGGAAGTTTTGAGTGGGGTGCCGGCTCAGGTGTTGTTCTTGACCGTGGTTCAAAATTATGAGGCGTTGTCCTGGGATCTTTCACTTCAGGATTGATCCCGGATGATCCCCCAATAGCCCGTTGTGTTGGGTCCAGGTGGACATTAATTAACTACCTACCTATTTGGATTTCGAATTGTTTTTAGCCCCTTCTCCCGACCTAGGACAAGTAGAACGTGATTAATATCCTGTATAACCTATGTTTCCCGCAGACTTCCAAAAATTGAATGTACTAAATCTGGTGTGAATTCGTCTTCAAAATATTCAATGTTATTCCTATGGGGATTTTGAATTGTTTTTAGCCTTTCTCCAGACCTAAGACAAAAGAACGGGTTAAATATGTAGTCTATTTTTTTCACTGCTATTATATTTATTTTATAATCTTAGAATAAAGTTGCCTTTAGTTTCTGTATCGTGTTTCTTCTCTGTAAGGATCGTCTTAAATTCGTTCTTTCTTTTTTACTCATTTTTAGTGCACAATTATGTTTAGGGTAGACACATATTTTTATCGATATTGATTGGATTTTCTCTCAAAACATCGAAAAGTGGAGGTACACCAGAAATCACATTTCATAATAAAAGCTGTCCATAAGTGAATATTGACCGGTTTTGCCTTGAGTGATTCTAATGAATAGTCTACGTACCTAAGTTGTTTTCGTTGGTTTTTTTATTTCGAATTTATAGGGTTAGGTTCTATATTGAACAAACTGTACCATACGCTAGACCAAATAAAATTCGATAATCACAAATTTAGGAATCTAAACAGCCTAAAAAAAGTCATATGCAACTAATAGTAACATATCTAAGACAAGACGGAATCTAAATAAAAAACACTTTCTTCAAATGTTTGGAAGTATAAATATCAGATTTCCTTCAGGTATTTGTCTCGATTATGTATCTCTTCTTTAGTAAAACTAAGCAGATGTTGTGGAGGAGATATCTCTTTATTAGAAAGGAAACTAATGAGATCATGATCTTATCGTCGTCAAAAGGTTGGCAATATCTTGATAACGAGGATACTCGTCATTAGCAAAATTGGTCTGATCTTGATGGACGAGATATCTCTTACCACTTGGAGGTTAAAACCTGTTATAATATTAATATCAATGGTGGTGTAAAAGTTTGAGATAAACTGTCCTGTACTGAAAAGGAGTACGCATGTGCATGTGAATTTTACCTGTCGCTCCAGGAGGTGATCGAGAGCGAAAACGTAAAAAGTAAAAAAATGATAAAATGAATAAGAACATCGGGTTTACCCAAATAGGAAAATATAGTATCAATTTATGAGTACTAAAAGATCTCAAATGAATTACTAGCCACGACTTGCTATCCCATTCACTGCGACATTCCTATGAAGTAGACTGAGTATGTGCGACCAGCTTCATGCTGTTTTTGCCGGTTCGAAGATCTGTCACGTGGTTGCTAGAAATGCATGAATCATAATGTTGACTGATGTATCACTTACGGAGAACACGCTGCGCAATATCTCATCAAGCCGAGTAGCTTAATAAATCAGTCAAATCAAAATTTTATTACAAACCCTTCAGAAAGACATCACTATAGTGGACAACCTCACAAGAAGTGACCCCGACCGAAGGTTCTTAACTTTGGAAGTCCAATAGGCATGTGTGGATCCCCGATGCTGCTGAAACCATTGCAGGAGGTAGTTCAAATTAAAATATTAGGGATGGGGTCCAATAAATAGACAAAAATAATTAACATTTAATAGAAGTTAATATATGGCATAATTAATAGATATGTGCAAAGTTAGAGGCGACAAAACGCGGTCCTGTATTTGAACATGCTAAGATTTAAGTAGTAAGGGATCAATTAGAGTAATCGAAATGGTAGATTTCAGGATCCAAACGGAACACTCCACAATGGCGTTTTGACAGATATGGGAAAGTCTGAAACAGTTGATAGAAAATAGCTAGATGTCTTTTATTCGAGATTTTAGAATCCCAATATAGGGCAAACGTTGATTGGCAAATTATGAAATGGTTAAAGTTAAAGCTGGAATACAGCGTGGTTAAAAACACTTTTCTTCGATAGCCAATAAGCCTAAATCGATTCGTAAGTCCACGTGTCTTATTCTTCTGTTATCTAATGACAGCTCTGTCTATTTGATTAGAATATCAAGGCCCCATTATTGTTGATGATTAAAATTAACGTTACTATATATAATTAAAAATTGAGGCATTAACAAGAATGAGTAATTTTAAAAGTTAAGACGCCAAGCAGTGTGAAGCAACCAATCTGATAAGATTAGTGATGTAAAACGCTTAACCTTTCTAGTGGTTGCCTTCACAAGGTATCTCATCAATAGAAAAATTGACCAGATCGTGATGGGAGAGATATCTCGTGAAAACCACTTGGGGATTTAAGACCGATACAAGATATTAAAATATGACATTTGATAAGAGGGTGTTGGTAGTGTTCGCACGATGGATATATTTCGAGAAACAATAGAAATGACCCGCACGAAGAAGACTAAAGGAAACGTCACACCGTCTATATCAGTGGTTCTTAACCATTTTAGTGATTGGCAACCCCCTTTAATCTAAAAATAATTTCTCGCACCCCTAATAAAAACGTGTTTCTCTTTCTTTATTAAGGAAATTACTTCCATTGCAAGATATTTTATTTATTAAAAAATAAACACATACATTTACATATACATACAAAACAATGTCTCAATTTCCAATGGCTACGTTTTTTATTCATAATAATACTTTTGAAGTGAGGCTCCCTTTTTTAAAGAGCTACACGTAAGTCCCACATGCATATAAGCGATTTCTGGTTTTTGTTTTTATGTGCAAAGGTGATGAAAATCCCATTTCACACAGGTAGTTTGTGGCAAATGTGTCTGCAGTGCTGCTTTTGCCAGCTGTGTATAAGGTTCTAATTGCGTACACCAGAATTGTTCTATGTCCAGTTTTTCAAATTCCATTTGAATACGCGCATTGGCTCTTATTTCAATAAGATAGTCTTTTATTTAATCGCTGTCGTCCATCGAAATTTCTCTCGCACTGATGGAAATGTTTTCTTGTTCCCCCAGGGGTGCACACGCCACGTTAAGAAGCACTGGTCTAGATGGTAATGGTGGAAGCATTGCGATGGTGGGATGAACGGTTTGGACTGCTCTTCTTTTAAAAAGATTCCTTCGTTCAATTCGTTTCATGGAAGGTCCCGTATAATGTAACGAATATTGCAGCATCGAATGCGCGTTAAAGTTGGCCGAAAAATAGAATTCTTCAATTGAAATACTGTCTGGTTTTAAAGCCTGATATGTCTGCGATCTTTACTGGGGTCTGTGTAACCAACATTTGGAATCCTTAACTCAATTGACAAACAAATATTGGCTTTTAGTTATACAAGTATAACAAAATTATACAAAGGAGTCTACCCTCTAAATAATTTAGATTCCCTTGTATCTCTGTTTAGACGTTTAAGTAAATAAATAAATAGATTCTTTAAAGTATAGATAAAAAAACAAATACATAAAATGCCATAATATAACTATGACTAAACCTACAACTAAGTTGTGAACTTTTTCTACAAACTCCAATAAAATTTTCCGACAATTAAAATACAGGTTGTAGAAAATATACAGAAAATACCGATAAATTTGAGCTAGACAGCACCCTTAATATTCACCATGCTTACTAAAATTATGCTATTTTGTTCTGGTAAGCAGTTAAAAATATATTGTTTTGTTGTCACAACTGAATTCATGTTATTAGTTCTCATAATTTTAAGTAATGCAGAATCAAATTTATATTAAACACTACCGTAGCTTTGTGTACCATCAGTCAGCTGGAATTAGTCAAGTTTGGGCTTCAGTGGAAAGCTACATACAGTGGGATGTCGCTATATATGTGCGCGTTGTGTCCTAGAACTCTTCTGCAACTTTCGTAGGAGTAAGAAATAATAAAAAGTAACATGATAATTGTATCTTTAAATTTTTCCATTATCTTTCTATTGAAATATTTAAATTTTAGTATAGAAACAGATTTTTAAAAATTGGTGCACTGTGTTGTACACTTAATTAGTTCTCAATAACAAAACTTTAATCTGAGACCTTGTACAGATCTGTATCTCACCTATTTGTTTGGGGGAAAATTTCAGCTAACTATCTGAAGAAGAAGCTACATTTATCTATACTTAAATAACACTGGTCTACAAGGTTTGATAACAAAAACGAATTTAGCTGATTTTAACTAATGATTTTTTCTTATTTTATTGGACAGTTAATACATGCTCTCTTTCAATATAAGGGAGTTAATACATACTCTCTTTCAATATAAGGCAGTTAATACTCTCTTTTAGTATAAGGCAGTTACTACATACTCTCTTTCAATATATATTTAGGTCACGTTAAAGGAATCTGCTTTGTTTCATATTTCACCACCTAATTTATTACTGGTGGTAACACAGTTTATTTTCAATGGTAAGGAATGTGAAACCGCAACCAAACCGCCATTGTTGTATTGTTTCATTGGAGGAGAAACGTATGCTGCCTGATATGTTGGTCTGGTCAAAAATGGTACAAAAGTAGAGTTGCAAATATTGGTCTGTGTGTAGACAGTGCATGTTAGAATGTGAGTCGGTCATTTACAATGGCTATGAAGAAATCCTACTATTTTTACTATGGATAACATGTTGGAGATCAAAATAAATTGTGAACTCCACATGTATATTCTATTTCCTGCTTTGTTGGCCTTATGGAATGGTTGAAATGTATGATAAACTTTAAACTATTTGAATTTCCGATGATTTGGGGTGAGATAATTAGTCATGTGTAAGATTGCTTTTTTTATTTTGCTTACGTGTGTGGCTTTCAGAGAATGAAAGTACAATACAGTTGTTCAAATTAGTCCATAGTGGTACTTGCACTTTTGATAGACAAATGTTTTTATCCCAGTCATATAAAATTCCTAAACCTGTTGCTTTCACATCTGCATTTTTCTCTTTAATAATTATTTTGTTCTTCTTATTAAAGTATTTTGAACATAACTTCATAATAATCATATCATCATATTTTCCATAAAGTTCAAATAAGTCTTCACATTTACGAGATAATTCACAAATTTTATTACTTCCATCTCTACAGTATAAAGCTCTAATATTTCCAAATAAATCCATAACTATTTATTGTATCTCGTTTTTAAAAGAGTTTTATAATACATACATTTCCTCAATGAACAACCAGGTCCTTATATTTTAGCACATTTAGTTAAAGAATTTAAGTCAAAAGACTATCTCTCCAAGTATATCTTTTTCCATTGTACTTCCTTTATATGCAAATGTTCCACCATACAAATCACGTAAATTTTTAATATATATTTTTAATTCATCATTATCCAAAGTTCCTTATTATTTGGATATGTTTTGAGTCTTAAACCGTGAACTTTATTAGTTCATTCCTTTACGATTTTCAATTCTTGTTCATCCAATTCGCAGTCTGAAGTAAACACAGATAACTTTTCACCAAGAGGTTGATTTAAATGCACCCAGCTTATCTCCCTTGCAAACTTACGATTCGGGAGAACGAAACCTTCAATATCGATGATAAGATTTATGTTATCCATTTATTATCAAAACATTTTTATAAATTAATATCGAAAGGGTAATATAATCCTCTAAATTTCGTCTTTTATAAAATCCAAACATGTATCCTTTATTCGTTTTATTCACTGTAATATATCAATCTTTTTGTATTTGAAATTGATTTATATCTAAATTTTTGTGTTTCGCTTCTAATGTAATGATTTGTATTGTTTCTTCAAAATTTAATTTGTTTTGACTTTCTTAACTCATTTTAAAACCCTTCACCTTTCCTTTGACATTTCCGTCATTTAGTATGTAACCATAGTCTTTACAAGCAAGAGATATCCATAATTTTATATATTTGTCTTCTCCCAGTTCATCTGTCCATTCACCTAACATACATCCTGTTTCGGATTTGTTTGTACCATCATCGATATACACAACTCCATCTGTATCATAATACATTACTTTATCTTCTAATTTATCAAGCATTTTATATAATATTATTCTAGCAGAACTAGTAGTATACGTTGCTATGTAAACGTTTGTATTAAAGTTATTTTTTACATATTCATCTTTCACTTTATAATACATTTCTACACAATCATCATTCATGGATATCATATTTAAATTCTTAATAGTATCATTCACAATAGGATTTTATAAAAGTCTTCCAATTCCATGACATATTCAGTTGGTTTCATATTTTTTCTCTGTCCAAACTTACCCCATAACGAATTCAAACAGATTTTAGCTATGAATCTCATTCCGGGATTTTTCTTAAATTCTCCTAAATTTATAAATTTCTCTTCGACACGCATCTTGTATTCTTTTTCGTCTTCGTTTTCAGACCATTCACCATCTGTTTCTAGTTTTATTTTCAAAAACAGTTTGACGTATTCTCTAAACAGTGTATTTGTTTTACGTTCAAAATTCGAATCCTCGTTCATATTCAATACTTTATAGCCTTTTTTAATAGCCAAATTGACTTCACCTGTTGTCCAAGTACCTATAAAACTCCTTTCATCATCTGTATGATTGCATTCTGGTAAAGTAAAAATAAAGTTATTCTAAAATAAAATATGTTACATAAAATCAAAACGTGTAGCCATACGTTATAGTTCAAAGATATTTTTAATTTTGACATATCTTTATAACAAGACGATTAAAATCAATTTAATTTACATCTGTTTTTCATGTTTCATGGATATTATTGAAAGATATACTCCATACTCAAGGGGTTCTACATGTTTCATTCTAAATAGGAAGTGGTTTCCGCATAGAAACTGAGTCTCAATTGAAAAAAATGCCTTGAGGATTCAATTTTAAAATAAATTTTTCTGTTTGGGGAAAGCGAATTTTAAATAAGACTTTGCTGATCTCAGAATAATATCGTAGTAAGGAAGTAAGTGAACTAAGACTGTTGAAAAAGAGAAATTTTTTGTGTTAAGTGGCAGAAGGTCGAGGTTGCTTACTTGAAGTTGTAACTATTCGTATACAACTTAGGTACCTGTGAAACATTCATTGAAAGCAGTGATTTTGTAAAAAGTGTAATCGATTTTGAGTTTGCTTTGTCTACACTGATGACATTTGTTTAAAAAACAAGCTCCATTATTCCACGTGGGGCCGAATAAAAAATTTCGTGAAAAAAATGTGTGCTTCAAAATTAATTATCCACGAATGCCGTCATATCAGAAAAAGCCTTTATAATTTGTCCTACAGCAAGAGTGGGATGAATATGAAATGGATTATATGGATGGATATATTAGGTATACATATTTGCCTCCGAAGTAAATTGTAGAAGCTATGGAAGAGTTAAAACGATGTTTAAAAAATATTTTCTGTACACTTAAATGATGCTTTCATTTTTCTATGAAATAGAATCAACATTTAACCAAACTAACCCGAGCATCGCCAGGTAATTCTGCTAGTTAACTTACTATAGATTGAAAAATGACCAGGAATAATCACTTTTCTCGTTCTTATAAAAATGACAAAGCAGTTAAGTGTGGGTAAAATAATGTGTAACACCTTTACTACATGTTTTAATTTCTACATCTATGGACACAAATCTTATACATGCATATTCTTTCATAAAATATATATATATATATATTTCTAGTACATTTAAACTGAGAATAGAACAGAGACGATTAAACATTCGAATCTTTAAAATTTTAAAACAACAGTGAGTGTAAAAAGTATTCGTACATGAGGAAAAACATTCAAAATACATTAATTTATCGAAAAGTAAAAATTTAAATTAAAAAGTTAATAAATTTATTATGAAATACGCGAATAGCATGAAAAATTTTCATAAGGATTCACCTTGAATACACACAAATATAAATTTATGTATAATTGTTTTCTGTTAATAATCACCTGCACAATATTGATTACCGCAGCCTTTCATGAATTCTGATCAAATTTGTATAAAGAAAATCAGCCATTTTATTACGATATATTTTACTGTTGGTTAAAATTAGATTCCGATGTCAGTCTGTGAAGAACTAAGTCCCAAGTAATACATCCCGTTAACTTATATACATTGAAAATTATTACTTTTATTTTTATAGCCAGGAGTTCTGGGGTCATTCTTTAGTAAACAAAATCCTTCAAAGGTTGCCTCGGCAGGCATCTCGTCATCAGCAAAACTGATATATATATATATATAGCACAACTGACCAGATCTCTTACGAGACAGGATAACTCGAAACCACTAGGAGGTTTGAAATTGTGTTTCATCGGGTCTTGAATAATCCATTATTTAACGCCATGTTTCACTACCGTGGTTTAAATGGTGGCAAATTACACAAGGGCCGGTTTTGAATACGCATAAAGTAAAGTACGTTCCTGGTTACATTTAAATTCTTTTATTTTGTTGTTTTTATTAGGCTTGTTCAAAAATAATTCGATCGTGTCCACGGAGTAAGAGAGTGAACTTCCCTCCCTTTCATTTTTACCCTCATTTACCCTTCTGCTTTTCGCTTTTTCTTCCTCCCTGAGTGTGTTGTCTGTCTTGTGTTTGGCGCAGCTTGACCAAACATGCCCCTTGCTCCGTAAAACCCGAAACCAACCACTAGATTCCACTTGTAAAAATTCAGTAATGGTCCTTCGCATTAAATATATTTTTTTTCTGAAAGAAATTACAGCGTAGGTAGAAAGCGAAACGTACGAGATCAGATGTCCAAAAAATGAAATGGGGAATGACTCTATTATTCGTATTGAGCTGATTTCCTCATTTTCAAAGAATGTAGAATAGGAAGAAAGTGATTCAGGCATAGATCAAATGTCCAAAGAAATTAAAACCGAAGAATAACTTTTCCTGGTATAATCAGATTTCAATGTTGTGTTATATCATTACTTCAATGTTGTGTTTGGTACATGAGAATTCGATTGAGTGCAGGCAACTTTCTAATATCACATACCTTACTAAGCTGGTAGGTAGGTAGTTAATTAAGTTACACTACATCAACCCACAAAGAACCCGTTTATCTAGAGTAAATGTTGGATACTTAGAGGAGTTAATCATTTATACATCTTAATGGACATCTTAATTTGAATTTAAAAAAATTGTATTTGTGTGCCTTCCCAATAGCTCATCTAGTGTAATCACTAACATAATTCTTTTTTCATGGGTTGATCAGATACATTCCCATGACAATATTTTCCGAATACTCCAAATTACTTACTTCAAAACATAACGAGTACCTTGCCTTTGGAAATGGAAAAGCGGTCTTGCCTCAGAACCATAAGTGGGAACATTTGAACATGAGCGAGATTTTAAAGCCTGTGATATGAGAAAAATAAATTATTCACATTCAGTTAATGTTGCGTATCAACGAGAGTTCAATGGAGGGACGCGGTCACCCAGTTGGAAGAGCAAAGGTTTAGCAACTGGGGGGTTGCGAGTTCAAAATTCAGTCCAACCAAAGACCTTCGTGCACGCGGACTTTTTAGACCTTCCTTCTACACGATATTTTTAGAAGTAATGAAAACATCACCCGAAATAACTGAAGTGGATTTTTCTGTTCGATACCTGGACACAAGGAGAATTGTTGGCATTGAACACAAAGCAAAATTTGCTGTGTCTCTTCTCAATATAAGCTAGATACGATGACAAATGATATGTTGATGGTACATTATAACGGAAGAATGGCACGAAGCTCAGACTAAGCAGCGCTATAATAAATGTCATGTCCATGTTTGTCATGTCTATCCGGAAATCTGTCTTAAATTGTTATGACCATTAAGTTACTTCAACTTCGTCTTCTTGTTTATTACCGAGACAGATTCGTCGGTGAAATTGCCTCATCGTGCCAGCATTAACAACCTCTTACCAGTTTTCATTTTGTCTCTTGTATTGGTTTGAAACGTTTCTATCAACACTTCTTTGCATCCCATCACATATTTTATTAATATTTAATATTATATTTACTTCATTCATATCCGTCTTCTTTCCCTCACAGATATCATTTGAAAACAACATCTGCTTTGAAACAAATCAATAATTTACAATTTTCATGTTGTATATTAACTTTAATTTCGAATTTACTGTTTCTAATATTGACCGAAACATTAATTTTTTATAGAAGTGACTACACACTTTAGAATATTAAAGTGGCTTTCAACTGGATCCACCCACGTTTCCAGTGTTTTCGTCACTATTCAGTCTTTATTGTTTTTATTTTGTCTTGAGCAGTTTGTCCTATTTTGGTAATTGGGAAAAATATAACCAACCAATAAACTCTTCGGAAACTATTACAAAAGTATGCACATGTAAGAATCATACTGTTTCGTTAGTTTGGAGACGTGCGATGCGTATACCTTTTCCCTAACAAGAAAATGATTCTAAAGCCATTATGACTCAACATAAAACACTAAAAATTAAATGTGCAAATTCCGAAGGAAAGGTGAATTCTTCTAGTGTATGCATATTAGAGACATCTTGGACACATCCAACGTTTAGAATGTTTCCAAGGTTTGTCTCTCTAATGTAGATATCGTCTCGTCTTCCAAGTATAACATTTTTCCAGAGTTTTTGTGCTTAAACCACCCCGTTTTCATTTTCTTCGATATAGAGAAGGAGTGTGAACCCTTTTGACACTCAACGATTTACAATATCGGATTTCCTTGACACATGATTTTTAACTAAAAATGTGTTTACCGTGAATTTCAGGTTCAAACTGACACCTTGATTTGACTTTTTTAAGAAAAGAGTTTTCCTTAGGTAGAGTAATCAGTGACACTTTGTGAATAATAATGTTAAAGCAACATTCTAACCGATTATGTCATTTGAACGAAGGATCGCTATTTTAGCTTTCTTAATTTAGCATTTTGTACGGATTTAAATACATTTTTGTAATCATTTTTTTATATGCACCCTGCCAAATATTTTTTGTATAACTCAGTTTAGAAGCATTCTACAGCTACATTGACCTGAACTAGATACGGAATTATTAGATAAGATGGCTCCATCTGTTTGACATCATTTCGAATGGATTGCTTAAAGAAATTAATTGTTAAAATAAATTATATGCGGTTTGTAGAGCATCTAATTTAGGTAGCCTTTACTCGCTTGACGAAATTGAGTGTCAAGAAATGTTTCAACTCTTCCAATTGAATGAAACCCTGCGTTTATATTTGCTGACGTCGAAGTTTGCATACGGATGCACAGATCGTCCTGTGTGATACCAGGATTGCAATAGACAGAAATAAGGTTTTGTAGTAAGGTTTTGTCGTAATAAGTTTCGATGAGAAGCATGCCTTATTCTCCATGTCAACACATCAAACAGCTAAGTGTATTTGTGAGAAAATACAAAATCTCCTAATATACTCTTTCTACAACTTCGAAAGATTAGTTTCAAGCATGTCCTTCTCTGTTTCCACATTTGGGGCTTCGCACTTGGAGTGATGATTTCGAGTGACCCCCTGATTAACCCGCTTCTTTTTCCTTAAAAGCAGCTCACAGCGCTATTAACCTTCGAGTTGTAGATGGCACAGGTTTGATTCCTTTCAGAAGCATTCCTCCAAGGGTGTATTTCTCTCTTCTGTGTCAAAAAAAATTCGTTCTGTCTATTTCTCTTACTTGATATTGTATGTCTTGTGTCTTAAAATAGCATGCAAAAATTTAAGACCATTTGATAGTGAAGGATCGATGAAACAGTTGATATTGAAAGATTGATTGAAACAGTTGATCCGAATTTGATATTCTCGCAACCCATTTTGTGCTATGATGGGGCCAAGTAAAAAATCTGATTTTTTCCAGATTCCCTTATAAATAGGCTATCAGAGTGTATTGGCACTTTTTGCAGTTTTTGAACAAATAAGCTTAAATAAATTATTTTGTGTAATGACCCCGAATGGAAACCAAAGGTGATAAAAAATGAAATACCATTAAAATCGGTTTCGAAGTACGAAATATACCTAAGCGCATGTTGAATTCCCAGTAAAAGGATGAAATAATTTTAGAAACCTCTTAAAATGTATCGGGATTCCATTTGAACTTCCTGTGGGATATACTCGTATGCTTTCTGTATTTATTTAAAAACACTTTTTACTTAACGTTAAACGATTAATATGAATAAGAATTTACACTATTTAATTAATTTAAATAATTATCAAGAACGAAATTTTGTATTAAACATGTACGCAAATTTTTACAAGGAAATCATAATATTGCTCCTTATCTCGGAACAAAACATATTTTTAATAATATGATGTAACTGTTTGATATGGGGAGAGCAGAGTAATAGACTATGCATTTAAATTATTAAAGCAATATTAATAAGTTCTTATAACTATATTAAAACATATTTGGACACTATTAAAACATTTGGGCCTCGTGTTCGAAGAGCATTGGATTAGCAACTGGAGGGTTGGTAGTTCGAAACTCGGTCCAGACAGATATCGACGTGTACATAGGGCCAGTGCATGTTAAAACTTTCGTGTCTGAAATTTCCTCACGTTTGCGTGGTGTGTGGATGTTTGGAGAGTGGGGTGCCTGCTCAGGTGTTGACCTCATCATTTGATCGTGGTTCAAAATTACGAGACGTTTTCTCGGATATTTCCCTTGTGCCCGTTGTGTTGCTGCGCGGTGCGATATTATTTAACTACTTACTTATAAAACATTTGAAAAGATGTATAGATAAATATAATGTGGAATCTAAGTATTTTGAAACATAAGGGAAAATAATGATACAAATTGTTATTCATTTAGAACCATGTGCAAGATTTTCAAATTCAAATAATCGTTAAGCTAATAAAAATAAATTGAGAAATTTGTTAAATTCGTAGAAAGTGTTTAATCTGTCGTTTTTCGCCCCATAGAACTCCACAACAATTTTCAACAGATACTTAAATCAATCAGCATTTTAAGTTTTAACTCTGAATTCAATTCATAAGGAATTAGAATTTCAAAAATTCTTCGATTCTTGAAAAGGTATTCTCATGTCACAATAGTCGAATATAGTATTTTCGTGTGTGATCAGAGGCCGACTTTGTCATATGAACACACCATAGTAGAACTGTAAACAATAGTGAACTTCTTAGTTATTAAAAACAATTTTTATAGTTAAAGAAAAATTTTCATGTGTCTTCCTTCATAGTACGCCATAATTGAATTTATTTGTCTCTTAGGAATCCTTCAATTTGTATTTTACTTACAATATGGATTTGTTGGAGAGATTGATTTCACAAAATTTCAGAGTGAATTATGAGCCTTGTGCCATAAACCTATACGCAAATCCAAGAAAAATTTAAAAGTAAATGTATTGGACTAAACGTGTTAAAATGCATAGAAATAGAGACTTTAATCAGACGAAAGTAACCACGATCGATACCTTATTGCTACATTTTTGCTACATATATAAACTTCAACCACGTGGCAGCTCTGTAGAAGAAAGAAGCTCTTTGTAGGATAGAAATACTCAACAGTTTTATTAGAACCCTTAGAATAGTAGCTATTGGTATTTTTATAAATTGTTGCAGCAGATGTGCTATATTTATGACTGAAATAGCTAAACAGAGGAATGAATTCTAATGAACTCTTAAAAAGAATTTCAGAGATTTTAAAGATGTGGCTTTTCTTATATCCTGATCGAACTTCTGCAAGTTTCATGAGAAATTGCCTCAAAATTAAACTTGTTTTGAAATAAAGTTTAACTTATTATTACGAACAGTACATTTAAGTATCTCGAACAGGAAACGACAGTTTATCTATAATATTTTAAGCGTAGCAAAATTTTAAGTGCCATGTACATTCTTGATATGAAAAATTGAATGTACTTGATCCCCTTTCAAAGGTTCTTGTTTCCATGAAGAAATACACTTTGTAAAAAAATACAGGAGCATAGCTCAACATACGTCAGTAATAAACATACTAAATTTTAAAAAAAACGAAGATCGTGAGACGAACATTTTATACTTATATTGACGTATTTAAATGGATTCTCCATATAATCATACTGTTGTGTTAAAATTTTCTCTTTTAGACTTTACAATCCCTGCAATTATTCAAAAGCCCCTTCGGTGAAATTTTGCAATATCTTTCTTAATTGCTCACGCATATCAGCCATCCTCCTGTGTGTATCAGTGTCGACGAACAATAATTGCATGCCTGAATTAAGGGGCGTTTCACACACATTGTTTCTTTAATACAATCTTGATCATAAGTAGTTCTAGAGGTCTCAAGTATATCATATCGGACGGCTGAATATCAGTAAATGATAACCGTTGCGAAAGTCCGGATAGAAGAAAAGGTTAAAGAAAATGCATGAGAGGGGAGAGCAAAGATCGACGTCTACCACTTGAAATGTCCTGGTTCTCAAGTATTTAGACATTCAACGATTTGAAGTAGCAACCTTATCTAACTCAAATTTTGTAGTATGTCTCTCTTATCATTTCGAAAACGAATATCTTTCTTCTGACCTTCATTCAGTGTTTAAGAGCAGCAAGCAACATCCATTTGCTTCAAATCAGTATCGTCACCGAAGCCAGTCTGGAATTGTGTGGAGGTTATATAGCGTTATTTTCTGTCCGCATCATACGGTTTCATCATTCGATCTAATAACGAGAACATATTTGTAAGGAAATGTAAGTAGTATATTTTTAGTTCGCTTGTCTTAATAATCCTTAAGAATTTTCTTAACTGAATTCTTAATTTACGCATGTTATGGCCATTATTTTTAACTACTGAATAATTTAAAGTTTCCTTACTGCTTTATAACGTGCTACCTCTTTTGCAATTTCTTAATTTTTGAAATTTGAAGATTTATCATTATATTTTTGAATAATCTTACTTTCTCTTGGCATGTTTGGCATAGATACATGTTGCTCTTTTTTAAATGTTTAATATATTTAAAACTGAACTGAGCTTAATGATGGCGTATTGCGTAATGACATATTTTATTTCTGGTGAATTTGAAAAACGTTCAGAACTTAAACTATAGATAAAGAATAAATTATGTAAAATCCTTGGAACTGATATACATGATATTGTTATTTTTTAATTCAAAAATTTTAATTGCAGATACTCTAAATAAAATATTTTTACAACTGATTATTGTTACTTTTAAGTATATATATGTACTTAAAATATTTTACGATCACTCAAATTAAGGGGTATGCATGTTATATATGATGATAATGAAGAAATTGAAAATAAATAATACAAGAAAAGTTCAAGAACTTTTGTTTATTCCCGAATTTCGAAGTCACGAAACATTCGTGCTCATGAGAAACTATTAATTCACTTTGGTAATTCATGATTGCCTTCGAAGTATTGAATTTACAGATGAGAATGAATACCTTGTTGTTTATTGCTATATATGTTGTTTATTTCTATATATGTTGTTTATTTCTATATATGTTGTTTATTTCTATATATGTTGTTTATTGTTATACACTACAATACTGAAGTTCAGATTACCTTATATCATAACATGTTTTGTAAAATTGTCCTACTGAAAAAAGAGCAATTTTTTTCTATAGATTTGTATTCTAAAGCTGCGAAATGATGCTTGAACTTTTAACCACATATCCCTTAGATTTGTTAGAACACATTTTCCAGTTTTATCCCACTATTGAGAAGTTTAAGTCCTCTCACGTTGCATATTAATACTTGCTTCGATCGACTTACTCTTAAATGTGTTGAGAAGTATCTCTTAATTAATTAAGAATTAAAAATATAATAGTAGTTTCATATACAAGTACAGTACAAAGTGTATACAGGTGAACAGTGTGGTGCACTTCTGAAATTCTTTGTCATAGAGAGGCATTGGAAATTGATCTGAACAGTCTTGAAAAAAAAACAGAACGAAAACAACAATATTTTTTTTTCAATCGTGATCGATTTCAGAATTTTAATGTGTGATTATAGGTGAATGTAGTAGGAGATACATAACATAGAGATTCTCTGGCAGTGGGTTTTCGACACTTAAGCATGAAAAAATTTGTAGGGCTGTTTGAATTTGCACGTATAACTCTAGTTTCATGTCTTGTCATAATTAACTGATTTAAGAATAATAATCTTTATAAATACATTTTACGCATAAAATTATGTAGTTCGGAGGAACTAAATTGAAGCGCTATTAAAAAAGTGCTTTAAAATGTATATATTATAACTTTAACTTTTTTTAATTTTCCAATATTCTTAAAAATATTGGTCGAATTAAGGTATTTGTAAGGCATCCTGTATAAAAGATTAAATGTAGCACAATTATTGAGATGAAGGGCTTAATATGGATTTTTCAGCATGAAAATGGGACTCTATGTCCAATTATTCGATTTCATGAAACTCAGTATCCAGGTGGATATTCGAAAACAATATGATTGTGAATACTTTTCACACTACTGGAAAAAAATATGAATATACTTGTTATAAAATTTATGTTTTCCTATAAAAATTCACAAACAGCAATAAAATGTATTCCATATGTTATTTCTGCTTAATTTTGTCAACTATTATTTATTACCTTTTGAAAAATTTCCCTTTTTAGTATTATAGATGTGCGAATACATTTTACACTCACTATAGTTCTTAAAGCTTTAAATATTTAAAGCTTGGAAAGAAATTTAAAGAGAAAAAATAAAGTAAGATAAGTAAGCTAAAGTGACAGAGAAAAGAGCAATGTTAAATCTAAATAGACGAAAAGACATACAGATCTATACCATATATAGGAAATATAGCAAAATTTAAAAATTATGAAATGTAGAGAATACTTATTACATTGAAATTAAAGCATCAATTATAAAATTTAAGACTAATATACTGTGATAAACAATTTCTTTCTTAAGTGGAAAATATTATATAAGAAGAGATTGACAAGTAGTGTTTAGTCAAAACTTGTCATTGCTTCCAGAAGTACACATCTAAGTTGACATTATATAAAACGTAGCATTAGGTCCTTACATCGATTTGAAAGGTACAATTTGTTTTTTTTTATCAAATGTTACTGTCGTATCTCATAATGTTTCTTGTTGGATGTGCTTGGAAACATATAGAAACCAAAATGTGAAAATTTAAAAGACGAAAACATAAACGTCAAACACAAGGTTTGAAAAGATAAAAAATAATTAGAATTTAAAGATTAGAAGATTTTAGCAACTGCCAAACACGTAGCGACATAGCAACTGCCGAAACATTGTAAAAATAATGTAGGTAGATGTTTTCAAACGAATAAGAAGAAATGAATAACAAAATTTAATCAAGCAAAAGTTTGAAAAACGTAAAACATGATAATATAATCCTTTCCTTAGAATATATGGGGAGAAGTAGTAATTATCTCGAAGAATGAAAAACTAAATTTTATATTTGTAATTAGTGCAAGTATGGTGATAGTAACTATCTCTTGTAGAAAAATGCTTAATGTAAAATTAATTCATTATGACAGCATTTACCTTTATTTATAAAAAACGGTTGATTGATGCGTTACTACACACTAATTTATAAATTATGGATGTGTCTACTAGCAACACGAATAATAACAGCATACAAATTATTAAATATCCTGAAAATCTACGGGCCGCGGTGGCCCGGTTGGAAGAGTAACGGACTAGCAACCAAAGGGTTGCGAGTTCGAATCCAGCCAAACACCGTGGTGTACAAAGGGGGCTGGTGCACGTTAAATCTGTCGTGGCCTCAAATGTCCTCACGTTGGCGTGTTGTGGAAGTTTGGAGAGTGGGGTGCCAGCTCATGTGTTGCCTCGTCATCTGACCGTGGTTCAAAATTACGTGGTGTTTTCCTCGGATCTTTCCCTTTGGGATTGATCCCGGACCGTCACCAATAGCCCATTGTGTAGCTCCAGTGTGACGTTAATTGAAATACCCCCCTGAAAATCTACATGAATTCTAAATAGAAAGATCCCTTGCCCATCTCACTGCTACATTGCCGAGTAAATTCTATGTAAATTAAAAATCACATGTAAACCAAGCTTATTTTTAAATTCCAAGTAGTTGAAATTTAAAAATACTCTATTGAAATATCTAATTATTATTTATGGGTCACACAAAACGTATTTAAAACAGAACCTTTACAAAGATAGGTTCCTTCACACATGTATATTTGATTGATGTTCTAAGTTTGATGGAAGCATAAACTATAACCCAACAGGTGATATTACAAAATTTCTTAATAAAATTTTTCCATCTATTGGAAGGTAACAGAGAAATAATTCTATTAAAACATTTCCAGACTGATTCAAAATTTATATCACTTCCATTTCTTTTTCAGGGGAATGCTAAACCATGTTTTAGTGCTTTTGGTTTCTGCGTCATGTCTGTTCTCCACCAGTGCATCAACATGTGAAGAGACAGAAACGTCGCATGTCAAATTGGATCTAGCAAAGGAATCTATTTCCAGAGCAAAATTGCTCTACCCCAAATGTGGTGGTAAATGTTATTTTGTCATTTTTACTCACTATGTTTACAAAGAAATTTACCACACGTGTTCATTAAATACCTATAACTGAATTTTATTGATCTTTCCATAGAAGGTGAGACAAACGATTCAAATTGCACTGAAAAGGATAGATCCCTAGCCCATCTAAATGTTGCCTTGGACTTGATCTCAGAGGCGAAAATGATGTGCCATTCATGTGAGTAGAATTAAAAATTAATAGCCAGATCGAATGTTCGATCAAAGACATTTTTATTGAATGTTAAACTGCTGTTTTGCAATGTTTGTGAAACTAGCACCAACACCAAAGGAACAATCTAAAACTACAGCAAAACATAGCTACACAAAACTGAAATAACACAACACATATTTAATCAACAGCACTTAAAGCCGCAAAGGAAAATACGAAGAAATCAGGCTAATAGGTATTAGAAAAAATCTTTGAAAATATTAAAAAGGAAATGAATAAAACCATTTTGAAAGTTCGTCCACTACCATTTTTAAGAGGGTAAAGTGGGAGTCAATTTAAAAAGACGTAATTTGAGTTTCCTGTACTTCCGTTGGTCATTGCCCAAAAAATAAACACATGTAATCCACCGAAAATTCAAATTCTGAGACGAAAGGATGAACCACAAACACAAGATTAGAAAATGGAAATAAATTGAAATAAAAGAAAACATTTCCAGCAAATAACAACTGTAGAAAAGTACTTAAAATAATGCAGGTAGAATGTTTTCATATCAATAAGAAAAAAATGCATAACAAATCTAATCTACCAAAAAGTTCCGAGAACAAAAAAAAATACTTCATGAGAAATTAATAATTTTCTTAGGATAAATAAAAATAATAATAATTGTCAGGTAGCGTGAGAAACAAAAATTTAGATTTGTAATTAGTACATGTATGGTGATCGTAGCTCCTCTATAAGTAGAAAATATTTAGAACAATATTAACTGAACATTATGCGTTCACTCTTACTTGTGGAAAATTGATTGATTTGTGCTATACGACACGTTACTTGCCTAGCATACGATCTGGTTAAATTAGAGTGTACTGATCTTAGTAACATTTTCTTTGATCTTCTAAGGTCCCGAGACCAAAGTTCCCGAGACCAAAGATCCCGAGACCAAAGATCCCGAGACCAAAGATCCCGAGACCAAAGTTATTGTACTTCACGAAACTCCTATGGACTGCTCTGAAATCTGGAATAAGGGTATCAAGAAAAGCGGCGTGTACCAAATTTGGCCCAGATTTCATGGGGCTTATTCCAACGAGTCGATTTATGTGTACTGCGACATGGAAACAGATGGTGGAGGATGGACGGTGAGTGATGGTTAAGCTTTACACGTGTTTCAACTCTCTTTCTTGCAAAATTTATGTTTCTGGACAAGTTGGAAAAAAATATGGATTATCGTGAAAAATAAATTTATCAAAACATTATAAATTTAAAAAGATTAAAAATAGTGTTCAAAATATACAAGTGGAACAAAAATATATAAAATATTTGAGACTCTGGATAGACATGAAATTTAAAACTCATGAGATAGTAAACGTTGAGAAAACAAGCAAAAATGTCGAAGATAAACATAAGAGAGGGTCATGAGTCACTTTGGGTCGTAATGTTTTTGAGTACTTCAAGAAAGTAAAAGTAAAAATCCTAAGTAACAAATATAGGGGCCAAATGTCAGACACGAAATCGTAGTAGAATTTCAAGTGTTGTTAAATATTTTAGCACATTTTTTAAACCAATTTCGTGTTGCAGGCTTATTGAGGAATTGATAAAAGAATCATGAAAGAAATAGCCTTTTTGTCAAGATTAAGGTTTGAATCTTCTATCCCCGTTGTTTAACCCTCCAGGTGGTTGTCTTGACGAGGTACTTGGTTTTTATCAAAATTGAACAGATTTTAATGTCTGAGATATATCGCTGTTAGAAAAAAACTTACGAGGTATTAATCTCGTCATCATAAAAAACCACCAATACATTCATGACAATATATCTCGTCATTAGCAAAATTTATCAGATCTCAATGGACGAGGTGTCTCATCGAATAAAATTGGAGGTTTAACTTCTGTATACAAAACCTTGTATTAGCCTTTTAGAGTGCCTCTTGAAATCAGTTTCATTCGGAATTTCCAGTCTATACTAACAAAAAAGTACTCTACCATGTATACTTAAAGCAATCAGTCCTTCCAATGATATTCAGGTGTACACAGACGGAAAAAAAGGAACATGGTTGCACCGGCAGCGGAATTTTTTATTATATCTTCCAACTTCATTATGATGTACGAATAAATCCGAACTTTTGTTCCATCGTCCGTTGCGAGTGCATCAAAGCCATCAAAGATCAATTGAATTATACAAAATCTATAAATAATTATACTAACATTTGTATTCTAATTTTACCGAAGTATTTCATATGAAAATGGAATAGATAATTAGTACATCATAGAAAAAGCAGTTCCATTGCTCCATAAGATGCAATTACGATGGTTACCTTCTGATGTGGTACATAACGGAAATGAAATTAGACCCACATTGCATTTAAATACTTGACTCAATTTTTTCAATAACTTCAGCACAATATCTCAGAAAAGTTGTCAGAATTGGTAAATATAATCGTTCCAAAGTATTCTATTCTAACGATTGGACCCAAATAATGTTTCCAAATAAGTCTTATCTACAGAATGTGTCATTAGAATCTATCCAAAAAATTCTATTCCATAGAAATTACGAATAGAATTTTGTAAAGGTTGGAACGAATCCATTAATTCTTCAGAAACACGTGGTTTTTAGTCATTTTAAAGTGTGTCCTGAGATAGTCAACTACTCGCAAACTGTTCATTGCGCTCAAAAGGTTCGGGAGCTATATACGTATACGTATATAGCTCCCTAACCTTCCCTATATATAACCCTCCCAATCCTAAGCTTACGGAGATACGTATTAAATATTATGTTCATATTACATTAAAATAGTAATCTCGATATAAATATTGCATCTTGCTTCGCATTGTTTCGTTGATCATTTATTCTTTCATGACTATTAGGTGATTCAAAGAAGAGGTGACTTTCCAAACCGAACAGATTTTTACCAAGATTGGAAATCGTATAAAGAGGGCTTCGGAGACATCCAACAAGAATTCTGGCTAGGTAAGCGTTTGGGACTTTACTGAACTTTTATAGAGCAAACATTTATAATAAGTATTTGTCAAATAACCCGTTTTCGAAAAATCACTAAACTGCATTATGATCGTTCTTATAATCGCAGACGTTACACAAATCCAAATTCAGATAAATCATTTTTTTTCTAAATATTTAATTGCATCCTAATATATCTTCCTGAAATTTGTAGCCTTATTGGTGAAGATAGGACATGAAAAATAACGAAATTGCAATAAAACGGGAGAGAGTATATTAACGTTTCTATACAAATGTCAAAAAGTTAAAATATTTAAAAACACTGATGTTATAGGAATTATTCATGGAAGAAAGTATTTCATGCTCTTACGCGTATTTACTACATCCAACATGTGACTGTAAAAGACTCATCTACAAAATTGTCTTAATCGAGTAGTGGGATTATTTTTAATTCCGTTTCCTGTAAATTTTCTTTAAATAATTATAATTTGCGAATATGATACTAAAATGTGACTTTTTTTTATTTATTTCAGGAAATGAGAAAATATTCGCTCTCACAAAACAGGGAAATTATTCTGCACGTTTCGACCTTGTAGATGCCAAAAGAGAGTACAGATACGCTACTTACAATTCCTTCTTCATCGGCGATGAGAATTCGGGCTATGCTTTGCACATTCAGAACCACGCAGGGAATGCAAGTAAGTCTGTTAAAAAAGTCAGCACATAACAGGAATATTCTAATAACATCAGTAATAGATATTTCAACATTCAATAAAAATTACTTCCATCGAGATTAATGTCCTCATATCTATCTGTATCTCTAAAGTAGGTCGTTTTTCGGTCTGAAACCTATTAGAGGTTTTTTGTTTTATTCCATAAGAGTTTTAACATGTATTATTCGAGTGCAACTTAAGATTGTCGCTCTTACAATTTACCATGAATGTCATAATTTAGAAAAAATATCTATTTGTGTATTTGAAAGCATGAGGAACACTTGGTTTCAAATAGCAGCTCCATGAATTTGCTCTTACTATTGATAGCAACGAATACTTTAAAAAAGGTTTATATAAGCGCTGAATACCACCAAAACATCGATAAATCAAATTGGTTCTTAACTGCTGGTCTTTTCTTCTTAGGGTAATTTTACTCTGTGAAATCCAAAACGAAAAAACTACTTTCTTCCTGTCATTTGTTTTTCTATTTACCATGAAGAGCTTTCTCAGAAATCTAGTTTTATAGGCAGTATTTGAAGCTTGTGCAGGCTAATTTTAAAATTTAAAAACATTGCATCGTAATAAAACTTGATAGAATTTGTTGTTGCGTCGAGATATCAGTAGACTTTCGGTAGATAGCGTCTCGAAAGCATAAATGCCATAATTGATTGAAATTTGCTCTTGTTAAATTGAAAATATGAGTAACGTATTTGTTTCAATTGGCTTCTACAGAAAGTCACCTTATCATCTTTTTGTCATAAATAACTCAGAAAAGATGAGAATTAAGAAGAAATATCACCCAAACTTCGATGAATCAGATGTTTTAACAGCAAAATTTTCTCCTTCCGTTCATTTTACCCCATAAAATCCAAATCGAACAAAAAGCCAGTTTTCTTGCGGTCAGTTTTTTTTTTCAGTTTACTTGAAAAGATTTCTGTTAGAAATCCCATTTTTCGCGTAGCAAATAAGCATTAGTATATGGAGCTTGGATAATTTTATTTTAAAATTTAACTACATTGTTATTAGTACTTTTAAATCTTTCAAAGATAACCCTATTTGAAGAGTGAGGGTATTTACGTATTATTAAGAATTGTGTTGTTAAGATTAATACATTCTAAAGGAAAGTTAGGCTTAGAATTAGAAATTGTATTACATCGTACCAGCTGACCAGCAAGTTTATTATGATAACTTTTTGGGAGTATTTGAAATCCAATATAGTATAAATTTAAAAACCGGAAATATAAAATCATCTCTTTTATTATAAATGGCAATATCCATACTATTATTCACGATAGATATATTCAAGTCTAGAAAGACGGCTTTATTATTATCTGAATTAGATTTTAATAAGTATAGTTCATCTGAGTATATTGATTTCCATATGTTAGCAAAATTACTATCATTAAAAATTGAAATCATCAATATATCTAAAGGCAGAAATAATTTGTAAGCAAACTTTTTTCATACTAGTGTAGTAATAAACTAGCAAGAATGAATGAAAGATTGGAACCCTGGGACATACCCTTAATTTGAATAAATAAATGCACTCCGTTAAAAATAAGGTTATTGAAAATACATTATTTGATAAAAAAAACTCCCATTCCTCAAAATCAATAGTAATTAAATTTTTGAAATCATAATAATCGTAATTTAGTACATCTTTAAGTTTGCCCAGTGGAATGCTGGTAAATAGGTATTTAAAGTCGTTGTTTAGGATATAATTTATATTATTTATATACACTGCTGGCCACCGTAAATGCAACACCCTGAAGGAAGCATGCAAATAATATGAAATTTACAACATGCATTAGCGGAGGTGAGATATGCAAATGATTAGAATTTCAGCGCAGACGCACATCACGCGCGCCTGTGGCGCCACTTCAAAGCGCTATTTAAGGCTTGGAGATTTCGACGATTTCAAGTACGGCAATTGTGTTTTTCTTGTGGTTTTTTCAAAAAAACGATCAATTATGCCTCGTAGAAAACAGCGATCATCTTTTGATCAAGTATCCGAGTTCGACAGAGGAAGGATAGTGGCCTACCGAGATTGTGGATTATCTTTCAGGGAAATCGGTAGTCGTGTTGGACGAAACCAAACAACTGTAATGCGGATATGTGATCGTTGGATGCAGGAGGGTACGACGGACCGACGTGTTCGATCGCATCCACCTCAGTGCACCACTTCACGTGATGACAGGCATATTGTGCGTATGGCAGTGACGGATCGCTCAGCCACATCACGAACCATAGCACAGCACATTCAATCTGTACCGCATCATCCAGTGTCTGCGCGTACCATTCGACGCCGTTTACAGCAGAGTGGTCTGTCCGCAAGACGTCCATTGCTTCGTCTACCCTTGACGCAGAACCACAGACGTTTCCGCCGCCAATGGTGCGATGAAAGAAGGATGTGGACGGCAGAATGGAATAAAATTGTCTTTACTGACGAGTCACGCTTCTGTCTGCAACACCACGATGGTCGGATTCGAGTCTGGAGACACCGTGGAGAGAGGATGCTGAACAGCTGCCTTATGCACCGCCACACTGGTCCTGCACCGGGTATTATGGTATGGGGCGGTATTGGATATCACTCTCGCACTCCTCTAGTACGCATTGCCGGTACTTTAAACAGCCAGCGCTACATCTCCGAGGTGTTGGAGCCAGTTGTCCTTCCTTACCTTCAGGGCTTGCCCACAGCCATATTTCAACAGGATAATGCGCGACCACACGTGGCACGCATTGTCCAAGGGTTCTTCGTCAATCGCCAGATTGAATTGCTTCCCTGGCCAGCTCGCTCTCCGGATCTTTCGCCGATAGAAAACATGTGGTCCATGGTTGCTCAACGATTGACCCAGAATACATCCCCAGCTGCCACACCAGATCAACTTTGGCAACGTGTGGAAGTTGCTTGGTCTGCTGTACCCCAAGAACACATCCAAAGTCTCTTTGAATCAATGCCGAGGCGTGTGGCAGCGGTGATCTCCAACAATGGCGGCTACTCTGGCTGCGGATTTTGGAAGGAACCACACTTCACAGAAGTCTATAAATTTAATCATTTGATACTTGGTCAACATGTTATCTACAAAATAAATTTTGTTGTGATATCTCTTGTCTTTCTTGGTGCTGCAATTTGGGTGGCCAGCAGTGTATATATATAATTTAAAACGTTATTTTCGTCACTAGTAATCCAGGTGTAACCTTCTTCAATTATGGCATTTAATATAATTTTTAAATATTTACAAAGTAAGATACCGGGTTTGATCTTATAAGTATTTGTAAAATTGATTGAAAAGTCATTAGACTAATCACTTTTCTCTCATAAAAAATGCAAACATTATTTAAGTGGTACGGAAAATAACTTTTTAACCCTTCTGGTGGTGAAGAATCTCAAAGTTGTGTTCCCGAAAACGGCACCCCGAAAAAGCGAGTTACTTTAAAAGTGTCAGGGATTGGACAAAGGGAGTGCTTTCCCCTTCTTCAGTCAATTGGTCTCATAGGTCAATTGGTCAGTATAGTCTATATAGACCGGACAATCAAAGGAGAGGGATGACAGTTATAGAAAAGCCCCCGGCTACTTCCCAGGTCCAAGAATACCCTAAGTATTCTTGGACCTGGGAAGTATAGAATCTTCTCGAGGGTGCTTCTCAAATGCTTGTAACAATGACTTTCAAATAGCGAAGTAATACAAGGGATCAAGATACATACGACTGATCCATACAAATATTCTTACACGTGTTTGAGAAAACAAATATTTGCTGTAACAAGGAAACTTTGAAATTATAAATTTATATATATTTCTTTTATTGAATAATTTTCTTATAGTAAATAAATTAAATTCTTGCATTGATTTTCTTCCCAACAAAAGTTTGCCATTACACAGATTTACAGCATGATTTTTGTATATATCAAGCGATCAAATTATTCATCGCAGTAAGTTGGACATGAGAGTCTTAAAGCAAAGCAAAACAAAAAAATATTCAATACTTGCTTTGTTAATGTAAAATATCCTTAAGAGTAACCACAACGGATATTACCCCAAAGGTTCCAGATTTTGAGTGGTCACATATCCGTGAAGAAATGAGTAGAAAAAAAACCCGTACACATATGGTAAACTCAGTTACTTTGCACCAATAACTTTTTAAAGAAACGAAGTATGGGACGTTTGGAATCTTCTTGATCACGATTTCGTACGATTATTTTTATTAAATAATCGTACGAAATTAGTATTTCGTAGTAGTTATTTCAGACAATCCTCTGAGAACCCCAATAGACTAAAATGGCATCCGGATAATTAACGATTCATAGGCGTAAGATTCAGAATACAATAATAGAGGATGTAAGTAAATCCCGAAACATTTGCGATTTCTTTCATATAAATGTTTGAAAATAATTTTATAAATCGATACAAATGATTTGAGTGATAATTGTTTGACGTAGCCTCAAACAGTTTTACATAATAAAACCTAAATTTCAACCAGCTTTTTCGATGGTCTGTGTCATTTATTTTGTCTTTCATTGAAAGTGAGTAGCATTTTTGGAAGAGTAACGGATTAAATCCAAAGACCGTCGCGTGAAAGGGGGGCTGGTGCAAGTTAATTTTGTTGGAGACCTGAAATATCCTCACGTTGGCGAGGTTGTGGAAGTTTGGAGAGTGGGATGCTATCTCACGTGTGATCTCGTCATCTGACCATGTTTCAAAATTAAGTGGTGTTGTCCTTGGTTCTTTCCCTTAGGGTTTGATCCCGGACCGTCGCTAATAGAGGTTGTGTTGCTCCAGTGTGACGTTAATTTAATACCTATCCACTGAAAATGAAAGTTTTCTCAACCGTCGGTTCGCAGCCAATTACCTTGCCCTAGCATTAGTTATATCGGATCGTAAGGGGTTATCCTGGGATTTGTCATTTTTGATATATAAATATTTTTTTATGAAGAAATATTTTATAGTGGTAATATTCTGAGAATAATATTCGTGAATGTGCCAAAATCTTCAGACTCAGAAAGCTTTAATAACATCTGTATAGCAAACATCACTGACCAAGGAACTCTAAAGAAAATTTTTCCACTGAAAATGAAGATCAAAGGAGTCTATCGGGAACTCAAATCTGATAATACTAAATACTGTTTCTTCGCAAGTTCTTGCAGTGTAAGTTCTCATTTCGAAAAACCGAGTGACGTGATATTTTAAAAAGTAATAAGCCCTAAAGTTTAAAATTTTAATATCAATAAGAGGCAAGTGATTTCATTTAACTTTGGTGTACAGAAGCCTCGAATGGAAGGTGTTTATAGCCCAACAAATATAAATATTTGGTGATCAGAATGAGTTATGAAAATCAATGCAATTTATTTTAATTTAGGCCTGAAAAATTACAACGTACTATAGGATTTCATTAGTCCAGTGATTGATAGCTAATTTCCTGTTCCATTTCCTTATAACCATGACATAATCAATAATTGTTTTTTTAATGCATGCACTTTAAAAGAATTTTAAAGCTATTTACGAGTAAACTTGTTGAAACCGGGCACTCTTATAAAACACTATCTGAATTACCCGGCGTCGATCGAAATGTTTGTAACTCATCGTAATACTCAAAAGTTGTCCTATGGGGATTTCGAATTGTTTTGAGATCTATCTACAGACCAAGGACTAATCGAATGGAGTTATTATATAGACTATAGTTTTCGAAGGGTTTTAAAGAACGAGTGTTGCAAATTCGATGTGAATTGATCAAACTGTGATAGTAAGGATAATCAATATCACATTTCTATGGGGATTTCGAGGGCAGAGGTAGCTCAGTTCGAAGTGCAACAGATTAGCAAACAGAGGGTTGCAAGATCGAAACTAGGTGCAACCAAACACCGTCGGATATACGGAGACTGGTGAACGTTAAATCTGTCGTGGCCTCATGTGTCCTCATGTTGGCGAAGTGTTGAAGTTTGGAGTGGGGTTCCAGCTCAAGTGTTGTTCTTGACCGTCGTTCAAAAGGCGTATGAGGCGCTGTCCTGGTATCTTTCACTTCAGGATTGATCCCGGACCATCCCTTAATAGCTTGTTGTGTTGCTCGAGGCGGACATTAATTAACTACCTACCCATTTTTATTTCGAATTATTTTTAGCCCCTTCTCCCGACCTAGGACAAATATAATGGGATTAATAGTCTATGTTACCCGCAAGCTTCCAAAAATTGAATGTACTAAATTTCGTGTGAATTCGTTTGACAAAGGGGATCTTCATAATAAACAATGTTATTCCCATGAAGATTTTGAATTGTTTTTAGCCTCCTCTAAAGATTTAGGACGAATCGAATGGGGTAAATATATATAGTCCCAGTTACACGCTGTAGTCTAAAGAATGCATGTGCGAAATTTGTTGTGAATTGGTCAAACTGATAATGATACTCAATGCTATTCCGATTTGGATTTATAATTACTTTTAGGAACTCTAGGACGAATGGAACTGAGGTTAAAATATAACCTATGTTTCTCGCAGGATTCCAAAGAATGAATGTCCCAAATTTGATGTGAATTGGTCTGACTTGATCATAAAAATACTCAATGGTATTCCTAAGGGATTTTTATTTTGTTTTGGCCCCTCTGTATATCTAGTACCAATTGAACGGGGTTAATATATAGCCTATGTTGCCAGCAGGATTCAACAGAATGAATGTATCACATATTTGGTGTGAATTATTCAGACAGGGATCGTAGAAATTCTAAATGTTATTCCTATGGAAATTTCGAATGGTTTTAGCCCCTTCTGCCACCCAATAAAAATAGAACGGGGGTTAATATGTAGCATACATTACCCACAGGTTTGTGAAGAATAAGTGTACCAAATTTGGTGTGGATAGGTCAAACTGTGCAGATTTGTATAGAGGACAGAAAGACGCCATTTCAGCTTTATATGTAGATGTTTATCCCCTTGTTGCATTATGTGCGTTAAATATATTTTGTTTCTGATCTGAAATGTTTATAATTAAATAGAATATATGGCAGGGAAAATTAGAAAAGCTATAGAATTATGTTGATTGGGGAAATTCTTTTTAAAAATTTTTGTCGCACCTGCTATTTGTATAGTGGTGTTAAAGAATTTTTAAGATAAGTACGAAAGGAACCAATTTTTTGGTTCAATCACTCTGATTCATTGATGATTGGATTCTGAATGTTTCATAAGTATCCCATCAACCGAATTCATTCGTGACTGCAAATACATATGTTCCATGGTTAAATTTTTAAAAACATTAAAAAATGTGAGTTACTGGAACATTTCGTTTCTTAAAAATAATTTAAAATTAATTTGTATAAACTTTTAATACAAGCCTGGCAAGTATTAACAATTTTAGCTCGGTAGGACGTCTCATTACATTCAAACGGTAAAAGTACGGTATCGGTATGCTATAGGGTCATATTAAGACTATATTTTCTCATTTGATAGTGTAATATCTAGGAGGTGTTCTAGAAGTGACATACCAGAGCACATCACCCCTTTAAAAACTAAATTTTGTTTTGTGAAAATTACATTCACACGAGGAAAAAGGTCTATACCCATAGTCTTTTTTTCCAAACATATTTTATTTAGCATGATTTTCAAAGGGTTAATTATCCGTTGATATTTAATATTTGTGAGAAAGAACTAAAATAGAGGTTTTGGAATTTTTTAATTATTTATCGCATCAATGGCAAACAGGTCGCCGGCCTATTCGAATTCCGCCAATTATCGCACTTCGTTAAGTTTTCAATACGTACTGAAATATTAAATTAAACAATTGTGCGTAATTTGAAAAGTATGTGTTGTGATTTGGCTGCAGCAAAAGTAGTAGATTTAATTTTTTAATTTTCATTCTTTTTTCCTGAATTCATGTCCCTTCGTGTTGTTATTTGCCTTTTGTTTGGTAAAATTTTAATCGTACTTCAGATGAAGCATTTTGAAATGTTTTCTAAAAAAAGGTAAAAAAGCAGTGAGAATACATTTTCGAAAAGTGCTTGTAGGTTCTACATTTCCAATTCAACATCTTTTTCCCGAAGAACACGTGGATAGACGATTCCAAAATGTAGCTTAACAAAGACAGGAATGCCGTGGTGATACTCAACGAACACGCTAAAGGCAGTGAATTGAGGGATAGCATTTAGGGCTTGTCCATTCCCATCACGACCCCTGGCACAAAAGATCTCCAGCCATTCGCCCTCATTAGAGGATATTTGTGGTCGAGGGGAAGGAAAAGTGGACGTTCAAAGATTCTCTTTGTTGACACTTAAACTTGCATTTTGGTTTCCGGATGATCTCGTCGTGGACACTTAAAGGGTTAAAACATACCGACAGCAATTTGACTCGATGGGGAACGAATGGTTCTCACAGTGACCAACGAAGCAACTTTTCTTTGTATTGCAAAGCATAACTCACGACGGAACAGTTGTACAGCCCTTCTTTCTTATCCCCACATGGATTGAAAATATTTCGTATGTTACTCTATATTCAATCTTCCCCTTTCAAGAGGACTAACTAGCCCTTATATTGCAATACATGATCATGACAGAAATCAACTTGCTTTCAATAATATATATTATGCGGTAGTTTGTTCATATTCAAATCCTTGTATCTGTTGATAAAAAAAGAGGTCGAAGGAATTCGACGAAGAAAATCTTGCTGATAGCAATTCAAATGCGAAATTGAGCATCCTGAAACGTATCTTGTGTCCGAAGAGAGTTTTGCAGTTGATAGATCATCTACAAAATTCCCAAATATAAATTGGAAATTTCCCAAACCATCAGAAGAAGTAAGTGTTTACGACTTCAGTAGAAATGTTGGGCTTTCCTCAAACGTCCAACCGTTAGAACTGAAACAAGAGCTTGATTATTCCCCCTGATGTCCAATTCGGAAGTTTTACGAATGTTAGTTGAAGAAACAAACAAGTATACAGTACAAATTTTAAAAATACGTGCAAACTTTCCAAAGAGAAAACACTCATTGGATTGAAAGCCCACGACTGCTTCAGAAATGCAGAAATGTTCAGGATTGGTTCTACTCGTGGGCCACAGAGAGAAGGAAATTCTCCACAAATTTTAAATATTTTACTTTACAAATTGCCAAATTTGAATTGGATGATTTTTACCTGATTTGTACAAAGGAATGTTGAAGAATCAGAAAATTTTAAATTTCTAAGTTTACTAAGCACATTAAAATTGCCGTATTTATATTAGTTTAATGTTTCGGGGTTTTTGGCCAAGGGCCATATTTGGTCAAGCTGCGCCAAACACAAGACATACAATACAACGAGGGAGGAAGAAAAAGCAAAAAGTAGAAGGTAGTACACACCTAATTAAGATGAGGGCTTGAGGGCGTTATTCTAACGTAAAAGAAGCATCCACTTTTCATGACATTAACATAATGGTAGAAGGTGACCATGATTTTTATTAGTCAGAAATTATTCGAACTGTTCCAATAATTTATTTTTACGACATTTTGATTGTACCTAAATATTCAGTATTTTAGGTGGAACCATCATCTCCAAATTCTTTTAATTTGAAAAGATGATTTTTAAACATCTTTAAAACCGTATGCAAAAATAACCAATGAAACTCTCGGTCAATATTCATGAAAGTTTGTACATCTTTTTTGTGACATAAAATCTTTGTCCGTAAAGAAGTGATTTTCTTATATCCAATGGAAACTTGAGCGCTATAAGAATATTAAAATTAGATCAAAATGTTGGAAACTAGTGTGCGTATGTTACTCACTTGATAAGGAAATTTACAGTTATTTTATATATCTTCTCTTCTCTATCACTGAAATCTAAAACTGATTTAAAGTGAATTAAAACCGTTACAATATCTATTAAAATAACAACCAATTACTTCCCTACATGTACAATTTTCAATAAATTTCAAAAGAAGGATTGACGGAAGTTCCACATTCAATTAAAAATGTTTATTGAAAGCACAGTAGTAAGAGTTTTTTCTGATAAGGTATTGAGCCTATTCAATACCACCTGTAAAGCAAACATTCATTTCATTATTTAATCATTTTTAACAAACTTATAAAATTTTAACCATGTGCAATAAAATAATACACCTAAAGAGAAAAAAACATAAGTGTATTCTTTATGTGCTTGTTTACGTATTAATTATTTAAATAGAAAGTATCTGCCATTTTTTTGTAATGTGAACAGTTTACACTATTTTCTAAGAAAATATGAATATTATGAACGATAATTAAGAAGATTATACAAAATAGCACTGACCATTTTAAAAATGAACTATAAGATCTTGTATTTATTTTGAAAAAATGATTCGTGCTGATCAAGATCAGTTATTAAAATGCAAATATAAGTAAAACAAATGGAGAATGCATTTTTGACTGTCCTAACCTCCTTAAACGATATGTAATCCAAACTTGAAACAGTTCCTAGTACGAAAAATCAAGTGGGGTAGAAAAAGCGATTATAGCGAAAACTGGAAACCCCTCCAATAGGTCCTAGAGAGAATTTCCATTCAGCGGCATTGCGACAACACTATGAAAGGAAAGCCCGCTAGGTGGTCAGTCCTAAAAGTCTTTCAAGACTCTCTCGCCCAAATTCAGTAGTTGGAAAGATACTAAGCGAAATATGTCGTTCTACGAGGCGTTAACGATATTTGGCCGCCGCATCGTAAAGGTTAACAAAGATATAATGCCCTGTTGTTATACTCAAGGATACACCCCAATATCAATTAATTGAGGCAATGCCTTTTCGGGATTGACCATTCCCATCAGAACCCCTCCCATTAAAGGTTTCCAACCAATACCTTCAGAGAGTGATCGAGTGGACAGAAAAGTGGTGGATCCAAAATTCTTGAAGTTCACAATTAATCTGGAACTTTGGTTTCCTATGTATCTTGTGTCAGTCGATTTCTGTACAAAAAGTTTTACGGGGAATTCTCAAGCGTTCTGCTTGGAGGGATACTAAGTAGAGCACGATCATCCTGTAAGGTGAGTTTCATGAGAATAATCTAGAGTTATCGCTTCGTGAAAAATGCTGTGTGAATCCTTATATAGACGAAGGATCTTAGATAGGTTTGACAATGTAGAAATACTTCAACCACACCTCCGAATTTCTCCCTAGCGCCGAAATCTGTACTGTTTTTTCTTTAGAAATGAAAACTACATGCTCAGGAATGTACATGTACCAATTTATTTCGCGATTCGTTCAGTAGTTTTTCTATAGAGAGGTCTAAACGAATCTTGTTTAATTTGTATCTCCCTGTATATAGATAATAATTTGGTGATTTATGATTATATTTGTTTTCTTTATAGCTGACGACATGCGGTACAGTCATGGTTCTATGTTTTCCACAAAAGACAAACAAAACGACAAAAGAGCCATCAATGAAGCATGCGCCGAATTGTACAAGTCCGCTTTTTGGTTCAACAAAGCCGTATGTAGCTACGTGAATCTGAATGGAGTTTACCAACCCGGAGTGCAGCAGGACACAACAAGCATATGGTGGTACAATTGGAAAAGCAGTCACGAATGTTTGTACTCTGTCGAGATTAAAATAAGACGCAAGAACGCCTAGGTTGTGAACACAACATACCAAAGAAACCATTGGTTAATAAAATAAAAACTGAAGGAAATTTTAAAAATTCAAAAACCTAAGGCTAGCGAATGGTTTTTTCACTATTATTATATTTATTTTATAATCTTAGAATAAAGTTGCCTTTAGATTCTGTATCGTGTTTCTTCTCTGTAAGGGTCGTCTTAAATTCGTTCCTTCTTTTTTACTCATTTTAAGTACACAATAATTTTTAGGGTAGACAAATATTTGCATCGCCATGGATTGGATTTTCTCTCAAAACGTCGAAAAGTGGACGTACACCAGAAATCACATTTCATAATAAAGCTGTCCATAAGTGAAAATTGACCGGTGTATTGAACAAACTGTACCATACGATAGACCAAATAAAATTCGATAATCACTAGTTTAAGAATCTAAACAGCCAAAAAAAGTTATATGCAACTAAAAGTAGCATATTTAAGAAAAGACGGAATCTAAATAAAAACACTTTCTTCAAATATTTGGAAGTATTAAATATCAGATTTCCTTCTGGTGGTTGTATCGATGATGTATCTCTTCTTTAAAAAAACTAAGTAGATGGGGTGGAGGAAATATCTCTTTATTAGAAAGGAAACTGATCAGATCATGATCTTATCGTCGTCAAAAGGTTGGAAATATCTTGATAACGAGGCTACTCGTCATTAGCAAAATTGGTCAGATCTTGATGGACGAGATATCTCTTACCACTTGGAGGTTAAAACCTGTTTTAATATTAATATCAATGGTGGTGTAAAAGTTTGAGATAAACTGTTCTGTACTGAAACGGAGTATGCATGTGCATGTGCATTTTACCTGTCGCTCCAGGAGGTTGTCGAGAGAAAAAACGTAAAAAGTAAAAAAATGATAAAATGCATAAGAACAAACGGGTTTACCCAAATAGGAAAATAGTATCAATTTATGAGTACTACAAGACTTCAAATGAATAACTAGCTACGACTTGCTATCCCATTCACTGCGACATTCCTATGAAGTAGACTGAGTATGTGCGACCAGCTTCATGCTGTTTCTGCCGGTTCGAATATCTGTCACGTGGTTGCTAGGAAATGCATGAATCATAATGTTGACTGGATGTATCACTTACGGAGAACACGCTGCGCAATATCTCATCAAGCTGAGTAGCTTAATAAATCAGTCAAATCAAAATTTTATTACAAACCCTACAGAAAGACATCACTAAAGTGGACAACCTCACAAGAAGTGACCCCGACCGAAGGTTCTTAACTTTGGAGGTCGAATAGGCATGTGTGGATCCCCGATGCTGCTGATACCGTTGCAGGAGGTAGTTCAAATTAAAATATTAGGGATGGGGTCCAATAAATAGACAAAAATAATTAACATTTAATAGAAGTTAATATATGGCATAATTAATAGATCTGTGCAAAGTTAGAGGCGACAAAACGCGGTCCTGTACTTGGACATGCTAAGATTTAAGTAGTAAGGGATCAATTAGAGTAATCGAAATGTTAGATTTCAGGATCCAAACGGAACACTCCACAACGGCGTTTTGACAGATATGGGAAAGTCTGAAACAGTTGATAGAAAATAGCTAGATGTCTTTTATTCGAGATTTTAGAATCCCAATATAGGGCAAACGTTGATTGGCAAATTATGAATTGGTTAAAGTTAAAGCTGGAATACAGCGTGGTTAAAAACACTTTTCTTCGATAGCCAATAAGCCTAAATCGATTCGTAAGTCCACGTGTCTTATTCTTCTGTTATCTAATGACAGCTCTGTCTATTTGATTAGAATATCAAGTCCCCATTATTGTTGACGATTAAAATTAACGTTACTATATATAATTAAAAATTGAGGCATTAACAAGAATGAGTAATTTTAAAAGTTAAGACGCCAAGCAGTGTGAAGCAACCAATCTGATAAGATTAGTGATGTAAAACGCTTAACCTTTCTAGTGGTTGCCTTCACAAGGTATCTCATCAATAGAAAAATTGACCAGATCGTGATGGGAGAGATATCTCGTGAAAACCACTTGGAGATTTAAGACCGATACAAGATATTAAAATATGACATTGATAAGAGGGTGTTGGTAGTGTTCGCACGATGGATATATTTCGAGAAACAATAGAAATGACCCGCACGAAGAAGACTAAAGGAAACGTCACACCGTCTATATCAGTGGTTCTTAACCATTTTAGTGATTGGCAACCCCCTTTAATCTAAAAATAATTTCTCGCACCCCTAATAAAAACGTGTTTCTCTTTCTTTATTAAGGAAATTACTTCCATTGCAAGATATTTTATTTATTAAAAAATAAACACATACATTTACATATACATACAAAACAATGTCTCAATTTCCAATGGCTACGTTTTTTATTCATAATAATACTTTTGAAGTGAGGCTCCCTTTTTTAAAGAGCTACACGTAAGTCCCACATGCATATAAGCGATTTCTGGTTTTTGTTTTTATGTGCAAAGGTGATGAAAATCCCATTTCACACAGGTAGTTTGTGGCAAATGTGTCTGCAGTGCTGCTTTTGCCAGCTGTGTATAAGGTTCTAATTGCGTACACCAGAATTGTTCTATGTCCAGTTTTTCAAATTCCATTTGAATACGTGCATTGGCTCTTATTTCAATAAGATAGTCTTTTATTTAATCGCTGTCGTCGATCGAAATTTCTCTCGCACTGATGGAAATGTTTTCTCGCACCTCCAGACGTGCATACACCCCACGTTAAGAAGCATTGGTCTAGATGGTAATGGTGGTAGCATTGCGATGGTGGGATGAACGGTTTGGACTGCTCTTCTTTTAAAAAGATTCCTTCGTTCAATTAATTTTATGGAAGTTCCCGAAAAATGTAACGAATATTGCAGCATTGAATGCGCTTTAATGTTGGCCGAAAAATCGAATTCTTCGAATGAAATACTGTCTAGTTTTAAAGCCTGATATGTCTGCGATCTTTACTGGGGTCTGTGTAACCAACATTTGGAATCCTTAACTCAATTGACAAACAAAGGATGGCTTTTAGTTATACAAGTATAACAAAATTACACAAAGGAGTCTACCATCTAAATAATTTAGATTCCCTTGTATCTCTGTTTAGACGTTTAAGTAAATAAATAAATAGATTCTTTAAAGTATAGATAAAAAAACAAATACATACAATGCATAGGAAGGTTGTGTCCTAGAACTCTTCTGCAACTTTGGTAGGAGTAAGAAATAATAAAAAGTAACATGATAAAGGTATTTTTAAATTTTTCCATTATATTTCTATTGAAATATTTAAATTTTAGTATAGAAACAGATTTTTAAAAATTGATGCACTGTGTTGTATACCAAATTCGTTCTCAATAACAAAACTTTAATCTGAGACTTTGTACAGATCTGTATCTCACCTATTTGTTTCGGGGAAAATTTCATATATTTTTCGGGGACTGTTATTGCTAAGTAAAAGGATATAAACCAGAAATAATATGCTGAAAAAATTTCGAATCTACTTCTGTCTAATAAAGTCTCCAGTTGTTCCTATTACACATTCAAAGCATCGTCATGGAACCTACAAAGAACCCGTTCATCTAGAGTAAATGTTGGATGCTTAGAGTTCATCATTTATACATCTTAATGGACATCTTAATTTGAATTTAAAAAAATTGTATTTGTGTGCCTTCCCAATAGCTCATCTAGTGTAATCACTAACATAATTCTTTTTTCATGGGTTGATCAGATACATTCCCATGACAATATTTTCCGAATACTCCAAATTACTTACTTCAAAACATAACGAGTACCTTGCCTTTGAAAATGGAAAAGCGGTCTTGCCTCAGAACCATAAGTGGGAACATTTGAACATGAGCGAGATTTTAAAGCCTGTGATATGACAAAATTGATTATTCCCATTCAGTTAATGGAGGGACGCGGTCACCCAGTTGGAAGAGTAAAGGTTTAGCAACTGGGGGGGTTGCGAGTTCAAAATTCAGTCCAACCAAAGACCTTCGTGCCCGCGGACTTTTTAGACCTTCCTTCTACACGATATTTTTAGAAGTAATGAAAACATCACCCGAAATAACTAAAGTGGATTTTTCTGTTCGATACCTGGACACAAGGAGAATTGTTGGAATTGAACAGAAAGCAAAATTTGCTGTGTCTCTTCTCAATATAAGCTAGATACGATGATAAATGATATGTTGATGGTACATTATAGGGGAAGAATGGCAAGAAGCTCAGACTAAGCAGCGCTATACTAAATGTCATGTTCATGTTTGTCATGTCTATCCGGAAATCTGTCTTAAATTGTTATGATCATTAAGTTAGTTCAACTTCGTCTTCTTGTTTATTCACGAGACAGATTCGTCGGTAAAATTGCCTCATCGTGCCAGCATTAACAACCTCTTACCTGTTTTCATTTTTCTCTTGTATTGGTTTGAAACGTTTATATCAACTTTGAAACGTTTATATTACTTCATTCATATCCGTCTTCTTTCCCTCACAGATATCATTTGAAAACAACATCTGCTTTGAAACAAATCAATAATTTACAATTTTTATGTTGTATATTAACTTTAATTTCGTATTTACTGTTTCTAATATTGACCGAAACATTAATTTTTTATAGAAGTGACTACACGCTTTTGAATTTTAATGTGGCTTTCAACTGGATCCACCCACGTTTGCATTGTTTTCGTCTCTATTCAGTCTTTATTGTTTTTATTTTGTCTTGAGCAGTTTGTCCTATTTTGGTAATTGGGAAAAATATAACCAACCAATCAACTCTTCGGAACCTATTACAAAAGTATGCACATGGAAGATGCATACTGTTTCGTTAGTTTGGAGACGTGCGATGTGTATACATTTTCCCTAACAAGAAAATGATTCTAAAGCCATTATGACTGTCAACATAAAACACCAAAAATTCCATGTGCAAATTCTGAAGGAAAGGTGAATTCTTCTAGAGTATATGCATCTTGGACACGTCTTGGGCACATTCAACGTTTAGAATGTTTTCAAGGTTTTCCTCTCTACTGTAGATATCGTCTCGTCTTCCAAGTATAACTTTTTTCAAGAGTTTCTTTGCTAAAACCACCCTGTTTTCATTTTCTTCGATATAGAGAAGGAGTGTGATCCCTCTTGGACACACTCAACGATTTACAATATCGGACTTCCTTGACACATGATTTTTAACTAAAAATGTGTTTACCATGAATTTCAGGTTCAAATTGAGACAGCGATTTGACATTTTTTTAAAGAGTTTTCCTTAGGTAGAGTAACCAGTGACACTTTGTTAATAATAATGTTAAAGGAACATACTAAACTATTATATCATTTGAACGCAGGATCGCTATTTTAGCTTTCTTAATTTAGCCTTTTGTACGGATTTAAATAAATTCTTGTAATCATATTTTTATATGCACTCGGCCAAATGTTTTTGTATAACTCAGTTTAGAAGCATTCTACAGCTACATGGACCTGAAGTACATACGAAATTATTAAATAAGATGGCTCCATCTGTTTGACGTCATTTCGAATGGATTCCTTAAAGAAATTAATTTAAAAATAAATTATATGCGGTTTGTAGAGCAACTAATTTATGTAGCCGATCCTCGCTTGACGAAATTGCGTGTCAAGGACCGTTTCAACTCTTCCACTTGAATGAAATCCTGCGTTTATATTTGCTGACGTCGAAGTTTGCATACGGATGCACAAATCGTCCTATGTGATACCAGAATTGAAATGGAGGACGCAGTAAGGTTTTGTCGTAATAAGTTTCGATGAGAAGTATGCCTTAATCCCCATGTCAACACATCAAACAGCTAAGGGTATTTGTGGAGAAAATACTAAATCTCCTAATATACTGTTTCTACAACTTCGAAAGATTAATTTCAAGCATGGCCTTCTGTGCTTTCCACATTTGGGGCTTCGCATTTGGAGTGATGATTTGGAGTGACCCGCCTCTTTTTCTTTAGAAGCAGCTCACAGCGCTAGCAACCTTCGAGTTGTAGATGGCGCAGGTTTGATTCCTTTCAGAAGCATTCCTCCAAGGGTGTATTCCTCTCTTCTGTGTCAGAAAAACCTTCGTTCTGTGTGTATTTCTCTTTCTTGATATTGCATGTCTTGTGTCTTGCGCAGTAAGGCCAAAGATGGCCCTTGCCCCATAAAACCCCTAACCAATCAACCAACCATCTTAGAAGCAGTTTAGAAGTCTCTGTTTATCGTTTCATTGCGACAACACCCAAAATTAGTTTTTATCTAATCTAAGAATAATAATATTCTAATACAAGCGCGTTTATTTATTGTAACTTTTTTCAGATTAAAATGATTTATGGATCGCCCTGGCATAGTTGCGTATCTAAATCTTCACTTATAACGGTCAGGAACTTTTAAATATTCGTTACCATAAATAATTTTTTCATGACTGAGATTTCATTTGAATAATTAATTTTGTTTAACTACCACATTTTCCCCGTTTTTATGAAAAATTTCTTTCGAATTTATGCCAAACTCTAAATAAGTTTCAAATCTTTGAGTTCGAAATTTTCATCTCATACTCAAACATAAAAAATGCATTGGGGTCCTTGACTTTGTAAACTAAACCCAAGCAATTATTTGGTCTACGATTTTTTAGAAACCTTAAAAGTTCACCTGACGTGTCCTTGGTATCACACTTTCTCTAATACCGTGGCTCATCGAAATGAATTGTTGGAAGATAAAGGAAGCAAGAGTTTCTCATTGTTGTTACCCTATACAACGGTATCCTAAATATTGTATTAGCATTGAATGGAAAGAAGGGAGGTATTCAGAATCATAAGAGAAATAAAATGTTTCTTATCAGTCTACCCTCCTAATTACATTTATCTCTCCCATTTCAGCGTGGCAAGATTTACAATTATTCTAGTGTTGCATTAACCCCCAATACACTTAACGACTAATTTTTAAACGATCCATGAGTTATTTCAGCCTTAAGAAAGATTCCATCGGTCCTTTCCTTTGAATAAACTCTTTTGCAATGATTGTATTGGTCCTTTCCTTAGATTATAAACACTTGGAAATATTTTATTGCGGCTTTTTTTTAATATAATACTTTGGAAAGATTCAGTTGGTTGAAATGATAAAAATTGATTAGAAGTCATGCAAGTCGGAATTATACGGGGGAATCCCTCACAGGAATAATCATAAATTATTTAAATTTTACCTAAAAAGGGGGTATTTTATGACTTCTTATTTTTAAGATTTTTAAATATCATAATTTGATTTTTCGTTTGGATAGCCGGCTTGTTTTTATACAACTTATTTTATTCTACACCTTTTGGGATCTCTAAAACAAACTTAATTCATTTATATTAAGTCAAAAAAATTAACTAAATATTAACTTTAATATATTTTATATTTTGGCAATTTGATGGTGTGGTTTAACCTATTATTTCAACTTCCATAGTTTTTATTTTGTTGTCAACCATTTGAACCTTAGTCAGTAGCTGTTCAATACAAACGATCAAAAACAATGTGCTCAAAACGAGCGGGTCTATTTTGATATTTGCAGCACTTCTTTAGTATCTTGCCTTGTGATTTCAATAGCTCGTTCAATTCAGGACTTCAAACCTTTAAATTCAAACCCGTCTCTCAGAAAGTAACTTTTGCTCTGCAAAACAAAATGAAGGGAAAGTAGAGAACAAATTCATGACAACTACAAAGAAAAATTTAACACTTTTGCAGAATGTTACCGTCATTTTATTTATGGAATACAGAATAAATCGGAGTATAATACAAAAAATCATTCAGAAGCTTTAGACCTTAATTGCTTAAAGTTCATTGAGTTTCCATTTTCTTAATTTTAGTTTTCTCTTCTTGATTTCTTCATTAAGTTGTGTTCACAACTTAAGCATTCTTTCGTCTAATTTTAATCTCAACGGAGTACAAACATTCGAAACCTTTAAAGCTGTACCACCAAATGCCCCTGTTGCTCTTCACTCCTGGTTGGTAAATTCCATTCAGATTGACAGAGTTGCAGTCTGGGTTAAACCAATTAGCCGATCTGCACATAATGGCACATGCGGTACCATTTCTGCGGTCGTTTTTTCTGTCTTTAGTAGAGAACATCGAGCCGTTGAGTGCCTGCATATCGTCAGCTGAAAATGAAACATATGTTAGAAAAAAAGAAAATAAATAATGTATTCCATTACCTTTTAAAACATGCATTAAAGTCAAACGTTTCTTCAATATATCCCATTATGAAAAGTTGTGACGTCCAACACAGTCGAATCATTTAACCCTCTGCATACGTCGGGCAGAATATCGTTTCCTTCTTTAGTTACGGCAGCCGACCCAACGGCTTTACAAGCTACTTACAGAAACCGACAGAAACGGCCTTCTATTGTCCATCGGGTCGTAGGTATGCCTAGAAGGGACAGATTCTTCTCGGGTAAACTGAAAGGGTGGTGGTGACCTTTTAAGTGTATCTCTTCTCATTTACTCACTTTCACAGACTAGATGCTCAAGGATAAACAATTTGCGAGGCTCCCTGTCGATAACCCTGACATCTTTGTCAACAGGGAGTTAAGGCTATTTACGCGCTGGTCTCTTTGTAGTACAGAAATAGGGGATGGAAATTATAATGGGCTTCGGCGATTTTTCAGGAGTTTCAGGTCAGAAAGAATCCGAGCCTTTGTAACAAGGGGACTGTGACGAATTAATCCGAACTTTTGTTGGACATTAAAAAATAACATTTATTTTAACACAGACAAAACAATGGGTTTACAATGGACGCGCGAAACAAAAATGCTTATTTTCATATTAAAATTTACGAATTGCTACGAAGACGTCTCATCTAGACGGAGTCCGTGAGCTAACTGTTTCTCATTCTCCTCACATGCGCAAGCGCAGTATTGAAGGACTTTTTAACAGGAAACTTCCGGGTCTGCAGCCGGCCATTCTAGACTCTTAGGCGCTAAGATGTCACAGTCTATTTCCTCCCTCCTCAAGATTCTTTTTCTGCAGAGACAGACACCTGCAAAAAAGATACAAAACAGCAGCAACAGAATTTTCGCGAAGGCAACAACTCATGCCCAAAGCAATATGCAAGTAGACCATACACCCTTAAGATCCTGGCTGTACCGCCTACTTTAATTTAAAAAGAAAACATATCATAATTTTAACAAAGTATAATCAAAATTTTTACTCAGTGATAATCATCAAAGAAGAAATTCAATTTCAAAATATTTACAGATTTTCAATTCAAATTTAAAACTTTTTTGCAATTCAAATGTATCAATGTACACTAGGAATAAAGTATTTTTATATATGCAAGATATCACAAATACAAACACAAAAAAATAGCACTTTATTTTTGTACGTGAGGTGTACGACTTAAATTATCAGTGTTATATGCTGTTTTCCCTTTCTATGGACTACCTCGTAATCCTGGATCACAGTAAATTCAACTTTGTCTCGTAACTTTTATGCTTTCTTCAAACGACTTTTAGATTTGTCTAAGCATTCAGTTATTTCACCAACCAAACTTTCAGTTTCAACGTCCTCAAATATCACTGTCCCTAAGGGCAATTTAGTTACACTTACAGCAACTTCCTTGTTGTTTCGAGTCTGTATTCCAAATTCAACATCATCGCCAAGATTAAGATTTTTGAACACTTTGCATTCACTAGAGTGAAAAACATATCCTTTACATCACCCCTTTTAATAAAACCAAATGTTCCTTTAAGAGCACAGATAACACCACGGTATCTCACAGGTAAGGGCTGTTCCGAACGCATTTTACAAGGTCTAAGGTTTCTTGTATTTTTGTCAATAGGAATACTAAAAGTGATCTTTTTAGGAGGATGAAAATCTACATTACAATCAACATTTTCAGCAGAATAGGGCCGTTCACCACGATTTTCATAAGCAACTTTACCTTCAGTATTTTCCTTTTTTTCAGTGGTTTCAAATCCAGAAACTGTCTCTTTACACATTATTTTACAAACAGAACTAGCAATTTGTTTTCCAGTACGACGATTATGAGTAATTTTAAATTCAACTGCATCACCACGTTTTAAATTATCAATATTTCCAGAAAATTGACTGTAGTGAAAAAAATATATTGCTTGTCTTTCGCAACATTGTATAAAACCATATGAACGTAACAAATTTTCAACGATTCCAGTCTCTTTAGGAGTAACACTGCTAGAACTAAAACGGTTACTGTTACAAGGGCAGTCGTTTTTCGATGTTTCATTTAAATATGGAGAACGTTGGCACTTGGGCGTTGCAGAGTCTTTTACTTCAATATCAGAGCCTTTGTCTTTTTTCATATCTTCTATAAGTACAACGGTCTTGTTGCTTAGTAAGTAGCGTTCTTTATCTAAGAAGTTATCCTTGACAGCAGCTTTGGTTATAACATGACCCAACTCACATTCTAAATTTACTTCCGCTATAGGCAAGCAAATAGGGTTATCCGCTAAAGGAGATGCTACCCATACATGTTCACCCGTATACATGTGTGGCTTAACAAACTTCCTAGGAATTAGATCTATGCTGGATCCTGTGTCTCGTAAGATAGAAATCTGAGATCCATTTACAGTTCCGACACTAATGTAGGGAGACATCAAATCTATTATTCCCTTTCCCATAATTTCGTTAGCGGCTATGATTTCAGTTTTCTTCAACTTAGGACATTGAGGTCTAAGATGATCATAGGAATTGCATTCATAACATTGAAGTTGCTTTCTTTTTTCAAAATTTCTCTCTTTATAATCTTCTCTGTTTACTTCTGTTTTCCCAAAGGGTTTGTTTTCTCCCTCAAACTTACGAAAACCAACGGATGTTTTCTTGATACCCTCTGTATTCTGGGAACCTTTAGTATTTCTGGGTGTAAGACTCTCCTTCAAGCTTTCAAATTGATCTATTTTTTTAGCTAATTCTAACGGAGAATTTAAGTCCATCCACTCCTCCAGAAAATGTTCTTTTACTTCAGACGGCACTCGTCTTTTCATCTGCTCAGTGATATGCAAGTCTCTGAGTTCTTCAAAAGTTTTGATTTCCAAATCAGAAACCCATTCATCATAGTAGCTTGTAAGTTCATGAGCGTAACTTCTCCATGTTTTATCCGGGACTTTTTGATGACGGTAAAACATCTGCTTCAATTTCTCAGAACTCATTTTATACCTCTGAAGAATAATATCTTTCACATAATCGTAATTCTTTGCATCTTCAGGCGATTCTCTAGCCATCATGCTCGAAATTTCCGAAGGCAATACGCCTAGTAAATACGGCACCCAATCTTCTTTAGGCACACCTGCCATCTCAGCTCTTCTTTCAAAATTTATTAAATATAGACCCATTTCATCTTTCTTTTCCTCAAATTTCGGGGTAATATTGATGAGCTCAATTTTATGATTTGGCATCCGTTCTCTATTAGATAGTCCTAGCTCACTTGCAGCTTGCATTTCTAGCTTTTTCTTCTCTAAAGCTATTTCTTCCATTCGAATATTACGGTCTTCCCTTTCTTTTGCTTCTTGTCTGGCAATTTCTTCTTTTTCTTTTGCTTCTCGTCTGGCAATTTCTTCTTTTTCTTTTGCTTCTCGTCTGGCAATTTCTTCTTTTTCTTTTGCTTCTCGTCTGGCAATTTCTTCTTTTGCTTCTTGTCTGGCAATTTCTTCTTTTGCTTCTTTCTCTCTCTTTATCCTATCTTCCATAATACGAGTTAAAGAAATTTTAACTTCCTCTTCTTCATAGTTTTCACTGTTTAGGATTATTTTCCTTATCTCAACCAGTTTACAATGATGCGATACCTTTTCACAAAGTTCATCTGCGAGTTCGAGGAGGTCTTCTTTTCTCCCACGAGAAAGAAAAGCCATGATCGATGAATAACTTATTAGTAAACAATCCAATTTTGTTATCATAAATATAGTTACCAATATTTTCTAATAAACTATATGATTCACAAAATATACTCAATGCCAAATATGCTTCAAATACTAGATAAGATTTAATATCAAACATACAATTCTCAAATATAATAACAGAATCTTAAACTATATCGTAGCATATACAATACACAAGATGCAATATATATAGTTGCAATTAAATATTTGTTTTCTTTTACTAATGTGTAATTACCATATGTAATTCAAATTATCTGATCCTTTTCAAATCATTAAATGCACAAAACACAAAATTTCAGTAAAATCAAAACGAAATTTAAATTTTCGTTCACTTTCGATTTGGCACTTTTTGGCCGTGACTTTATCCACTTGATAATATCTACTTAGTAGAACATGCAAATTCACTTTATCATCAACTTCTATTAACTTTCATAAAGACAAAATTTAAATAACCACAAAATAAAATTGGATATGTAGTCATTTCTTTTTGTTTGTTTTTTTAACCAAAACTATTTAGGCTCTTTGCCTCACTAATTCCGGTAAGCCAGAACCTTAATAAATTTAATTTAATACAAGGGTGGGCCTACCTGCATTTCCTGCTTTCTTGCTTCCATCCAACTTCCAGGACACCAAAACTCTAGTCTGTGACGAATTAATCCGAACTTTTGTTGGACATTAAAAAATAACATTTATTTTAACACAGACAAAACAATGGGTTTACAATGGACGCGCGAAACAAAAATGCTTATTTTCATATTAAAATTTACGAATTGCTACGAAGACGTCTCATCTAGACGGAGTCCGTGAGCTAACTGTTTCTCATTCTCCTCACATGCGCAAGCGCAGTATTGAAGGACTTTTTAACAGGAAACTTCCGGGTCTGCAGCCGGCCATTCTAGACTCTTAGGCGCTAAGATGTCACAGGACTCGAAACTTTCTGCCGGTTGGGGCGGTCCTCGTATCTAGTGGGTTAAAGGGAACTATGCTTAAAAAGTATTAGTGAAGATCAAACGCCACATATGATTGCCCTTTGCACATCCGAAAAATTCTATATTTTTAAGCATTGGTAGGGCTCTTTATATCTCACCAACGATCTAGAATACGCCACGACATAGGAATGGTTTTCATTTATTATTATGGAATTATTAAGGAATAATGTTACTCGACTAAAAAGTGATGAAGCATTTCCCGATTATCTGCGTATTTTCGAAGTTCGAATGAACGATGCTTTTCATGTAAAGTAATTTAATTGAATTATAAATTTTTTGTGTACAGAAAATTATTTCGAGAAAAAATATGTTAATATTGCTATATTTTTTTAGTGTTCAGGTAGAGTGAGTGAAACTGATAACCAGACAGAAAGAAAATATGGTTTAAAAATTTTAAACTTGGAACAACTCAGATTGTTCAAAAACTTTACACACTTAATTAAAGATATTTTAATGCACATTGTGAAGGTACATTTAAATGCAATGCTAGCGTTATCAATTTTAAATGACACTACATTTACTTGAAAAGAAACAGCGAACTTTATATTTTATCTCAAAATGGAAACTAGACAGAATGTAGTTAATATCATTTTTAAGCACCAAGGAGTAGAAAGATTTGATTTTTGGTACTTGTAAAGCATTGTCTTATATTGTTTTGAGAAATGAAATGTGTTTATGTATTGATTTTACTCAAGTTTTAATGTGAGTGGTACGAATCCTCACACTTTTTATAGAGTTTGTTGTTTAAGGTGTTTTATGGAGCGAAGTGGTGTTCTCGATCCTTTCTTCTAAATGGTTCCATAAATATTCAATCTCAATGAAGTATCAGATGGTAGAATCTGGTGTAATCATTCCATCATTTGGGAGCAGTTATTTTGACACAATTCAAACTTTATGCATCAGATAGATTTTGTGTTAATAAAAATGTTGTCACCTCAATCCCAATTTATCCTTCCTCTTTTTTTATTATCCTTTCTTTTGAGAATATGGTAAGTAAACAGTGATTAATTTTCTTCCCAAAAAATGTTGTTTTCCTATGCCTATTGTACTGTGATGTGTGAGATATACCCAAGATGTTATAAAATGCATATTCCGTTTTACAAATAATTTAAGATTTTGAAAATTTAGCTTTTAGTTGAGTTTACCATTTGTAACTTTCCTTGCCTACTTTAATCGCTTTGGATAAACAAAATTGTCACAGAATGGAAAATCAGTTTTTTTATTTAGTTTTGTTTATTTGCTTCTTTTTTTCTTCTTGACACGGCTGGTGTAAGGTTTTGCGTCTAGTTTTGCTTTCCTTTGACTTTTTGACATGAATAAATTTTAAAAATCGGTATGGAGATAATTGGCAGAAACTTGCGCGTCACGAAAAGTGTTATATCTCAAAGCCCCATATCTCCAGGGGAATCAGCCTATGGGGATAAATGACCTACCATCGTGTAGAGGAAGGTGGACTGCGTCGACCTGGTCGACCACTAATCCACTCCCCCTTCTCACCTTTGTACCGCGTGGTGGCGGAAATGAGTCACATTTCGGGTGTACACTGACCTGTTTAACTGCTGTAACTTCAGTTCTAATCGACGGGTCGTGGCGAGTGCGTGCTTAATTTGAAGAGAAGACGAGTTCTGTAATTCCATTTGACTAGTTGACAGTTTAAACCATTTGTGTGAAAATTGAGTGCAGTAGAAAGTGACGATGTGTCGAAGTTTCACTATGAAGACAAATTATCACACTAAATTTCAATTGCGGCATAGGAAAGTGAACAGGTTGAAAGAGCAGTTCGAGATGAACAAAATGATACCAAGAAGTCTAAACCTATGAGAAGTAAGGAGAGATCTAGAGTTTACCGAAGACACAAGAAGGAGCAGGCCGAGCGGGCGCTAGTACGCGGCGACGTCGCTGGACAATCTAATGAGCTGCCACCACGCTTGGAAACACCACCATCAACCTTACCTTTGACAGGAACATTAGCAGCGACACCATGCCATTTGTCTCGTACTTTAGCTATCACAGACCCATCATCCATAAGGTCGCCATAGAAATACTAAGCGTAGCCCACACTCTAACATCACTGCTATGTATCCACTGAACACTTCCCATTAAACCCTCTCAAATAAGGCGGCTTTTCTGACCAAAACGTTATGTTCAGGAATTATCTAAATTGTAGATCACAAAATTCTTCTCTAGTAACCAAATTGTCTGTAACTTACTCTGGAAGTACTCTTACAGCACTTCATTTGTCATTTCATTAGTTATAAAGCTCCAAGAATTCACATAAAACATCTTCATCTGACGTTATACTGACTTTCATGATCTCATAACCATCAAGCCTCTTGACTACACTCAAAATTCCATATTCAAGTGGATTTTTCCTGAGATTCTGCCCAAGAAACGCTGGAAAAATCAGAGAGTTGCGATCCAGACCAAGAAGTGAGCAAACGGTCGTTCGTAACCTCAACCGAACCCTTCTGTCACAAAATATCTGTAAATTTGTATATAATAGCTGTAGGATGTAGGAATAAATGATGTAGTGGTGAATATAAGGTTCTAGTTATTTTACGCTACCATTTGTAACTTTCATCACTCCATCTCATCCGGTACACAACCAAAACTAGCTACATAAATTAATGCCAAACAAATACCCTCAGTCTTCATTTCACCAAAGACCCACTTACCAGATATTCTGCCCAAAATTATTCACGAACCAAACCTTACGGTACAGTGAGTACTGTGCCTACCCGCTTTTTGATGAGTTTATTACCTTTGAAACATGCAAATACAGTAGATATAATTTTAAAACAATTTTCTTTGTATTCCTATCCGTTTCCGCAATCTTCACAATGAAATATAGTTTAACAAATATCAATTTTGGTTATATTCATGAAACCAAATAAGCAAATAATGTCTTCCTTTATCCCAGTTCACTCACAAACGCGACAAACTAGTAAAACTAAAATTTATGAATTTAAAAAAAGGTGACCTCCTTTGGTTTTCATATTGAGATACAAATATGTCGTTTCTTTTCTTTTTTATTTGTGATAGATGTAAATAGTTATAATATTGTGAATACCATTAAATTAAAAATGAAATAATAGGTATCTTTAATTAAGTGTGTACTTTTGAAACATTGACATTTTTTCCGATTTTATAACTCTCCTAATCTTTATTGATCTGGTTTCCACTTCGTTTCACAGTTTGTCCCATATATTCTGCCTCCGCATTTCCCCTTCAATAGGTGGCGCAGCATGGCTAAATATGGTGCCATAAAACCCTAGTACCAACCAACCTCCTCTAATAGAAGTTCTGATTTGTGCAAGTATTCACATTTCTCTCTGCAAAACTGAATTTATGTGACAAAACTTTTCAGTTTAAAAAGAAAATCAAGGGACAGGGAAAAGTCTTCCAGTTGTGAATTCATTTGATTTATCAACGTTTTGTAACATTTGACTTTAGTTTCCAACGAAACTAAATTATCTAAGAGGAACAATTAGAGTCACATGCTTCAGCAGTTATTTGCAACAGGCGATCATCGGATAAGCTTCCAGTTAAAAAAAATCTGAAACAAGAAAATTACTATATATATGATGAAATGTGTAAGTGCCATTCTGAAATGTCATACGAGTAACACGGTATGCTATGTCAATTCTATAATAAAAGAGGAAGCGCAGTCTAACAGATATAAAAACTCTACTATCGATTGTTCTTTCTCGAGAAACACTCTTACAGATTTCAGGCAAAGTATTTCATAGATATAGAGAGATATGGGCTCAAGAATTCTGACTGTACTAACTTCCATGACCGGCAGAGTTTACTTGAATGGACTTACATGCATTTCCTGTGTAGTTATTTATGCTCAAAAGATAGCTTGAATTCTCAGCGCCGATGGAAAAAGATTTATATACAGCGTATCTGTACTCTCGTTTGACATCCACAAGGTCGAATCGTGCTGAATACACTCCCTGGTTGGTGAGAGAGAATATGTTCTCATTTCCTGAAAAATAAGTAATGTTCTAATGGTACATTTTGGTATTATATCAGAAAAGAATGGGATACACATCATTCTACTCTTTGATTCAGACAATTTTGTGAAAATTATGTTATGCTCGTACATATAATTTTATAATTTTAAGTAATGCTCGTAAAGAGCCACATTTGGACATTGTAGAAATGGATTCGCACGAAATAAATGAATCAGAGAAAACGCTTCATTGCTTTTAAATTTCTCCGTCACTTAATTTCAAAAAAATTATTTGATATATACACAATATAAAACAAACAACATTTTTTTCCAATTCAGTCAATTGCGAATTCTCGTTTTACTTCATTTTCACCTATAACAAGGTATACAATTGGACACAAATTTCAAGATTAACACAGCATAATGAACAGCTATAATTTAAGAGACTAAATATATTTCTGAAAGTCTGAAAAAATGCTTTTTTTTATATCCGAACTCGAATAGTCACCTTCCGATTTGTCATTACCTTTTTGTACTAATCTTGATTTTCACCACATTTTTAAACAAACACTTAAGATTTAATCAATTATTAATCATCATCTAAAGTATGATTTTAGTTGACTGGAGTAAGAAATTATGTACCCATGTAACATTTTTGTGTCTCTCACGCATTTATGGTGTACCCATGTAACATTTTTGTGTGTCCTTCATCCATTTTAACTGAAACATTTTAATATTTTCCATGTGTTTATTTTAAGCAAGCTGACACTGGTAAATTGCAGCTGGGCTACAATTTCTTAATTCCTTTTTACCATTGATGGCAAAGTGCCATTACTATTATTTCATGTATTATTATAATACCTATATAATGAATATAGCAACAATAGTCACAGGATTACATACCTATAAAGGAAATTAAATAATCTCAAACTCATAGACAGAATTTCGTATATTTTTTCTTCTGTTAATTCTAATTTACAACAAAATGCAGATAAAAACAAAAATCAGTCACGTTGCCAAAACTACATAATTTACATCTATTTCAAATACGTTCCATTCCATTCTTAAATGACAATTTGTTATTTTTAGACACAAACCGATTTTTGCTGATATTTCTTTAATTTACATTGATTTCTAACTCCATATTCATCATTGCTTCCGTAACCAAACTGATGAAGAATTCCATCAGAGCGATGATCTTTTCTATGTAGTTTTAGCAATATCAACTTTTAAAAACTAAAACTATTTTTAATTTAAGATTTTGATATCACTTAATTGACCGCACGTCGATCTCATCTGGTCCTCGTGCAATAAATAATGTAAACAAAGGAGTAAGCCGTCCTAATTTGGCATCGGAATGCAAAGTTGCAAATATGAGGTGCGTATGTTTCTTCCAAGGAAAAGATTGATGCACTTAAACTTTACACTACGGCAGGGACAAATGACTCCCATCAGAACTTTCCTTCGTAGAGCGGCTTGGAATGCTTTTAATTGTCCCCCCCCTTTTAAGTGACCGCTGACAACGATCATGATTTACGATCTGTCAGCGACTGGCTTTTAAGAGTGTCCTTCCTTTTTTTCGATGACGCCCCTATCTATTGTGTGAACTCTTTGGGAAAGATACAAAGTGGCACAGTTTATATCTCTCTCAAGCCAAAGAATACGCCAAGAAGTACAAAGTAATTTATGGGAACGGTTTTCTTATTCAACACTACTCTTAGTAGAATTGATATACCACAAAATACCTCACTGCTAACGAAATTTTTTGTCTGTGCGCTTGTAAGATTTTAGTATAAAAGATTCGAAATATTACTTCGGAAATGGCTCGACGTTTCAGAGGTTTGAAATGATTTTGTTCAGTTCCTCCAGCGCCTTGGATAAGCAATACGGAATAGCAAGTTACTCAATTTTTATATAGAGAAAAGTAAGCTCATTGATCGTGAATTATTCAGAAAAGGATACTTAGTTTCGTAAAAAAGTTCCCATGATTTAACCTTTACTTTTATAGAATGACTAGTAGTAGAGTGGTTGGGTAATTTCACGGGATCACTGCTATGCTTATGAGAGCCCATAGAACCCTTATTTTAGAACCAGGCTTGGTACTAAATCTATTATTGGCAACCAATTTATGAAATGTGTTTCTCTATCTGTGAGCAACTGTCATTTAATGTAACAGGTAAATTAATTTAATAGGATTATTTAATATATATAAAACAGCGCTTTAGTCTTAAAAAATAAGATTTCGAATACAAATGAATTGGTACAGTAATTGCTCACTACATCAGATATTCGGCTATATGGCTCTTGTTTTTGAATATTGAAGTTTCGGTCTTGAGTACACAGCAAAGAAAACCGCATAATAGTCTTTTTTGTAATTAGCGACTCAAAGGTAATTATTTCTAGCAGTTTTCTTCGCCTTTCCACCTGGAATTCGTTTGCACTAAGCAAAATTCCAACATAGTCGTTTTGGGGATACAGGTTCATAGGAATACCTGAAGAAAGGTGAAGAAACAGTAGATCACTCCTATTCAAAATGGCCCATAAAAACATCTTCACTGTTTGAGAATGAAAATATGCTATTCATGATGTTGTGGCTCAGTGGGTATGCCCACTGCACTAGCAAAATTCGAGCTGTAGGTGGCGCAGGTTTGATTCCTGTAGGTGCATACCTACCTTGGTGTGTTTCTCTCTTGTGTGTCAGTAAAAATTTCATTGTGTTTATTACTTGATATTGTATGTGTTGTGTCTGGCGAAGTATGGCTAAATATGGCCCTTCTACCATAAAACTCCCAAACAAACACTTGTTTAAAACATTAGAGTGATTTAATATTCATGTATCCAATCCTCTGTGTGAAAGTTATTTTGAATTAGTAAAACCGTTTCAAAATGTAGATAAAGAGGGACTTTTGTTTTCAGAATTTAGAATTTTTTTACAACGTATTATCTATTGTATGTTCAGCTTGTAAATGAAACCGCGTAATATCACCTTCGCAATGCAGAAGCAACCGAAATTTGGGTCCCGGGGTTTGTTTAGCAGTTGTTTCTTTTATTTTTACGATACTCCGTTATATACTTTTTCGAAAATTTAGTTTTTACAATAGTTTGGACGTATAATTTAACCTTTGGATAAAAGTAATATTTTTTGCTATACTGAAGAACTGTTGGGTATTTAAGGAAGAGCAAATTAATTTTTGTCATATATGGATTATATGCATTATAACTAATTTTTAACATTTTCAATATCTAGTTTACACTCTAGTTACACAACGTAACTTTGACTTGATCCTTTAAAAAACAGAACAAATGCAAACTTGTATTACACTGCTGGCCACCCAAATTGCAACACCAAGAAAGACAAGAGATATCACAACAAAATTTATTTTGTAGATAACATGTTGACCAAGTATCAAATGATTAAATTTATAGACTTCTGTGAAGTGTGGTTCCTGCCAAAATCAGTAGCCAGAGTAGCCGCCATTGTTGGAGATCACCGCTGCCACACGCCTCGGCATTGATTCAAAGAGACTTTGGATGTGTTCTTGGGGTACAGCAGACCAAGCAGCTTCCACACGTTGCCAAAGTTGATCTGGTGTGGCAGCTGAGGATGTATTCTGGGTCAATCGTTGAGCAACCATGGACCACATGTTTTCTATCGGTGAAAGATCCGGAGAGCGAGCTGGCCAGGGAAGCAATTCAATCTGGCGATTGACGAAGAACCCTTGGACAATGCGTGCCACGTGTGGTCGCGCATTATCCTGTTGAAATATGGCTGTGGGCAAGCCCTGAAGGTAAGGAAGGACAACTGGCTCCAACACCTCGGAGATGTAGCGCTGGCTGTTTAAAGTACCGGCAATGCGTACTAGAGGAGTGCGAGAGTGATATCCAATACCGCCCCATACCATAATACCCGGTGCAGGACCAGTGTGGCGGTGCATAACGCAGCTGTTCAGCATCCTCTCTCCACGGTGTCTCCAGACTCGAATCCGACCATCGTGGTGTTGCAGACAGAAGCGTGACTCGCCAGTAAAGACAATTTCATTCCATTCTGCCGTCCACATCCTTCTTTCATCGCACCATTGGCGGCGGAAACGTCTGTGGTTCTGCGTCAAGGGTAGACGAAGCAATGGACGTCTTGCGGACAGACCACTCTGCTGTAAACGGCGTCGAATGGTACGCGCAGACACTGGATGATGCGGTACAGACTGAATGTGCTGTGCTATGGTTCGTGATGTGGCTGAGCGATCCGTCACTGCCATACGCACAATATGCCTGTCATCACGTGAAGTGGTGCACTGAGGTGGATGCGATCGAATACGTCGGTCCGTCGTACCCTCCTGCATCCAACGATCACATATCCGCATTACAGTTGTTTGGTTTCGTCCAACACGACTACCGATTTCCCTGAAAGATAATCCACAATCTCGGTAGGCCACTATCCTTCCTCTGTCGAACTCGGATACTTGATCAAAAGATGATCGCTGTTTTCTACGAGGCATAATTGATCGTTTTTTTGAAAAAACCACAAGAAAAACACAATTGCCGTACTTGAAATCGTCGAAATCTCCAAGCCTTAAATAGCGCTTTGAAGTGGCGCCACAGGCGCGCGTGATGTGCGTCTGCGCTGAAATTCTAGTCATTTGCATATCTCACCTACGCTAATGCATGTTGTAAATTTCATATTATTTGCATGCTTCCTTCAGGGTGTTGCATTTACGGTGGCCAGCAGTGTATTTATTTATAAAACAATAACTTTTTAAAGGCAGAATGAACTATAAAATGAACTTAAAATTATAGCCCTTTCAGTCAATAAGTTGTTAAATTTATTGACTAAATAACATTTCGAATGTTAGCATTATTTTCAATCTTCCTCTTTGAGTCGGTCTATTTAGCGCTTATATTGCAATACATGAGCATGAGCGAAATCAATTTGCTTCCAGTACTATATATTACGCGGTAGTTTGTTCGTATTCAAATCTGTTTTTCCGCTAATGAAAAAAGAGTTCGAAGGAATTCCACGAAGAAAATGTTGCTTGTAGCGATTCACAATGCGAAATTAAGCATACAGAAACAAATCTTGTGTCTGAAAAAGAGTCTTTTGTAGTTGATAGCCCATCTACAGAATTCCCAAACATAAATTGGAAATTTCCAGAACCATCAAAGGAATTAACTGTTTGCGACTTCAGTGGAAATGGCGGGCTTTCCTCAAACCTGCAACAGTTAGAACTGAAACAAGAGATTGATAATTTTTCCCTGATGTTCAATTCGGAAGTTTTACAAATTTTAGTTGAAGAAACTAACAAGTATGCAGTAAAAATTTTGAGCATACGTGCTAACTTTCCAAAGATAAAACACTCATCGGATTGGAGCCCACGACCTCTACAGAAATGCAGAAATTTTTAGGATTGGTTCTACTGATGGGCCACATAGAGAAGGAAATTTTCCATTATTTTAAATATTTTTCTTTACAAATTGCTAATTTTGAATTGGTTGATTTTTACCTGATTTACACAAAAGTATGTTGAAAAATTAGAAAATTTTAAATTTCTAACTTTACAAGTTTACTAAACATCAAAATTGCCACATTTATGATATTTTAATGTTGGTTGGTTTCAGGTCTTTTGGCGCAAGGGCCAAATTTGGTCAAGATGCGCAAAACACAAGGCAGACAACACAATGAGGGAGGAAGAAGCAAAAATCAAAAGGGTAGACTAGGGTAAAATTGAAAAGGAGGAAAGATCACTTGGGTATCTCCGGGTAGTGATGCCCGTACACACCTAAATAAGATGTGGACTGAGGGCGTTATTTTAACGTAACAGAAGTATCCACTTTTCATGACCTTAACATAATGGTAGAATGTGATCATGTTTTTTATTAGCCAAGAATTATTCGAACTCTTCCAATAATTTATTTTTACAACGTTTTGATTTTACCTAAACATTCGATATTTTAGGTGAGACCATGATCTATAAATTCTTTTAATTTAAAAAGATGATTTTTCAATCATCTTAAAAACAATATGCAAAAATAACCAATGAAACTGTCGGTCAATATTCATAAAGAAAGTTTGTACATCTTATTTGTGACATAAAATCTTTGTTCCCATAGAAGTGATTTTCTCAAATCCAATGGAAACTTGAGCGCTAAAAGGATATTAAAATTAGATCAAAATGTGTGAGACTGGTGAACATATGATACTCACTTGAAAAGGGAATTTAGTCATTTTATATATCTTGTCTTCTCTATGAATGAATTCTAAAACTGATTTTAAAGTGAATTAGAACAGTAACAATATCTATTAAAATAACAACCAATTACTTCCCTACATGCACAATTATCAATAAACTTCAAAACAAGGATTGACGGGAGTTCCTTATTCAGTTAAAAAAAGTTTTTAGAAAGCACAGTAGTAAGAGTTTTTCTCATAATGTATTGTGCCTATTGAATACCACCGGTCAAGCAAACATTCATTTAATTATTTAATCATTTTAACAAACTCATAAAATACTAAAATTTTAATCATGTACAATAAAATAATACTCCCAAAGAGAACGAAAGATAAGTGTGCTCTTTATGTGTTTGTTTACGTATTAATTATTTAAATAGAAAGTATCTGCCATCTTTTTTGTAATGTAAACACTTTACACGCGATTTTCTACCAAAATATGAATATTATGAACGATAATTAAGAATATAAGCGATTATACAAAATCACACTGACCATTTTAAAAATGAACTATAAAAACTTGTATTTAATTTTAAAAAATGATTTTCGCCTATCAAAATGAGTCATTGAAATACTAATATAAGTAAAACAAATGGAATATGGATATGCGACTGTCCTAACTTCCTTAAACGATTTTTAATCCAAACTTCGAACAGTTCCTAGTACGAATAATCAAGTGGGCTTAAAATTTGCTTTATTCTAACTTACATGCCGTTTTAAACAAAATACTTTGCGGTGGTGTTGCGTGTGATGAAAATGAATTACAATTTATTAAAATAATAAATATTTAAAACAGAAAACAGAGAATTAAAACACAATAAAAGTTGATAGGAAAAAATTCTAAAGAGATAAATGATTCTTTTTTCTCTTGATCTCGCACAGTTGCCACAACTTACAACTAAAGATGGGTAGGTAGGTAATTAATTAACATCGCACTGGAGCAATACGACGGGTCATTGGCAATGATCCGGGATCAATCCGAAAGGGAAAAATCTAAGGACAACGCCACGTTTACTACGGTAAGATGACGAGAACAACCCCTGAGCTGGCACCCCACTCTCCAATTCACCTCGTCATCTGACCATGTCTAAAATTACGAGGTGTTGTAGAAAAGAGCACTTATAGCGAAAACTGGAACCCCCTCCAAGAGGTCCAAGAGAGAATTTTCATTGAGTGGCATTGGTACAACACTATGAAAGGAAAACACGCAAGATGGTCAGTCGTAAAAGTCATTCAAGACTCTCTGTAAGGGGAAGGAAGTTAAGCGAAATATACCGTTCTATTAGGCGTTAACGAAATTTGGCCGCCGAATCGTAAAGGTTAATACTACCGAGACAATAGGATAAACATTCCAACTCTTAAATGCTATTTGAAATAGTGTGTAATACATTTCCGTGATTTTCGGTAGATGAATTCTTCAACGCATTCTCGCTTTATGTTTTCTTTTGAAAAAAGCAACGTAGGAAAATACGAAATTCTTACCTAGCCAGAATTCTTGCTGGATGTTTCCGAAGCCATTCTTATACGTTTCCCAATCTTGATTAAAGCTTGTTTTGTTTCCAAAATCACCTCGCCTTTGAATTACCTAACAATTGGGATAGAAACACTGATAAAGGAAATGATGTGAAGCATGTTGTAATTCTCAATGCGCAGTTACAATTGCTTTAAAATATTTCATGAACATTATATAATCTTGAACCCTTATAATCCTTAAAACATTCAAGAAAACTATAGCTAGTCACATTTAAAAAATGGACTAATATAAAAACAAACGAATTCTTTAAATGATCGAAAATCAGCATTCGCACTTAAACTTATGGAGTAACATTGCTCCTAGCATTGTTTTGAAAATATTTATCAAAATTAATATAAAATCACAAAAGATAGAATCCTTACTTGAAATAATTAAAATAACTTGTTTTAGGCGTAATATTTGAAATCACCCCATTACGTGAGAACACACATCTCCTATTTTGCAAAACACTCTTTTGGTCCAAATTTATAAATTCAATTTTTAGGGTGACTGTACGAAATATTGATGCAAAATACTCTATGCAGTTCTGAATAGCAGTTCAATAACATGTTTAAAAGTAAAAGTTATCTTATATTTGTGTGATTTTATGATTCAGTAGGTTTCGATAGCATAATATATCATTTATGTTCACTATTTCTGTTAAATTTCTTTATTTTGATTTGAATTTTTATTTACTTCTATTTTAATTACTTTTTTATAACTTTTAGCTGCTTTGTACATGGTTTGACTAGAAAGGGTATTGAAGTATTATTAAGTTGAATAAAACCGTGTTGGAAGTTGTTCGACTGAATCGCCCTTTATGTTTACTCTGGATGTTTTTTCAGATAAATATACTTTCAAAAGGGTTTCTTTCCTTGAAGTAAATACGTGAAATACAACTCCAATTAACACAAGCACGATATTACCTCTGTTCTTTTCAACATATTCTTCTGATATGTTCTATCATTTTTAATGCTTCGTGCTAGAATTCACTATTATTCTTGATAAATTTTTTTTCAAATTTATAAATTAGCACTTCATTTTGTTTTATTTATTCATTTGTGATGTTTTTACAGCTTGCAATACAGCTTGAATTGATGGAAAATCTGAATTGTAACTCACTGTCCATCCTCCACCGTCTGTTTTCATGTCACAGTAGACATCAATCGACCTGTTAGAGTTGAGGCCTTGTCTTTGAGGCCACACTGTATAGACGCCGCTTTTGTTGGAGACCATGGTCTGGACGTCCGTGCAGTCTATGGGTCCGTCTTTACGTTCAATGACTTTCGATTCGGGACCTTTGAAGATAAAAGACCTCCATACTGAATATAGTATACTCTGTTATATACATATTAGTAATTATGTATCTTTGAATACTTATGTTAAGCTAGTTCTATATATAAATAAAAATGCAAGCTTTCCAAAAACCGAAAGTAATGAACTAATTACTGAATGACGCTCAAAGACACAAAGAAGGAGGAATGTACCATTGTAGTTCATCTAACAATAGTTATTAAAACATATTGAAATGTTGCAGTAAAATCTTTATGTACGTTTAACCTCCATTAAAGTACATTTGATGTATTTATTACTTCTGGATCCTGGGAATTGCTTTTTACTTACCATATAGATTTGTTTGGAGATTAATTTCATAACACATCAGAATGAATTATGGCTCTATCGCATAAACATGTACCCGAATTTAAGCATGAATTAAGAATAAACCAGTATGACTAACGATTTAATATTTATTCAAATAAACGTAAGTCAGACAAAGATAATGATGATTGCCTCATTAAAGTTACTATTTCACTCTATAAATAATTTCCACCAGTTGAGCGTTTGGATAGATCCATCTCTTGATAAGACAAAAAATAATTGTTTGTGCTGTATTACTGATTAAGGGAAAGCAGGCAAAGCCCTGAAGCAATGCACATCACAAATGTTTTCCCCGTTAAATCATCAGTGATAGATTTTGAATATCTCTTTCAGACTATTTATACTCTAGCGCTATAAATCCACAAAAAACCTTAGATGTCCCTACAGAAAAATGAATCGTGTTAAAATATTTCATAGAAGAATTGCTTCAGTTGTGAGCACGAGAGTCTAAATGAGTGGGTGAATTCCGATGGCCTAGCTTTGAGCGCGCGTCAGAGGTTGAAATTTCGGCGATATTTTACGATGAAGGTTGTTAAAATCAAACTTTACGAAACTGCATTAGGTTTCTAGCGGACTAAATTAACAATATATAATGAATTTATACAAAATTTTCAGACTTTTTAACTATGGCTTGTTTGAAAGAATCAAACTTCTGCAAGTTCCGTGACAAAATGTTAAAAAACTAGTATATTTAAAATATATTTTTGAGAACAATACATTTCAATATCAAGGGCCACAACTAAGACATGCTTACCTCTAATTATTTGTGTGTAGCAAAATTGGAAGTGACAAGGGACATTCTTGACAAGAAAATTAAATGTTTCTCATAAATTTTCCAAGGGTCTTTTTCCGTAAAATACTTATTTTTTAAAAATAGATAGAGCATAATTGAACGTACGCCGTTGGACATTATATACTGAATTAAAAAAAATTGGTGATGGTTGGTCGAATATTTTACTTTTTATTAATTGAATTGAGTGGATTCGTTAAAAATATTTCTCATCTGTTCAGATTTATTTTCGGGATTAATCCCGGGACGTTGCCAATAAACAGCTCATTATGTTGCTACAGTCCGAAATTAATTCAAATATCTAACTACATTCTCAAAATTAAAATTAATTTGCTATAGTTTTTATTGCTGTGTGTCTCATAAATCGAAATTGTTTTCCTACAATCTTCCTGTTCATAATTATGATACGGAAATATTAAACTAATTCCTTTCCTATATCCTAGTAAAAAATCCTTAACTATTTTGACTATGTTTCACAGATAACGTTTTGGTTTTAAAGCCCAATAATTGTTAAAAATTCAACAGCAATTTTGATAGCATTATATCAAATAAAACGTTTATAAGCTATACTCACATGATCCGCACAACATTTTTGCGTCCGAAATCAAATCCAAAGCAGCGTTTAGATGGGCTAGGGATCTATCCTTTACACTGCAGTTTGTTTTATTGTTCGTTTCATCCTCTGTGGAATTTTAAGGAAAATTTATTTTTCATTATTCAATGAACACACACTACCATGTGTAACAAACAGAATAAAACGAAGTAAGACAAATATTTATGTACCGCATTTGGGGTAGAGCAACTTTGCATTGGAAATGGATTGTTTTGCTAGATCCAACTTCACATGCGACGTTTCTGTCTCTTCACACGTTGCTGTACTTGTAGAGGACAGACAAGACGTTATAACCAACAACACAAAAATATTGATGAGTAGCAGGCCCCTGAGAAAGACAAAAAGTAAATAGAAACAATTTAGAGATGTTTTAGGGGATATTAGGTTTGCCACTTTTTATAGATGTGCAGTTGGGCTGGGGGGACAAAGAACCCCTAAAAAAAGAATTCTTAATTTTTCGATTCTTAAGATATTTTCTAACTTAAGTATGGTTCTTTGACTGTCAAAGTTAATCTAAAATTTTCTTTACTCTAATTTGCATTTAGCTTCAATTGATATTCTTATTGCATTTTTTAAATTCAGAGACTCAGTTTCTGAATGTGAGACTTTATGCAAGTTCAAAAGGATAAGGTTTTACCCCATTGCAATCTTCAAAAAAAGTATAGAATTTAATTTGAAATTAGGAGACTATAAACTTTATTAGTCTAATTGTTTAGAATTGTAAAGCAAATATGTATCAAAATTCACAAAATTCTCTGAATAATATCAAAAAGGAATTCTAGGGCAACATTAGTCAAAACAGGGAACACACACCTTCATCAATATTGTACGCAAATTAAATAAATCGCTAGTCCAGAATGCCTTCTCATCTTTCAAATTAAGGAAAACATTCACATTTAGGTACTACTAATAATTTCCCTACTAATAATATACTTCACAATGAAAATCCTACGTATGTGTATCCAAATTATGCAAAATTAAGTTTATTATTTCTTCGGTATCATGTTTACCAAAATTGGAAATATATTTTTATTTCACAAAGATAAAAACAAAGCATTATATAATGGTATAGAATTATTTAAAAAATTGAAGTGGAAGTTCAATTCTGTAAAATATTTTTTTCGAAAAATAAATGTGTTTTCAACAGTTTTCAATCCCTACCACAATGCTGAATATACATTAGTCGAAAATTTTCTATATTTTTAGTAATAGGAAACTGATTCACGAAAATGCGATCCAAAAAATCTTTATATTTAAAATATTAGGTGTTTCCGTAAGTGGCGAAAAGTATTCGTATATAGTAGTAATAATACTCACATACATGAATGTTTGAAGTAGGAATTGTAATTTTTGAAAATTAATTGGAATTAGGTTTTACAATACTTTTTAGAGGTCTATGGAAAATTTATATCAGGATATAGAGTATGGACATTTAAATATGTACATATTCCACTTTCCAATGGTGTAAAAGGTATTGGCACACCCTTCTTATTTTGAAAATGATACATGGGTATTTTTTATACTACTTATTTAGATTTTTGCTGGGAATAACAGCTTGAAGCCTTTCGTTCACGAATTCGATCAAATTCAAAAATTGAAAGTTGAAAGAACTCAATTTTCATTCTGGTATCTATAAAAATGTATTGTTAAAAATTAAAAAATACAAAATTTAACAGATGTTTAAAATAATGTAATTTCATAGTTCCAATATAAATATATGTATATACTTTATTAATTACATTCTGTTTAATTCTCATTTTTTTATTCATTTAAATAAGTTATTTCGAACTAGTCTCAAGGATGACCGAAAAGGAAAACCAAACACTATTTTTCAGAGTGGACAGGACGGTAAAACGTGGTCTCTTAACTGTATGTAATACTTTGATAAACATTTTAGCTTGTTTTCGAGGAACTTAAATTTTTCCTATCAGAACTTCATTTTTATCTGGCCGTAATTCAAAATTACGAAATGTTTTCCTCGGATCTTTCCCTTCCGATTTGATGCTGAAAGTCGCCAACAGACAATGATATGCCTCCTAGAGCGACGTAAATTCAACTTACTACCTCCTTATTGTTATAAATAAATTGCAAGTTGCTTCGAAACTTACGAAATTAATTTCTCGAAGCATTTACGAAATACTAAACTAATTAATATATTCTCAGATATATGAACAATTTTTCCCTCATAGAAATAGAATTCACTATTTATGTATGTTAATAAACTTCCCTAGTACTTACTTGAAAATTATTTGCTAATAAAAATCTAATGTTCCACAGCTTCAAGGTTTATTGTCCGTATCAATATATTGAACATACTTAGTAAGCTAAAATCGGTATCCTTTATGTTTACTGTACGCACCAAACAATAAAATTTATTTCAGAGTGAAGTATTGATTCTATTCAGGTTTCAATTCTGTGATTGTTCATGAAAAATTACATAAAAATCGATATTATTCTTGACGCATGTTTTTACTATCATAATCATGAAGAAAATTTGCATTCTAAAGAACTTGATTGCTCATAAATTATAATAAGAGCAAAAGCAAATACAAAAGACATTTGCCTTATAAAATGTCAGCTCTTGAATATGGCACATTAGTACCACCATAATCCAACCGAGTTATTAATTAATGCATCAAGCACAATTGATTTAATTTTCAAATCTTTAGAATGTGGTAGCGACTAAGATGCTTAAAGATGTAGACTAAAAGAAATACTACTTACATTTTCTTGGGATAGTTTTCTCCTAGTTAGATCGAAAGATGAAATCGTATGGTGCAGAGTAGAAAAAACACCACAAATACTCTAAGCAAAATCTCCAGACTGGCTTCGGTGACGATAATATTTTGAGAAGCAAACGGATGCTGTTTCATGTTCTTAAGCATCGCATGAAGGTCAGAAATAAGAAATTCGTTGTTTGCTTTTGATAAAAGATATACCAAGAAATGAGAGTTCAGATAATGTTCTTCAAATCTTCGAGTATCCAAATACTTGAGAGTCGGCTTGGGATATTGGAGACTTCGCTCTTTGCTCTCTCTTCAACATTTTCTTAAGATTTTAATCGATACGTTATTACGCAACAGTGATCCTTAGCCGGTATTATTTACTTATCTGTCCAATAAGATACTTTTATGAGAATGAAAACTGCTGGAGTTTCGCATCTCTAGATAATAATAATCACATGTTCGAAGTCAATATTACGGTAGCTATATGTGTGGAAAGACTTTGAATTTCAAACAGCTGTCGAATCCTTACGAAACACTTGTGCGTGGTCAATGATGCTACAGGAAAATGAGTAATATGAGTGAGCCACAAAAAAATGGTGCATAAAAACTCCTTTTGAAAACATACATCGATCTAGAAATCTTAATGAATGTTCACAAGGTTTGATAAATTATTCTATACCATTTATTAATTAAAAGGTGTATTAATTGATAACTTTAAATAATGCAGAACTCCATTAGCTTTGTTGTCTTCGTTACTTTTTCTCATTTTAAATTCTTTCAATGCCGGAAAAGGTATCATAAATCATATTACGAAATGAAAACCACATCAAGTGCTCTGATTGATCACGACATTGTAACAAAGTAAACGTATGCTGAGATATGCTTAGAATCATACTATTGAAAGGAAACAAAGGCATTTGCAGCTTGAACGAGATTTTTAAATCTAATTTGGATTGGATAAATGACATTTCATTCGTGCGAACAAGACCCGATATCATCTGTTGGTACCAACAAAAACACAGTTCTGTTTTGTAAATTTTTAAAAGTCACATGGAATTCACAGTTTTTCCTTTATATGTTCACCGTCATTTGAATAAAAAATACGCTTTTAGCTTCACGCACACTCTTTTATTGTTAACTTACAGAAAATTAGTTTTTTATTTGTGCATAAACTCCATTGATATTGATAGTTCTTTAAAATTTAAAGTATCCGGTCTATACTCATATCATCACAGCTAACGTCAGGAATTGTGCAATTAATGATCTGAAAGTAATTACATGTAGTTTTTACAGCAATGAAGTTGGGAAATCGGACATTAAATGGTTAAGATTTCTTTGTATAAGCATTTGGATTTTTAAGTAAATTCCAATAAGTCAGTTGCTATGTATTCCGTTGCTATGTATTTTCTTGTTATAGAGTTGTCTGGGGAAACCAGTTATTTGTTTTTAAATCAGGTGTATATCTGAATTGTTTTGCCATGACTCTTCTAACTCTATAGTCTGACATTTATATCTCTTGACAGAACTACAGAATACAAATATATAAGTGTTAATACAGACATAAAAATGAATTCCATATAAAATACATCTTCTCTAGGGAATTCCAGGGTATTCCTAGAATTTCCAAAAGCATCCATAGAACAAGCGGAACACATTTTGGAGTATTCTAAACAAACTACCTTGAGATTAGTTTCCAGAGGTATACAACGGAAACTTTCACTTAGGAGGTCCTATGAGATCTCCTTATCCTAGGATAATAACAAAGAGGTGCCTCCTCGCTGGCAATTATTGGGGAACCTACAGAAGTCTGTGTAAAATATAAGACATAATGCTGCAAAAATTGTCCATTTTGGCATGTTTGTTCATGTATTTACAAGCAAATGTATCCATATTTTCAAAACAAAGTTATTTTATCTTTTCCTTTCGAAAATGGTTTGTAAATAATAAAATCTGCCATAAAATTTTAAAGTTTGAATTGCACTGATACAATTGAGGAAGATGATTATCAAAGTGAAGTATAAAAAATGTTGTTAGTTTGCGAATCTTATTGCTGGTTTATGAATATTATCACAAAGTATGGCAGAGTCCACGCATGATGAGGAATTGTCAAGGCTCATTCAAGATTTTTTTGCAGTCCCCATGACAATTAAAACCTTATTGACGGGTCTTATGATTTACTTTCTGAAAAGCGAGATTCATCTATGCAATCAATATTTATGTTTATTTTCAAAACTAAATAAGGCGTACACTAATAGAGCACATTGAATTATAATGTATACAGAAAATTAATAACTATTATGCTGCGATAATTGAACTCTTTATTCTCTTCCAGGATTTTATTTTTCAAACCGTATTCCTTAAAAATGAAATTGATTTCATAGGCTCCCTATATAAATGCATCATATCATAAGCTACTGATATTGATTGTGGCCGTGTGTACGGGCGTCTTTCGCAAAATAATTTGCTTAAGGCGGAAGTGCCAGGTATCGACAACGGACTTTTCAGATGGCAAAGTCGAGATTTTTACTTTTGCACTTTTGGAAGTCAGGTAATAATTATATCGCAGCTAGTGATGCTACCAATACTGATTTCCCAGTAACCGTAGAATGGGAAATTTTCAGATTGTGACAGCAACCGAAGAATATGTGTGATTCTAAACTGTGATTATGATTCTAAACTTTGACTGAATCAGACCCTTTGCATCGTTAGGACCCTGGTATTTGTGATTTAAGATCCATTTGTAGTTTCTCTTGTAATTACACTACAGCTGAGTCGGTAACGTTGCGGCCTACAGCTCTGAGGTTCCAGTTTGAACCTATATTATATTTTTATCCACAACAGAAATATCCCTTAAAATGTTTTATTTAATCTAACATAATATGCATACCATAATCATATATACCAATTATTATATACCTAGTGCTTAAACAAAATTAAAATTTTTATTCCCAGGTGATGTGTTTTTTAATTTTATGCTTGTAATTCCTTTCCCTAAATATGAATCCTTTAGTCAATAAACAAAGCATATATCCTTCTTTTCTTTTTTGACTACTTTCCACCCCTCATATTTGGCATTAGTGATCTCCATGCTAAATGAAACGGGAATTTACTCCAAAATAATCAATGATCCTTTCAGATCTCTACACATTTCTTAATTTTATTTCCCTTCCAATTAGTGTATTTTCTTTTTCCTTTCCCAGTAACTTTTAACTTTTTTCAATATTTTCTATCCCTCAGCTATACATTTATACTAAAACACCAATCAAGATGAGGAAATAGATATTTTCTCTTGAACTCAGAAATTCATAAACTGTGAAAAATATGTTATTTTTTTCTAAAATTAAAGTGTAAAATGTTTATTTAATTTTAAAATGCATTGTCTGAAAAGAAATTCCAAGCAATAAACATTGAAATTTTATGAACGAAGCAATAAAATTTTCACGCCAGAAGTAATTAAATCATTCAGTTACAAAAATTATACTTAGATTCAGATATTTCAGAATATATTCCTTAACTTTATCCAATAATTGTATTGACGCTTCCTAGTAAATTTGCTTCTTTTTAAATCTCAACTTTAGAGAATGCAGAATCTCGTAAAAGTGGAAGAAAAGCGAACTCAGGAATACATAGTGTTGATAAAAATTTGTTGTTTAGGATAACCGCGCAGATCACAGAGGTGAGGGAAGGGAACAATTAGTAATTCCTGAAGTCGACGAAGGAGTCGCTGCCCATTTAGGCTCGACAAAAACCAAAGATAAGCTATTAAGATATTATATTTGGCTAAACTGCATTAAGGATGCAGAAGAATACGCAAAACGTGTGACCCGTGTCGGAGAGTGGGGAAACCAAGTGAGAAAAAGAAAGCATCATTAAAATTAGTGCCTGTGATTAAAGATATCTCGAAAATGAATGTAGATACGTAGGACCCCTTCCTTATTCAAGTAAGGATAATAGGTATTTGGTGACTGCTATCTGCATGGCCTCGAAATATCCCGAAGCGATACCCGTTCGCGACATCAGTTCCGAATCGATAGTGGAGTCCCCTCATGATTATATTTAGTAGATTGGGATAACAACTCCCGGTTGTTAACTCCTCAACAACCACCCGTTGTCGCTCGCCCTATCCTAGATGTAACCAGCCCTGCAAGTATTATTGTCCAGTGCTGTGCCAATAAAAAAATGATAATGAATTTCCTTTTAGTGATAAATCTAACCCTGCTCTTCCTAAAAACCGATGTTTTTCTGTTGGGCCTGGTGATGATCTGAATTCTTCCCTTCACTCGGGCAACAGTTCCAAAGGTACTCCTTCCAATGAAAAAAAAGATGAAAAAGCGCAGCTCTGGATTCACCGATGGAATAAAAAGAAAAACATAGGGGGTCTGTAAAAAAGTATGTTAAATGAAACCCCAATGTTCATAGGTGATCAGTACAAGCATGCGACGAGAAAAATCCAGACGTTAATAGGGAGGTTGTTAAGAAGTACACATCGAAAAATGTTGATGTGAATAAAGCAACAGATAAAAGATACGAGACAAATCCCGATATAAACCCAGTTTCTGTATCCAGATACGCAAACAAATAACCGGACTTCAATCAAGAAGCTGTTAGGAGATACAATGAAAATAAACGATTGATCCTGTGGAAATAAAATATTTATCAGGATACACGTACGAATGCAATACAGACTACAGTAATGACAAGGTTGTTTCTATTGGCCAGAAAATCGACTGCAGGTGGTTTTACACTTAAAATTGGAAAGAAGAAAGCCCGGGTCTATGTTGTAACAACGGTAAGGTACATCTTCTTCCAATTAAACAGCCTCCTGATCCTCTCCACAGCCTCCTTACTAATGATCATCCCGAGTCTCAACACTTTTTGACAAACATCAAGAAGTATAATGGATGTTTTCAAATGACGTCCTTTGGAGCTAAGGAGGAACATGAGGGAACATTTATTCCAACTTTTAAGGTTCATGCGCAAGTTTACCATTGTTAAGATTGTTTCCCTTGACCAGAAAGTCAAATATGTGAACAAGGGCAGTCATCAGGCAGCATTTGGCTTAGAGAACAAATGGGATGAAGTTACCAAGTATGAGGCAGTACGTTATATTAGTAGTTCTGAATCTGCTTGTAGAATCTTAGGGTTCCCCATTCATGAAACATATCCACACTTTGTACATTTCTCTGTCCATCTCATGAACAGTCAACGAGTTTATTTTACAACCGCAGGTAAAGTACAAAACCCTCCAAAAACTTCTCTCTTAGCATTTTTCAAACTTCACAAAGTAGATGTTTTTAAAAGAGTGCTTCTTTATGTGACGTTCCGGCATTATTGTTTGGAAGAACAATAAGGGGAAACAGGGAAATGCTGTCCATTGACAAGCAGGAGTCAGACAGGATCAAGTGCTTGGTCGTGTGTACACTGTTCATTCGAACAATGCTGAATGCTATTACTTCCGACTCCTACTTCATGAAGTTTGAGGGCCCACTTGCTTTAATGATCTTAAGAAAGTGTCAGGAGTGGTTCACCCTACTTATCAGTTGGCCTGTAGAGCGTTGGTGTTGGTGGAAGATGACACTCACTGGGACCCCACTCTGGAGAAAGCCGCCATTTCTGACTCACCATACAAGCTCAGGGAATTAATTTTTGTTGATGGTGTTTTGTTAATTGGCAGATCTTTAAAACTTTGAGAAAACTACCGAGACTGTCTTTCTGAGGATATAAGAAGGCAGTTGTAGAATGAGTCTCGAGACGTTGACTTCGAACACTATATCGACATTGTTTACAACAAAAGCTTATTTCTTTAGAAACGTAGTATTTTAATGTCTAACCAATCAATTCAGCAACTTGGCCTTCCCTCACCGTCTAATGATCTAAATGAAGTTAGTGTCAGTCGCGAATACCCGAGATAAATTTCATACGTCGTAGTCAACTTTCAGAATCAGTTGCTAAAAACGTTACTAAACTCAACACCGAACAAATTCAAGTCTACCAAGAGGTCCTTGACAGCATTGGTTCAGATTCTGGGCCACCTTTCTTTCTTGACGCTCCAGGAGGAACAGGTAAAACGTTTTTGATTAATCTGCCGCTTGCCAGTGTAATGAAAAACAAGAAAATAACGATTCCTGTAGCTTCACCAAATATAGCTGCGACTTTGTTAGACGGTGGGAAGACAGAATAGTACGCCTCAAATTTCCTCTGAACTTGAATTTCTCTGAAACACTATCTGTAATATTTCAAAACAGAGCGATATTTCCCAGGTACTAAAAGAGGGCAAGTTGATCGTTTGAGATGAATGTATTATGGCTCACAATTGAGGAATCGAAGCGTTGGATAGAACTCTCCAGGACATTCGGAGTAGTAAACATCTGATGGGTGGAATGACATTACTACTAGCCGGAGACTTCCGACAGACACTATATGTCGTGCCTCGAGGCACACGTGCTGATGAGGTAAAAGCCTGCCTCAAGTCATCCCACCTGTGGCATACTTGTCTAAGTTCTATCCTTGCGAGTTAATATGAGGGTCGATCTCATATTAACTCGCAAGGCAACTCAAGGTTCATATTAACTCGATTTGAAGGCAAAAGAGTTTTCAAATTTACTTCTAGAAATTGGCGATAGGAGCTTATAGGTAGGAGATAACGAAGTCAAAATTCCTGAAAATCTCTGGGAAGTTGCTAAAGATTTGAAAACTTTAAGTGACAAGATGATTTGAGCAGTTTACACATTGAAGACCCAAAATGGCTTAAGGAGAGAGCTATTCTCACGCCTAGGAACGACACCGCAGCAAGAATTAGTGATCCGTTATTGGACAAACTTCCTACTGAAATGGTGAGATAACAGTCTGTGGACACCGGTGGTGAATAAAGAGGACGTGGTCCGCTACCCTGTGGAATTCCTCCACATTTTAAATCTTTAAATCCACCAGGGTTTACACCTCACAATCTCTGTCTGAAAGTTGAAGCACAAATAATGCTGCTACAGAATCTGATACCTCCTAAGCTTTGTAATGGCACCAGGCTGCAGGTGAAGTCTTTACATAGTAGCGTGATTGAAACAACATCTTTACAGGATGTTGTGCGGAATAAAGAGATTTCATACCCCGCATCCTTTGATTCCCTCAGACTACCACTTTCAATTCAAACGACTGCAATTTTCTGTCAAAGTATGCTTAGCAATGACGACAAACATAGCTCAGACGCAGTCTGAAAGTTGCTGGTGTGGATTTAAGGATTGACTGTTTCTCTCCCATGGCCAGTTGTACATAGCCTGTTCATATGTAAGCCCACCTGACAGCCTCGTGATTCTGCAGCCAAAGGGGCGAACGAAAAATGTAGTTTACAAGGAAGTTTTATAAAAAGTATTTTGCCAAATTTACAATTTTGTTTATTTAAATGCTCCTTATTTTCCTTTCCCTTGTAAATATCGAGCAAATTCATTACTATTTCTTAGTACAAAAAGCAATTTTCTGCAATGATAGAGGTTAACGGTGCCTACTCCGATCCATTCGCACGATAACCAACGCACGGTGAAACAACACATCCTCTACAAATCCTATCCAGATATTAGCAAACCCAAAATCGTTATCCAGTTATTAGTATGCATTGAGTGTATCCAGTTATTAGCATGCATTGAGTGTATCCAGATGTTAGCATACCTTGACTGTATCCAGATGTTAGCACGGTAATACTACTACCACTTTGTACCTTTAACTTCATATAAAATAATTTCCCCAGATTTTTTCATTTTTCAATATCTTGTTAGATAGTATTTTTATGTTTCTTTTGCGATTGCGGTAAGAATAATAGGTCTGCATGCTTTATTCATAATTGACCTGAGAAGATTTTGTCGCATCCATGGAGACGCGCATCCATGAAAGATTTTTTGGAAAGTAAAATTTTTTTTAGCATAAGGATGTTGTAAAGATAATGATGTTCCAGTAGCTTAAAAAAAGATTAATCGTTAATAATAAAATAAATAAATAAATGATGCGCAAAAGAAAATGATCTTATTAAATCGATACAGACAGCATTCGATATTGGATAGAGCAGTACTAAAGGTAGTTAGTAGAATTAACTTAATACTGGAGCAACACAACGGGCTATTTGTGACGATCTGGGACCCATCTCGAAGGTAAAGGTCCTAGGAAAACACCTTGAAATTTTGAACCACGGTCAGGAGACGAGATCAATACCTGAGCTGCCACACCACACTTCCACGCCACGCAGACATGAGGACAATTCAGGTTAGGATAGACTTAACGTGCAACAGCTCCCACGTACACGCCGGTCTCTAGTTAGATCGAGTTTCGAACTAGAATACCTCCGCCTGCTAATCTGCTACTCTTCGTTAGAAGAGTATAAGTCGAGAACCGTTGGTAAAGTACTACGGCCCTGCAATACTTAAAAGTGAGGCGAAGAGATAGAATTCAAATAGGCCATCTGAAAAGTCCGTTGTTGTCCCGCAGGCACTTTCAGCCCTAAGCAAATAATTCGCGTAAAACACCCGTGAACACGACCCCCTTTCAATATCAGAAGCTTATAATATGATGCTTTTACATAGGGACCCATGAAATAAATTTCATTTTTAAAAAATACGATTTGAAAAATACAACACCCGCAAGTAAATAATTTGCGTTCAATTATGTCAACATAATAGTTCTTTATTTTCTGTATCATTATATTTCAATGTTTTATTTTTTACATCTTATTTGATTTTAAAAATATTCATAAATGAATATTGTTTTATTTTTAAGAACAAGAAAATTAGAAAATTTTCATTACTTAAAATTAGTTTTCTCCTTTTAAACAACGTATGTTTCAAGCGATTGATTCATTTTATACTTTTATGTACCCAAGTAGCTAATGTTTCTAGAGTCTGTAATTTGATCAAAATAGAGATGTTTTAAGGAAAAATTATACAGATACTGAAGAATCTGGTCGCATTTCATATCTCCAAATTCAAATTACTTTACTTTTAAACATGCAATTGACTTATATTTTATAATTTTTTGCGACTTGTTTTTCTGAATGTTGACAACCTCTGCAACGATATCCACCATTTTGTAATTGACATTGTAGAGAAAGCAAATGAGATATTTAGAGTGAGCAGAGTACTGAAAACTTGGACATCAGTATGACCTCTTAAGTATATTTAACCCACTAAGCGTTACAAGATTTGTGAGTACTAGAGTGTTGCTTTTACCTCACAATCCACTTAACTAATTTCTAAAAAAATCCATAAATTATTTTAATGTTTAGAAATATCCTATTGGTTGTTTTCTAAGAATAATATCTATGGGATGATTCTGTTGGTCTTTTCAATAGAATCCCTTGGGAATGTTACATTGCTCCTTTCTTTCGAATAGAATCCTATGGAAGCATTTTACTGGTTGAAAAATCAAAATTAGTTAAACGTCATGTACAGTTTGCAAGATAAAATTATACGTATGAACCCCGCAAAGGGTCAATAATAAATATTTTAAAAGTTCATATTTTACTTTATTAACTTAAAATGGAAAATTTCATCACACATTTTTTTGGTTGCTTAGATTTCGTAATTTTACTTTTTATTGTAAAGGTAGTCCTCTTGTTTTTATACAGTTAATGTTTCATAGCACACCTTTTGACGTCTTTACTATAACATAACTTCATGTATTTTATGTCAAAAATAAATCAATACTGTTTGAAGTCAATATACATTTTCGTGTTGATTTGATGACATACTTTAATCAATTATTGACTGTTTCCATGGTTTTCATTTCTTTATCAACGTATCAAATTTAGGCAGTAGATTGTTCAATACAAACAACAAAACAAATTCTGTTAACGAATGTGCTTATTTTCTTTCATCTTTGCACAATCCTATAGTATCTTTTCTTACGATTTCAGAGCTTGTTTATTTCGCTCCATTAAATTCAGTTTGTCTCTCAGAAAGTACTTTTTACCCTAGACAATCAAAATAAAAGGAAAGGATAGTAGGGCAAATCTATAATATACAAAGAAAAGAACACTACTGAAGAATGTTACAATAGTTTTATTTACAAGTACAATGTAAAAATCATCCAAAGCTTTAGGTTTTAATTGCTAAGATTTCATTTAGTTTCTATCTTTTAGTTTCCTCTACTTCAGTTCTTCATTTGGTTTTTGTCAGAATATAAGCGTTCTGGCGTCTGATTTTAATCTCGACAGAGTACAAACATTCTTTTTGTTTAAAGTTGTACCACCAAATGCTCTTATCGCTTATCACTCCTGGTTGGTATAATCCATTGAGATTGACGAAACCACAGCTATTGTCAAACCAAAAGGCGGAGCTATACATAATGCAGCATGCGGAACTTCCTCTGCCATCGTTTATTCTGTCTTTTGTGGAGAACATCGCGCCGTTGGACCTCTGCAAATCGTCAGCTGAAAGGAAAACACACACTGTAGAAAGTAACCAAATAATTAAGGCATTCTATTATGTTTAAATAAATTCTTGAAGGTCAAACGCTTCTTCAATATATCCTACTCTAAATAATTGAAGCGGCCATCATGTTTAAATATTTTAAAGGGAACTATACTTAAGACACTGGTTCAAAACTCTAGCGCTATATATCAATGCCCTACGCACATACTAAAATTTACAGATTTAAACTTAGTTTGGGCCCTTTGCATCCATAATCCCCCATATAGAATGTTCCAAGACGTCAGCATAGTTTCTGCTTTTAGTCATGAAACATTTCCCCGAAATCTAATTAGTTCGCTTGAATTTGTCAATTTTCATTTAAGATAATTTAGTTTAATTTTAAATGTTTTGTTTACATAAATTTATTTCGTGAATGAATATATTAATTATGCTACATTTTTCTTTGGTATTTAAGTACAGATAGTGAAAGTGCAAACCAACAGAAAAAAACAATGGTTAAAACTTTAAACAACTAAGACTATTCCAAAACTTTGCACTGAATTAAAGGATATTTAATGCCCATTCTAAAAGTACGTTCATTTGTAATGCTAGAATTCACAATTTCAAAGAAGTCTACATTTACTAGAAAAGACAGATTTTATCTCAAATTGGAAACTTGACAATGCGAAGTTAATGGCATCTTTAAGTTTCTAGAAGTAAAAATATTTCATTTTTAGTACTTATAATACATTATCTTATATTTCGGGATGAATAAAAAGTGTTTGCGCATTGATTCAACTAAATTTTTATTGTGTGTGGTACGATTCCTCACACTTTTAAAGTAAAGCTTGTTGTTTAAACTGTTTTATCGTGAGAAGTGATTAATCAATCCGTATGTGCTTTCCAGAAATATTAAATCGTTTCAATATATATTAAAGACAAGGGTGAGGTATTTCTATGATGTACATTGTATGAGGTACAAACTGGTGAGGTATTTCTATGAGATGGGATCATTTATGTTGCCACAATCCAAGCTTTATGTATCATTTTTTTTTAGTCTTGATGAAAGCAAATGTACTATTCAATTCTAATTTATCTTGTTTATTTTTAATTATTTCTTTTGAGAATATAATACGTAAATAATTATGCACTTTTTCTATCAGACGTCGTTTGCTATGCCTAATCTGTGACCTGTGATACTCATACCCAAACTATTATGTAATCTTCATTTCCATTTACAAATGATTTGAAATTCTGATAATCTAGCTCTTAGTGTAGAGCTTTTTCCTATAGTAACTTTCTTTACCGATCGTATAGTGATTAGTCTCATTAGTATAACAAAATTTTCACAAAATAGAAAATTGTTTCAAATTCAGTTTTATAAATATGGTGGCCTTTTTTCTTGTTATGGCTAATGTAAGGTTTTGATTTTGGTTATGCTATCCTTTATATTTTTAAGCAGTTTTATTTGTTTAAGAAAACAGTAGGAAGAATTCTATAAATAATTGTGTTTATATTTCTATCCGTTATGCTCAGATTTGCAGTGAAATATAATTTTACTGGAAAAAAATTATATTTTACTGTAATAACCTACCAATGTGTAGCAACCTACTAATACGAAGAACTTAGAATAAGTAAAAAATATTTATGAAACAAAATCATCTAAAAAGTTCTTCCTTTATTTAAGTGCTACGAATCTTACAAACTCACCAAACTAAATTTCTAATGAAACTAAAATTCATGATTTTGAAAGAAAAAGATAGCAATTTGATTTTCATTTTGGGATAAAATATGTTGTTTTTATTTTTTATTCCTATTAGAGGTGTAAATAGTTATAAAATTGTGAATACTACACGCTAAAAGTGCAATAATATGTCTTTAATTAGGTGTGTTTTCCGATTTTATAACTATTCTAACCTATTATCTGGTGCCCGGTTTTAACTTCGATTCACTGTTTGTCACACCTTCGCATTCCGAAGGGAGGGGCGCGGTAGCCCGGTTGGACGGATTAGCAATCGGGGGATTGAGATTTCGAAACTATGTTCAACCAAAAACCGTCGTATATACGGAGGATGGTGCACTTTAAATCTGTCGCGGCCTCGAATGTGTTCACGTTGGCGTGGTGTGGAAGTTTGGAGAATGGGGTGACAGCTCAGGTATATTGACCTCGTCATCTGACCGTGGTTCAAAATTACGTGGTGTTGTCCTCCGATCTTTCTCTAGGGGATTGATCCCGGACCGTTGTCAATATACCATTGTGTTGCTCCAGAGCAACGTTAATTAATTACCATTACCTTATTTCGATGACGCTTTCCTCCGCATGCCGATAGATGTCACCACCTGAAAAGAGGCTGTGTGGGAATTGCTGTATTATGGACCGATTACTGTGTGCAGTTTCGCTTAACAGTAAACGTTTAGTTAGATCGATTTTTTAATTTGAATGACCTCTTATCAAAATCCACGCACAAATACTAATTTGTGTAAAAATTCGCAATTATATCGGCAAAACTGGATTACAAAAAACTTCGCAGTAGAAAAAGAAAGGGACCGATAAAAGTCTTTCTGTTATGAATTAATTTTATATATGGAGGGTTCAGAAGCCAATTAATGTAATTCAATTTTTTTCTGAAAATGGCTTGCGTATTGCAAGTGCCTCTTCATTGTTAATATTTCCAGTTGCCAAAGCATTCAATTCGCTATCTTTATATTGCAACAGCAGATGGCGCCCCTTATACTTCCACGGAATAAAAATGGAAAAATATTCAGATACCAATCAGTGTAAGAAAACTGTTGGCCACGTGAGGTTTATGCTTTATTATTTTGTTGCCTAAATATTTAATTACGCACTTCTAGCTACACAATGAGTGATATAAACGAAAATATGCCTTGTGAAAATGAACCTTTTTCTGATAGTGGTAAGTGGATTATAACCTATAAAATATCTAAAACTTACAAACGTGTATTTTTTTAAACGAAGTTTTAAATTGGTATATTACAAATGTATTGTTTAGAATTCTATTTTGGAATTTGCTGTAAATATCACATTTTCAAGGTTTATTGATTTACCATTGACTGACTTCTGAAATTCTTTTAGATCCTTCGGAACTTGCTGAAGACAATGGGGAAAGCAATAATGTAGAACAAGTGAAAGGAAGAAAACGAAAAAGGAACAAAAGTACTTCGAAAAGAGGAGTTAATGCTGCTAGAAGGTATTCTGGAAAAGCTTTTGTGAATAGAAATGGGAAACATGTGCCTAAAAAGTATTTAAAAACTTAGACACTAAAGGTTCTCGGAGATGTTTTGTCTCTAAGTCCTCATGAACGACGAATAATTTTTATTCTTTTTATAAATTAGGAGATAATACAAAACAAAATATTTATCTTCGCAGTCTTATCCACAACGCCACAAGTCAAGCAACGCCGTGCACGAAACTCATCGAGACCACCAAAATCAAATTCTATAAAATATTTTTATCTACTACTGAAATGTCACTTCGTGTGTGCAAAAAGTTTTTATGAATTCGTTTCAAGTTAGCGATGTTCGTATCTATAAAATATGGTGTCATTCAGACCCTTCCTCGTTTATTGATAAAAGAGGTCATAGAGCGCCAACCAATAAAATCGATATAACCAAAGTGAAGGAGCATATCCAGTCGTTTCCGTCATATAAAAGTCACTATACACGTTCTGATACTCTAAATAGAAGATATTTGCAGTTTAATTTAAACATTAGAAAGATGTACACACTCTACGTAGAAAAATGTGAAAAAGAAGGTACAGAGCCCGTTAAGGAAGAAATGTACTATCACGTGTTTTCTAATAACTTTAAGGGGGGTCTGGGACTCAAAATATGAAAAAAATCAAAAAAATTTTATTATCTTAAAAAATAATATAGATATTTCTGAATAAAATAACACCTACATTTTGTTTCTACCATCAGTAGAACCGGAAGTATTCGGCTTTTTATAACATGACAGCTGCAAATCAAACGAGCCTCACCCATCAGATAATGTAAACAAACTGTTTTGGAGTCTGCTTTCTACTGTTTCAGCTCTATTTTTTTTCTAACTCAAATAAACTACGCTACGAACACTTTTGAAGTGATCTGAATTGATTATCGTAATATTCTCACTGTTTTTATTGTTGAATTTGCACTTTTTCGAATTTTCTGTACTATCAATATACTTCAATAACACTTTCCATGAAGGACTGTAGGCGGTTCAGGAAAGCGACGATGAAGTCCACAAATACTTTTCAAAGGTATAGGAAAAAGGTCCAACTTGCTAAAATTAAATTAAATGAAGCAGTAAAACTAAGAAGTAGTACACAATACTATCCAGGAGGATTTTAAACAAACATAAAGTATGCAAAAGTGCTTTTTAGTAACTTGAATATTTTCATAATTTTAAACGCTCTTTTATTACTTTTCTGTTAAATGGGATTTCGATAGTGAAAAATGGATATAACTTAAAAACTACTTGTCATAAATGAATGAAATTTTCAACAATTACTTTTCAAATATATTTCTTTAATTTGTCTTCAGCAATTGTGTATATATATATTATTATTTTTTTAATTTTTCGAACTTTGTATGCTATGTGTTTTATGTAGTTTTTGAACAAAATATATTTTTTAAATTTTTTCTAACTGTTTTAACCAAAAATCACGAAGACAGTTTAAGAGACAATTAGTGCAAAAATGAAGTGATTTGTTATAAAATATTTTAAGATATATCAATTTTGCCCAACGTCAAAATTTTTTTAATTTTTTAATTTTAATAAAAACAATTTGAAGTTTTGAAAATATAAAATAGTTATTATAATTGCAAAATAGAATGTATACATACAGAAAAATTTTCAGAACAAAAACTTTAAAATTGAAGATTTTAGAATTTTGAGTCCCGGACCCCCTTAATGTGCATGTTAAACAACCATCGAAGGACACCTGTCAGTTATGCGATTCGTAGCAGAAAATTGTTAGTTTCGGGAATAATGATGAAGATAAGAGCAAAGTAAGAATCTATAAGGAAATTCACCTTCGTGAGGCAGAACAAGCTAGAAGTGCATTGAACAGAGGCAAGCTGTCAGCTGTAGACAATACCTATGTTTTTACATTCTATTTAGAAAAAACTCTAGCGTTTCCAAAACTGAGCATTTCGGTCGCTTACTACAAACAAAGCATATATGTTTATAGCTTGGTAATCCACAGCTTTAACGATAATAAAGGAAACACGTTCATATGGGATGAAACGGAGGGGTCTCGATGTTCCCAAGAAATCGGGGCATGTCTTATCAAACATCTTAAAGAGCATGCTACCAATCACAGTCATATCATTATGTATTCTAATTGTTGCATAGGCCAAAACAGAAATATTAAGTTAAGTTTATCTTTTCAGACACTCATTCAAGATCCAGGAATGTTCATTTCACGTAACAGAAATGAAGCGAGAAGAGTTTCTATCGAACAAAACATCGGAAGATTGTATTTGCAATAGAAAGACAAATAATAGAAGGTTAAGGTTAACTGGTTGAACATAAAATGGCTAAGATATTACAAAAATAAGCTGAATTCTGTCTTCTATAAAGAAAGTTTGCAAGATTATTTGCCATTCTATGAGATAAATATTTCAACGCCGGCGTCAAAAGGGAGGCCACCCAATTTGTTCAATGTTGTTCAGAACCAACTTTATCCAGACCGTAGACCCGTAAAAGAAATGAAAAAGAAGCACATGTTTGATCTATCGTATATTCCACTACATTACCCCCATTCTATGAGTTTGCCGGTAGTAAACGAGAGAACACGAGTCTCAATTTCAAAAGCAAGGAATGACAGTGAAAGTGATGATTCGGAAGGATACATAGATTGACTTGTTCAAAAATTTCAGTGGCAATCAACTTAAGTCCTATTTTTTTATTAAATTGGATTTATTTTGAAAAACTTTAGTTATTTTTATATTTTGGCTGTACATAAGTTCTTTGTATTGTTATTTGTTAATAAAAACGTTCTTTTGTATCGTTACAAAAATTGGTATTTTTTTACCTCTCATTTTTAAAAGATACTTTTACCTCATTTTTAATGTATATTCACTTCCACTGATTATCCCCCCCACCCACATCAACGTTTTGGCGATATTTGGGCATTGGATATGTTTTCAGTTCAATAAAATGAGCAACATAAAAAATTTACTACGTAAAGGTCAATTGTGCAATCGACATTCTGAACTTGTACTCAAATACATTGCTCGTTATATCAATTCTGTAATGAAAGAGAAATTACGTACACCTACAATAATATACTATAACAAGGCATATATTTCAGATATTTAACAACCTCATATATTTCAAACGGACGACTTAGTGAAAAGACACTGGAAGATGAAAGCATATTAACCCTCTCACACCCGTACGCATCTCAAGATCATGCTGTCAAATACCCAAAATGACCAAGTATCATTACAACAGCCATTAAAAAAATTATTTCCCCTCCTTGCAACTTATTTTACACATCATCTGGGGACCCCACAGTGTCCGAAAACCTCATCTCTGATGGGGTCGTATATAAAGTGGTCTTTTCAACTTATTAGTCGTATTTTGGAATTAGACATGTTCTTGTTTGCTGTTGTTTGGAATTTAATACATAACACTTTTTAAACACCTAAGGAAAACATGAATGAAAAGAAATTGTGGTTTGAAAAATAATTTTATCCATATCCGTAAGTGTTTGGTATTTTTAAAATTAAAGTCACACTGGAGCTTTGGGCTATAGTCGCAATGAGCTATTGGCAACGGTCCGGGATCAGACCCAAAGGGTAAGATCCGACCGAAGACAACGCCACACAAATTTGAACCATGGCCAGATGACGAGAACACTTGAGCTGGCACACCACCCTCCAATTTTCCACGCCAACGTAAGGACATTGGAGACCATGGCAGATTTTACGTGCACCAGCCCCCTTTGTACACGACGGTCTTTGATTGGATTCGAACTCGCTATCCTTCTATTTCTAGTTCGTTACTCAACCGGGGTGCAGTGGCTCCCATACACACATATGAGCACTCTCTTTCGATGAAGTATAACGCAAAATTAAAACAGTGTGAAACTTTTTATAATAGAACTAGGAAAAATATTTTTCTATGTTAGATTAAGCACATTATTCTAAGAAGTTTTAAGTCAATGTTTTTTGAATAAATATTTAAAAAAGCTATTTATTTCCCTCCAGTCGCTTTTATTTCAATGCTCTCGCTACGGGAATACAATGGTTTCTGTTTTTTCTGCTGTGCCATCAACAATTAATTTGTACTTATTTACTTTATTTCTAACGCAGTGTATAAGAAATTCATAATACTGTTTTTAGGTATAAATATATCTTTTGCTTTGAAACTGATGTTTAAAAAGAAAACCAGAAAATAATGCAATTTGATATAAATGATCATTTTTCAATAATTCTTCTTTATAAATAGAATCTCAAAACGGCATGAAAATTTTTGGTAATGGTTTTATTTTCCAATTATTGATCCAAAATATATAGGTACATCAATGAACTTTCACTAGAATAATATTCGAATTATATTCCTGAAATAGAGGCTTTCGTGGTTTGTAATCACTTTTCAATACCTTTTCCTAAAAACACTAAGATAGGCGCACTTTTAAGGGCGAAAGTAACAGAGCAATACTTCGCTGTATTGCATTTTAGGGGGAGATGAAGCCGACATGCGAGAAAAACTTGTTTGTTAGTATTATAAGTCCCACATTTTTCCTACCTATCTACTGTCACTGAGGAAATCGCGAAATTATTATGTCTAAATCGTAATTCAATTTCGGAGCTATTCTTTACACAATATATCTTTTCTAGGTATTATTAAAAATGCGTAGGCACAAAAGATATCATAGAATTAAATTTCCCATAAATGACCAGCGAAACATGTGCTTCAGTCAAATTCTTTAGAAAGCGACAGTCATGTGTTTACCTTACACAAAATGTAGTGCAGGATAGTCTCTTCCATTGTTATGAATTCGTGAGAACTCCCATTCTGAAATACCGAGGGGTCTGGAAATGGTTTTAAATGTTTAAGGGCATAGTGCATGAATGACATCAACACATCATTTTTAGATTCTTAGAATTTCGCTGTATTTGAGTTCAAGAATAAGGACACGAAAAGTTTTGGCCTACTTCCTACCCTTTTGTTAGAAATCAGTGAACTCCCATTCTAAAAGACCAAAGGTGAATAAAACTGGTTTTACAATGAGGGAATACTTAAAAGTCAGCTATTAATAACATCCCATTCTTATGATATACATTCTTATAATTTTGTTCTTTTGGGTATTGGGTTAGGACATACACTACGCGACCACTCCAGGGCATTCTCACCATTTCTCCAATTATTTCTGACTACCGTCCGAAACACGTTGTTTTGTATATAAGAGGAGGTGAGATGGACATGAACTCAATTATTCACTCGAGAATCTCAGTCCCCCAGGCTTCGGTTCCCATTAAACTACAATTTCCCCAAACAGCAACACTAGGTCTTTTGGATATTTTAGCTCATGTCGAAAATCTCACACGAGGTTATCCGATCCCCCGAACGGAAAGAACCGAGGACAACACTTCGTAATTTTGAACCATGGTCAGATGTCTAGGTCAACTGCTGAGCTGGTACCCCATTAGTAGACGTAAAATATAAGTAGACTGAGCATTGCTATTGAGAGGTGTTTCAGAAAATTTGTCCAACATTTCGACTAGTAGTCACATGACTACTCTGAAATATTGGCTTGATTGTCCGATTTGGTATCCTATCGCCTCATTTGGCGATGTAATATCTTATGATAGGGTAGGTGTGGGAATCCACGTTTCTATAGGGTGGCTACAAGTGGTGAAATCGCCAAAGTCTACTACTATCAGATGATCAATCAATGGACCAATCAGATAATGCATCAATGGATGGGTCATCTTCTACCCTCCCGTGTACCAATCAAATTATGAATATTAGGTTCCACCCAACTAACGAAAGCAGCCTAAGGATCAAGTTGCTGCTAATTTTTGCCACATGATCCATCAGGCAAACTGAACTAACTGATGTATGTAGTTAGAAACCGACCTCCTAACACATGATGATCATTTAACAATGCTTCAAGTGACAAGGAGATGTTCTAGGAGCCTTTGTAGAGTGGTCATGACCGATTACATTCCTCACTGATAGAGAAAAAAAGTAAATTATTTCTTCGGGCGTATTGGCGACTAGCGAGTGTCTGGATGCAATAACGGTTCGGTGGCTTGGATTTAAGAGGGTTAATCAGGATGGTGGCATATTTTTTACATAAAGTATTAATGATGATAGTAACATTCATATCTTGAATGAACTTACTTGCATTCCCTGTGTGGTTCTGGATTTTCAAAGCATAGCCCGAATCCTCATCGCCGATGGAAAAGGAATTATAGGCAGCGTATCTGAACTCTCGTTTAACATCCATAAGGTGAAATCGTACTGAATACGCTCCCTGGTTGGTGAGAGAAAATATTATCTCATTTCCTGAAATAAATAAAATATTTTAGGTACATTATAGCGTTATGTCTGTAGAAAATGGTATGGAAATCATTCCACTATTTAACTCACATGATTTTGTGAAAATGATTCTGTGTTTCTACAGATAATTTAAAAAGTTATTACTACATTGACAGATTTATAAATGGTAGAAATGGGCTCTCATAAAATAAGTCGTAGACAATGCTAAAGTGTTTTTTCCTAATTTCTCAATCATTTAATATAATTTTCATGTGATTTTTCATTTTTCTACAACATATGAAACTTCCCAATTTAGTCATTTCTAATTCCCGTTATACCATATGTTCAGCCCCCCATTGGCCACAAATTTATCGTCTAACGCAACATAATTTGCAGCGATAATGTAAGACATTAAATATTTTTTGAAAAGAAAATATGAGATCGAACTTTCAATTCTAACTAAGGATTACAGAAGAATAGGAGACGGAAAGAAATATTTTCGATTTACTTTATTCGTATCGTCAACCATCTCAGTTGTTCACTACTTTTTACACTAGTTTTGATTTTATCGCATTTGAAAAGTTTCACTTTTCAAATTTCAATAAATTTTTAAATCATCTACGTTTAGATTTTTGTTGGCTGGAGTAATAAATGATATACCTCTATAACATTCTTGTGTCTCCTAGAACCATTTTAACTTAAACATCTTAATATTCTGTTTGAGCTTATTTTATGTTAGCAGAATCGTTCATGGCATCTGCTCTATACTTTCTTAATTGTTTATATCGATTGATTGTAAAATGTCATTATTCTCATTTTATATTTTATTGCAACACATTTATAATAAATATAATATTCATAGTAACATAAACGAATTTCTTACCTAAATGAAATAAACATACCAAAGAATAATAGAATTTCGTAGTTTTACTGGTGCTAAGTCTGATTTAAAGTAAACTTAGTAACTAGAACTACCAAGACTATCAGACAATCAAACTTTACTGCTATATGCGATTTGAAATAGTGTGTAATACATTTCCGTGATTTCCAGGAAATGAATTCTTGTACGTATCCTTCGCTTTTATGTTTTCAAATCAAAAAGCAAAGTAGGAAAATGTGAAATTCTTACCTAGCCAGAATTCTTGCTGGATGTTTCCGAAGCCATTCTTATAAGTTTCCCAATCTTCATTAAAGTTTGTTTTGTTTCCAAAATCACCTCGCCTTTGAATTACCTAGCAATTGGGATAGAAACACTGATAAAGGAAATTATGTCAATCATGTTGTAATTCTCAAAGCAGACATACAATTGCTGTAAAATAATCAACCACCATTATATAATCTTGAACCCTTATAATCCATAAAACAGTCAACAAAATCATTGTTACTCACATTTAAAACAGATAAACTAATATTAAATATTAAAACACTCGAATTCCTTAACTTATCAAATATCTAAAGTTTCACTTAAAATTATGGAGTAACACTGTTCATAGAGATATTTTGAAAATTAAGGGGAACGTTGGCAGTGTTAGAGAGCAAAACCACCGGCTGCTTCCCAAGTTCGAGAGTACCCTAATTGTACATAGAATCTTCTCAAGGGAAATGCTTATGGAATGACTTTCAAAGAGTGAAGTAATTCAGGGTATCAAGATACATTCGACTGATACATACAAATATTCGTACACGAGTTTAAAAAAGACAAATATTTATTGTAACAAGGAAACTGAAAATATGAATTCATATATTTTTCTTTTAATGAGTAATTTTCTTCTAATTGTAAATAAATTAAATTCTAGAATTGATTTTCTTCCCCACAAAAGTTTGCCTCCATTACACAGATTTACAGCCTGATTTTTGTATAAATTAAGCGATGAAATTATTTATCGCAGTTGAGTTAGACATGAGAGACTTAAAGCAGAGCAAAACAAAAAATATTTAATACTTTTATATATTTATACTAATATATTTGATTTGCTAATGTAAAATACCCAAAAGAGTAATCACAACGCATATTACCTCAAAGGTTCCAGATTTTGGGTCTTCACGTATCAGTGAAGAAATGAGTAGAAACAAAACCGTACACATATAGTAAAGTGAGTTATTTTGCAGCAATAACTTTTTAAAGAACGGAAGATTGGAAACTTCTTGATCATGATTTCGAACGATTATTTTTCTTTAAATTTTAATGGTCTAGTTATTTCAGACAAACCTCTGAGAACCCCAATAGATTAAAATGCCATCCGGACAATTAACGATTCATAGGCGCAAAACAAAGAATACAAAAATGGAGGAATTAAGTAAATCCCGAAACATTTGCGATTTGTTTCATATAAATGGTTGAAAATAATTTTATAAAATCCATACGCATATGATTTGAGTGATAATGGTTTTACGTAGCCTCAAATAGTTTTACATAATAAAACCTAAATTTCAACCAGCTTTTTCGAAGGTCTGTTATTTATTTTGCCTTCCATTGAAAATGAGTAGCCCGGTTAAAAGAGTAACGGAGTAGCAACTGGATGGTTGGGAGTCCGAATCCAACCAAAGACCGTCGCGTAAAAGGGGAGCTGGTGCAAGTTAATTCTGTCGGTGGACAGAAATGTCCACAAGTTGGGGGTGTGTGGACGTTTGGAGAGTGGGATGACAGCTCAGGTGTGACCTCGTCATCTGAACGTGTTTCAAAATTACGAGGTGTCCTTGGATCTTTCCATTCGGGTTTGACACCGGACCGTCGCTAATAGCCGTTGTGTTGCTCCAGTGCGACGTTAATTAAATACCTATCCACTGAAAATGAAGTGTTTCTCAACCGCCGGGTCGTAGCCAATTACCGTGACCTAGCATTAGTCATATCGGGTCGTAAGAGGTTATACTGGTATTTGTCAGTTTTGATATCTAAGGATTTTTTTATGATGAAATATTTTAAAGTGGTAATATTCTGAGAATAATATTCGTGAATATGCCGAAATGTGCGGTAAGAAAGCCTAAATAACATCTGTATAGCAAATATCACTGACAAAGGAACTCTAAAGAAAATTTTTGAAAATGAAGATCAAATTAGTCTACCAGGGTCTCAGATCTAATAATACTGAATACTGGTTCTTCGCAAGTTCTGATTGCAGTGTAAGTTCTCGTTTTGAAAATCGTGATTTTTTAAAGTAATAAAACTAAAGATCAAAATTTTGATATGAATAAGAGTCAAGGGAGTTCGTTTAACTTTGGTGTAAAGAAGTCTCGAATGGAAGATGTTTATGGCCCAACAAGTATCAATATTTGGAGATCTGAATGAGGTATGAAAATCAGCGCAAATTATTTAAATTTTGGCCTGAAAAACTACAACACGCTACAAGATTTAATTAATCCAGTGATTGATAACTAATTTAAACGCAACATGTCACATCGCATACATAAGTGCATACACACTCCTTATAACCATGACATAATTAATGATTATTTTTAATGCATGAACTTTAACAGAATTTTAAAGGTATTTACGAGTAAATTTGCTGAAACCGGGCACTATTACAAAACACTCTCTTAATTACCCGGCGTTGCTCGAACTGTTTGTAACTCATCGTAATTCTCAATAGTAGTCCTATGGGATTTCGAATTGTTTTGAGATCTCTACAGAATCCAGGACAACTCGAATGGAGTTAATATCTAGACTATGTTTCTCGCAGGGTTTTAAAGAATGAGTGTAGCAAATTCGATGTGAATTATCAAACTGTGATAGTAAGGATAATCAATGTCATTCCTATGGGGATTTCGAGGGCAGCGGTAGCCCATTTCGAAGATCAAACAGAGGGTTGCGAGTTTAAAACTCGGTAAAGCCAAAGACCGTCGGATACACGGGGCTGGTACACGTTAAATCTGTAGTGGATTGAAGTATCCTCACGTTGGCGAAGTGTGGAAGTTTGGAGTGGGGTGCCGACTCAGGTGTTGTTCTCGTTATCTGACCGTGGTTCAAAATTACGAGGCATTGTCCTGGGATCTTTCACTTCAGGATTATCCCGGCATATACCCAATAGACCGTTGTGCTGCTCCAGGGGGACGGTAATTGACTAACTACCAATTTGGATTTCGAATTGTTTTTAGCCCCTTTTCCCGACCTAGGACAAATAGAACGGTGTTGATATATAGCCTATGTTTCCCGCAGGATTCCAAAAATTGAATGTACCAAATTTGGTGGGAATTTGTCTGACAATGGTGATCTTCAAAATATTCAATGCTATTCCTATGTAGATTTTGAATTGTTTTTAGCCCTTCTCCAGACCTAAGACAAATAGAACGGGTTAAATATGTAGTTTATATCTACCACAGCATTCTACAAAATGAATGTACCATATATTAAGTGTGAATTATTCAGCCTGTGATCGTAAAAATAATTAATTCTATTCCTATGGTGATTTCGAATTGTTTTAGCCCTCTCTGGACACCCAAGAAAAATTTAACGGGGGTTAATATGTAGTCTACATTACCCGCAGGGTTCTGAAGAATAAGTGTACCAAACTTGGTGTGGATATTTCAAACGGTGTAGATTGTATAGAGAATAGAAATACGTCAACTCAGCTTTATATATAGCTGTATATCCCCTTGTTGCATTATGTGCGTTAAATATATTTTGTTTCTTATATAAGGCGGAGTGTTGGCAGTTAAAAGGAAATTTTGTACGAGACAGATTATTAATACAACAAACAACAACAAATTTATTTGAAAACACTCAACTAACACGGCGCTACAGGAATAAAACTGATACTAGAATATTCGTACTGCGAAGTTTGTTTTCTTATTCGGCTGCGTTGCCACTTGAGTTTTTAGAAACTTGTTACATTTTACTATCATAATAATAATTAATAATAATTGTACATAAATTATGAACCTTACACTTTTATGAAATGTTTATAATTAAACAGAATATATGGCAGATAAAATAAGAAAAGCTATACAAATATGATATAGGAAATTCAGATTTAAAAAAATTTAGTCACACCTGCTAGTAGCATTTTGGTGTTAAGAATTTTTAAGACAAGTACGTAAGGAACCAATTTTTTGGTTCAATCACTCTGATTCACTGATGATTGGATTCTGAATGTGTCATAAGTATCCCATAAACCGAATTCATTCGTGACTGCAAATACATATATTTCTTGGTTAAATTTTTAAAGACATTAAAAAATGTGAGTTACTGGAACATTTCGTTTCTTAAAAATAAGTTAAAATTAATTTGTGTGTGTATAAGCTTTTAATACAAGACTAGCAAATGTTAACAATTTTAGGGCGGTAGGACTTCTCATTACCTTCAAATGGTAAAAACTCCGTATAGGTATGTTCTAGGCATATTAAGACTATTCTCTCATTGGATAGTGTAATATCTAGGAGGTGTTCTAGAAGTGACATACAAGAGCTCATCGCCACTTAAAAAACTAAATTTTGTTTTGTGCAAATTACATTCATACGAGGCGAAAGGTCTTTACACATAGTTTCTTTTTTTTGCAAAACATATTTTATTTAGCAAGATTTTAAAGAGTTAATTATCCATTGATAATTAATATTTGTGAGAAAGAACCAAAATAGAGGTTTTGGAATTTTTAAATTCTTTATCGCATCAATGGCCCACAGGTCGCCGGCTTCACCAAACCTATTCAAACTCCACCAATTATCGCATTTCGTCAAGTTTTCAATACGTACTGGAATATTAAATTAAACAATTGTGAGCAGCTTAAAAAGTATGTGATGTGATTTTGGCTGTAGCAAATAGCATACCTTAATTTTTAATTTTCAATCTTTTCCCTGAATTCATGTCCCTTCGTGTTGTTATTTGCTTTTTGTTTAGTAAATTTGTAATCGTACTTCAGATGAAGCATTTTAAAATGTTTTCATCTCAAAAAGTAAAGGCAAAATAGAAGTGATAATGCTTTTCGAAAAGTGCTTTTGGATTCCAAATTTCCAATTCAACTTCTTTTTCCCGAAGCTAGACGCTTCCACAGTGTAGCTTAACAAAGACAGGAATGCTGTTGTGATACTCAACGAACACACCAAAGGCAATGACTTGAGGGATTTTATGGATTGTCCGTTCTCATCAGGACCTCTCGCCCAAAAGGTCTTCAGCCACTCCCCCTTATTAGGATATATGGGTGGTCGAGGGGAAGGAAAGTGACTGTTCAAAGATTCCCGGTTATGAAACTTAAGTGTGCATTTCCGTTTCCGAGATATCTCGGGGTTGACACTTAAACTTGCATTTTTGTTTCCGATATATCTCGTGGTGACCGCCTGAAGGATTAAATTTCTTTATTTGATTGACATCTCTATTTACTTATATTTCAATTACTTTTTGCTGTAAATTTAAACCCAGTGGAGTATGTTTTGCCTAGATAGGTCTTGAAGTATTGTAAAGTTGTATAAAACAGTATTGTCAGTTGTTTGGACTTAATCGTATTTTATGTTTACTGTGGATGTTAAGGTTTTTCAAGGGGCTTCTTTTCTTGAAGTAAACATGCTCACTAAAACTCCGAGAAACATAAATAATGTGTGACCTCTCTTCTTTTCAACATATTCTTTTTACGATTTCATCAGTTTTAATCCTTTGTGGTTTTAAAATTCTTTTTTTTGTACTTAATCTATTTTTTCAAATTCATAAATTAGGGCTTAATTTTGTTTAATTTTCTCATTTTTGATGTATTTATATTTACGTTGTTTTAATTATTTTATTTGGTTCATACCGTATCTTGTCAACAGCGCCCCCTACTAAAAATCGAAGGGTAAACAAGATAGCTTGAATTGATGAATAATCTTAATTGTAACTCACTGTCCATCCTCCGCCGTCTGTTTCCATGTCACAATAGACTGCAATCGACTTGTTAGAGTAGACGCCGTGTCTTTTAGGCCACACTGTGTAGACGCCACTTTTGGTGAAGCCTTTGGTCTGGACATCCGTGCAGTCTATGGGTCTGTCTTGATTGTCAATGACTTTTGGTTCGAGACCTTTAGAGATAAAAGATCTCCTTACTAAACATGGTATACTCTTACATACATATTAGTAATTATTTATCCTTATATTCAAAATTTGAACAAGTTACTATATAGTATAAATAAATGCTATATATAAATTCATCTGTTAGAATGCCAAGAATTTGACTTAAATAGCCCTCAGTGGCTATCTTCTTTACGTTAGTACGGGTTTCACAATCCCGGGGTACTATGTGATATTTTCTCTTCCAAGGTGTTTACTGTCTTTCGTAAACACAGGGGTCGCGCTCCCGGGATATCCAAGCGATCTTCCTCTACTTTCAACCAACTACTCAATTCACCTACCCCTCTTTTTTCCATTCCACGTCTTGCGATTCGGAAAATACCATTGAAAAGTAACTCTACATTCATCTCTTTCTAGTCATTAACCTTTACGATGCGGCGGCAAATTTCGTTAATGCCTCGTAGAACGGTATATTTCGTTTAACTTCCTTCCCCCTACAGAAGTTGGGCGAGAGAGCCTTGAATGAATTTATGACTGACCACCTAGCGCGCTTTCCTTTCATAGTGTTGTCCGAATGCCGCTCGATGAAAATTCTCTCGTTAATTACACTGCTGGCCACCGTAAATGCAACACCCTGAAGGAAGCATGCAAATAATATGAAATTTACAACATGCATTAGCGGAGGTGAGATATGCAAATGATTAGAATTTCAGCGCAGACGCACATCACGCGCGCCTGTGGCGCCACTTCAAAGCTCTATTTAAGGCTTGGAGATTTCGACGATTTCAAGTACGGCAATTGTGTTTTTCTTGTGGTTTTTTCAAAAAACGATCAATTATGCCTCGTATAAAACAGCGATCATCTTTTGATCAAGTATCCGAGTTCGACAGAGGAAGGATAGTGGCCTACCGAGATTGTGGATTATCTTTCAGGGAAATCGGTAGTCGTGTTGGACGAAACCAAACAACTGTAATGCGGATATGTGATCGTTGGATGCAGGAGGGTACGACGGACCGACGTGTTCGATCGCATCCACCTCAGTGCACCACTTCACGTGATGACAGGCATATTGTGCGTATGGCAGTGACGGATCGCTCAGCCACATCACGAACCATAGCACAGCGCATTCAGTCTGTACCGCATCATCCAGTGTCTGCGCGTACCATTCGACGCCGTTTACAGCAGAGTGGTCTGTCCGCAAGACGTCCATTGCTTCGTCTACCCTTGACGCAGAACCACAGACGTTTCCGCCGCCAATGGTGCGATGAAAGAAGGATGTGGACGGCAGAATGGAATGAAATTGTCTTTACTGACGAGTCACGCTTCTGTCTGCAACACCACGATGGTCGGATTCGAGTCTGGAGACACCGTGGAGAGAGGATGCTGAACAGCTGCGTTATGCACCGCCACACTGGTCCTGCACCGGGTATTATGGTATGGGGCGGTATTGGATATCACTCTCGCACTCCTCTAGTACGCATTGCCGGTACTTTAAACAGCCAGCGCTACATCTCCGAGGTGTTGGAGCCAGTTGTCCTTCCTTACCTTCAGGGCTTGCCCACAGCCATATTTCAACAGGATAATGCGCGACCACACATGGCACGCATTGTCCAAGGGTTCTTCGTCAATCGCCAGATTGAATTGCTTCCCTGGCCAGCTCGCTCTCCGGATCTTTCGCCGATAGAAAACATGTGGTCCATGGTTGCTCAACGATTGACCCAGAATACATCCCCAGCTGCCACACCAGATCAACTTTGGCAACGTGTGGAAGCTGCTTGGTCTGCTGTACCCCAAGAACACATCCAAAGTCTCTTTGAATCAATGCCGAGGCGTGTGGCAGCGGTGATCTCCAACAATGGCGGCTACTCTGGCTACTGATTTTGGCAGGAACCACACTTCACAGAAGTCTATAAATTTAATCATTTGATACTTGGTCAACATGTTATCTACAAAATAAATTTTGTTGTGATATCTCTTGTCTTTCTTGGTGTTGCAATTTGGGTGGCCAGCAGTGTAGAAGAGTTTTAAAAGTTATGCACGATCCGGTAAGGTGAGCTTCATGACACTACGCTAGAGCTATGTATAAGTAAAAAAAACGCCGTGTGACTTCTTATATAGGCGGAGGATCTTAGCTACGTCGACAATATACAAAATACTTGAATTGCAGCACCAAATTTCTCAGAAGTGGACGAAATCTGAACTTCAACAAATCAAAACTACATGTCCATGAAAGTATGTGCACAAAATTTGGTAGCGGTTTGCCTAGTAGTTTATCCTGCAGATAGGTCTAAATACCTCCTATTTATTTTTTATCTCCCTTCATATAGATAATAATTTGGTGATTAATGATTATATTTGTTTTCTTTATAGCTAACGATATGTAGATCCATCATACTGTTTTCCACTTAAGGCAAACATAAGGACAGAAGAGTCGTCAATGATGCATGCACCAATATATACAAGTTTGTCCTTTTAGTTCAGAGACGGCTGTGGCTACGTGAATCTGAATGGAGTTCACCAACCTGGAGTGATAAGATAAACAAGTATTTGGTGGTTCTGGTGGAAGGACATATACGAATGTTTGTACTCAGTTGATATAAAAATAAGACGCAAGAACGCCTAAGTTGTGAACACAACATACTAAACAAACCATTATAGATAATATAATAAAAACTAAATAAAATTTTAAAAATCCAAACATAAGGCTAGCGAAAGACTTTTTCACTGTTATTACTGTTATTAGATTTATTTTACAGTCCTAGAATAAAGTTGTATTCTGTTAGCTGTTTTCTGTATTTCTGTTAGCTTTTTCTCTTTAGGGATCGTCAAGATTTCGTTTTTTCTTTTTTCTACTCACTTTGCTCTAGTGCTCAATTATATTTAGGGGCGAAAAATATCTTCTACACTGATTCTCACAATGTCGAAAATTGGATGACCACATAACGCGCTTTCCTTTCATAGTGTTGTCCCAATGCCGCTCAATGGAAAATGGAGGAATGGTTGTTTGAAAACGGAGGACGCCCGAACTGGTCATTGATTGGCTGGTTCAACCTGCCATTATCATGTACAGAAATTGTATTTGATATAACATTCGCAGAAGATATATTTGAGGAGAAAAACTTGGTACATTTTAACGCGATTGTCTTTTAACATTCAATGGGATATGCTTTCGGTATTTGTTTAAAATTACTTTTTACTCAACTCTAATTGGTAATATGAATAATAATTTACATAATTTAATGAATTTGAATAAATTATCAATCTGAAAATTACATATCACATGTGCACATCTCGCCACAAAAAACACACTAGTATAAAATAACTAGATTTTGAAAAGAAAACTAATATTTTTATACAAAGAATGCATTCTCATGTCACAATACACGGAGATACCATTTTTGAGGATGATCAGAGCCTGACTTTGTCACATGAACGTACCATTGTAGATCTTCGAACAATAGCGATCCTGTTAGTTATGAAACTATTTTTATAATGCTGCAGGAAAACTTTTATGTGCATTTATCCTCCATAATAGTACATTTAATGTATTTGTTACTTCTGAATAATGTAAATCGCTTTTTACTTACTATAGATTTGTTTGAGACATTAATTTTACAATATCACAGACTGAATTATGGTTCTTTCGTATAAACCTGTACCCAAATTTAAGAACAAATTCAGATTAAACCAGTTTGAGAAAACGATTTTGTACTTATAAAAATAAACATAAATCAGAGAAAGGTAATGATGATTGCTCCATTAAAGTTACTGCTTGACTCTATAAATAATTTACCCCCACTTTAGCAGTTGGGTAGATTCATCTCTTGGTAAGACAAAAAATAATTATCGGTGCTGTATTGCTGATTAAGCGAAAGCTCAAATGCAAGTAAAGTCCTGAAGCAATATACATCACAAATGTTTTCCCCGTTAAATCATCGGTGATATGTTTTGATTAATATTTCTTTTACAACTATCTACTTTAGCGCAATAAAACCTCAAAAAATCTTAGATATCACACATTATATGTACAGAAGGGATGAATCGTGTTCAAATATCTCTAAAAATGCTTGAGCTGTGGGCCGGGGAGATTTGAGCCCTTTCTGAGTGGGAGAATTCCGATGGCTCAATTTTGATGTCGTTTCAGATGTTGATATTCGACGATACTCTACGTTAAAATGTTACAAAACAATCTTTACGAAAATGCATTAGCTTCCTAGCGGAATAAAATAACAAGAAAATAAATTATGGAAAATATTTCAGACTTTTTAACGTTGGCTTGTTTATAAAACCTTAACCAAACTTCTACAAGTTCAGTGACATTTTTTTTATAAAACTAATAAATGTTTAAATATATTTTTACTTTATTTTTGTGAACAGTGCATTTAGATATCACGAACCAAAACTAAAACAAGTTTTTCCCTATTTGTTTGAGTATAGCAAAATTCTAAGTGCATAGCGACATTCTTAACAAGCAAAATTAAATGTTTACCACAGAAATTCAAAGGATAGTATATTTCCACAAAAAAACATTATCAAAAATAAATAGAGGTATAATAAAAATAATTTAAATAGATTCACCTCCCCAAAAAAGAATGATCCCCAACTGCTCAGGTTTTCATTTAGGATAAATCCCGGACAACTGCCAAGAAATAGCTCGTCTTGTAGATCCTATGCAAAATTAACTCAAATGTTTAACTACCAGCTGAGATCTAAAATTTATTTATTTTACTTTTTATTCGATGTATATATATGCTTATAAATCTAAAATTTTATTTACTCTTCCTGATCTTAACTATTATATTGTACAAAAAATTAGTATGTTCTAAAAATAATATATTTACTTATTTCTAATGTACTAGTAAAAACATTCTTGAACTGTTTTGACCATGTTTCGCTGGTGATGTTGTTTTGTCTTTGAAACTCAATAGTGGATGAAATTTCAACCACAATTTCGATAGTATTATCCTATTTCGATAGCATCCGGCCTTGAACAAAGAACCAGACACCGAGGAGTTCGAGTCGAGGAAGCTTTCCCGTCTCACCTGGTCGGCACGCCACCAAAGGACCAACAACTAAGAGTGGGTATTGACTAGCAAGCAAGCACAATTTCGATAGTATTAGATCAAAATAATAAGAAAGAATCATTCCAATACTCACATGATTGGCACAGCATTTTTGCCTCTGATATCAAATCCAAAGCGACGTTAAGATAGGCTAGGGAAGTATCCTTTATACTGCAGTTTGTTTTATTGTTCGTTTCATCTTCTGTGAAATGTTAAACACATTTTATTTGCTGATATTTAACAAACCCTATCATGTGTAGAAAACAGTATAAAAAGAAGACAGAATAACACTTGCTTACCGCATTTGGGGTAGAGCTTTTTTGCATTGGAAATGGATTGTTTCGCTAGATCCAACTTCACATGCGACGTTTCTGTCTCTTCACACGTTGTTGCAGAGGTAGTTGACAAACAAGATGTTATAACCAACAACACAAAAATATTGAAGTGTAGCAGTCCCCTGAAAAAGACAGAAAAGTAAATTAAAACATCATGGATATTTTGAACCTACATACCCAACACACTTAAGGACATAAATTCTATTCAACGACTGTATGAATAAGAAATAATGCTCAATGGCTCAATTTACATCACAGTATCCAATTGTCTATATTTCTAAAAGATAAAAATTGAGTTTTGATCATGTGATCCAAAATCTTTATACTTAAAATATTAAGAAATAGAGTAAATGTCAAAAGTATTCGTATATAGTACTACTACACACAAACGTCAGTGTTTCCAGAAGTGACAATTCACATTAAAAAAATAATTGGAAAATGTTATGGAATATATTTTATAGGTCTAAGTGAAATTTATATATATATATATATATATATATATATATATATCAAGATACAAACTATGCATATAAAAATATAAACATGTTCCACTTTCCAGTGGTGTAAAATTATTTGTACACCCTCCGTATTTTCAAATTGATACATGGGAATTTTTATAATGCTTCTTCGAATGTCTTTTGTTTTGAATCAAATTTTGGAGCTTTCGTTTCATGAATTCAATCAAATTCGGAAATCGAAAATTAAATGAACTCACTCTCATTCTAGTACTGTAATGGTGACTTACAGAAGACTAATTCCCGATGCCTCTATGACGAATAATTTCTGAAGTGCAACCCCCTATGTACATGTGTAGATTACACTTTGTTGCTAACTGAGGCATACTCTCCCTTTTCATTTAATTCTATATCAAGGTGCTCTGGGATCTTTCTTTAATCTTCTTAAGCTTTAAGCTTTCTTAAGGGCTTAATCAGCTTTTTAGTACCTGGGGCCCTTCTGTAGTAATCTTAATCCCCTGAGCGTCAAGCTTTAAAATGTTTTCAATCTAAACGTTATTCATCGTTGGTCGTCTGACGTAGTTCAAATTTACGAGTTGTCCTCGGATCTTTCTCTTCCAAATTGATTCGGACCGTCAACTATAGCCCACTGTGTTCCACCAGTGCGACATAGATTCAACTTTTCTCAATAATCTACAACGTCATTCTTATTTGGATTAATAAACTGCAGGATATTTCGAAACTTATAAAATACTGAAACTAATTAATATTATTAATTAGTTTTATGAATACTTTATCAACCCCAAAAAACCTAGACCTTTGTTATTACCGCACTTTAATAAATATCCCTAGTACTTGCTCAAAAAATATTTTAAAAAATGCCTACTACGTTTCATTATTTCAAGGCATTGTAACGTCTTGATTCACGGGTAGCTAGACTAGTTACCATTGAAAATATCCGATTCTGGACTAAATTGATTTATTTTACAATTTGTACAAAAAGTCGGAAAATGAATGTAAAGTTCATTAATATTAGTTCCTTGGAAGGTCCAAAGTTCTATCGAGGCGCTTAGGGCTGCTGGCGAGCCTCACAATTTCGCTCGGGGAAGTCTAACGCACGGCTACGGGTGAGCCTATTCTCAACACAAAATTACTCGAAAGAGTACAGAGTTCCAAGGCAGGAAATCTCAGTCTTTCCGGACAGGATCACTACTAGGATGAGCAGTTACACGGATCTCTAGGAGGGTTCTCCTTTACGGCTACGGTCGAGCCTTTCTCACTAAAATACTCCGGCGAGTATAGGATCCCAAGGTGGGATAAATTGCACAACAATGAACAAACAACAAGTTCACTTCAAGCTCCAAAAACGGTCTCTGCTGACCGCTTCTCTCCAAGCTCTCCGATCCTCTGTGATCCTCTGTCCCCGTCTCTCCTCTCGTCTTTCCTCTCGTGATCTCTCTCTTCTCTCTCTCTCCGTCTCTCCAAAAACTCTCTATGTTGGGTGCTTATCGACTCCTCTTTTCCGTTTCTGGTCCGCCTTTTAGTCGGTTCTGGATTGGGTGTTGAAGATTTCTCACGTTCTTGATTGGCTGTCTCACGTTGGTCTTTCCCCTCAACTTTTATTACAGACTTCGGCGGACTTGAAAGGGTCCATCAAACCCTGTCGGAAACTCATCATCATTTATATCAATCTTCTTGGTCTCGAAATGTCGAAGAGAGCGACAAAAAGGCGCCTGCCCTTTGTTTTGAAACCACAGCGATTTCCGATCCCTGCTGGCTGGCTGTCGTTAAGAAATCATTAAGATGTTTTCGGGTGGTCGTTATGGAGTGTGGGCTTTTCCTCTCGACACCTGAGTCAACAAGATTTTTCATTTTCCCACGCTGGCGTGGTGATCGTTTCTCTAGCCGCCGTTACAGAATTCCTCCCCCCATAGAGAGATTTTGCGAAGTGTTAGAGAGCAAAATCTAAAAGGAAGGGGTTAGTCATACAGGAGGTCTTGACAATACTTCAGAGGCAGCTATAACCAATGGTTTTAACCTTCCAACATTTTACAATCTTATTCAATTATTTAAATTACAAACACAAGCATCATTTGTATTTACATTTTACATAGATCACAATTTATACACTATTAAATATTTACAATCAAATTTTCATTTGAAGTGTCAGATGTTATTTATTCCACGCGACTTAAGCAATCAGCGTGCTTATTGTCTTTCCCTGCTCTGTGGACTATTGTATAGTCAAATGGTTGCAACGCCAACGCCCATCTCATGAGTCTAGGGTTATTTCCTGCGTTCGTACGCAACCAAACTAAAGGGTTGTGGTCAGTTTCGATTGTAAACTTTTGACCATCTAGGTAATGTCGCAATTTCTTAATTGCATAAATGATAGCTGCACATTCCTTTTCTGTAGCACTAAACTTCTTCTCGCACTCGCTAAATTTCCGACTCAAGAACAAGATCGGATGTTCGTTATTGTGTGGCCCTCGTTGAGCCATAATGATCCCGATTCCTTTATCTGATGCATCGGTTTGCAGGATAAATTCCCTACTATAGTCCGGGGCATAAAGTACGGGTTTTTCGGTGAGTTTCCCTTTTAGTGTTTGGAATGCGTGCTCATGCTCTGGTGTCCATTCTATCGCTTCCTTTCTATGTTTTCCCTTTAAGGCGCGGGTTAAAGGCTCCGCGATGACAGCATAGTTTTTAATATATCGTGAATAAAATCCACATAAGCCTAGAAATTGGCGTATCTGTGTTTTCGTTTTGGGGGCCGGAAATTCCAATACTGCCTTTGTTTTGGCTTCGGCAGGGGATCTGAGACCTCCACCTACCTCGTGTCCCAAATATTTTACGCTGCTTTGCGCGAACCGACATTTCGATGGTTTGATCGTTAATTTGGCCTCCGCGATTCTATTTAGAACTAGGCCTAGGTGTTTTAGATGATCTTCCCACGTATTTGAAAAGATGGCTACATCATCTAAATATGGTACACTAAACTCGTCGCATCCTTGCAAGAGTTGTGACATGAATTTGGAAAAACAAAAAGGGGCATTTACCAGACCAAAAGGAAGGACTAGTGGTCGGTAAGTTCCAAAAGTAGTCACAAATGCGGCTAATCTCTGAGCCTTGGGGCTTAACGGAATCTGCCAATACCCTTTTGTTAAATCAATGACAGTGATGTACTTTGCTGCTGATACCTTCTCTATTCTTTCGTCGATATTCGGTAAGGGAAAATATTCGGTTCTAATTATAGAATTTAATTTGCGGTAGTCTACACAAGGCCTTGGATCTTTGCCTTGAGCTTCCACTAATATCATTGGAGAAGTATAATCTGACTCTCCTATCTCTATCAGTTGGAGGTCCAACATCCTCTTGATTTCAGTTTTTAAAATTTCCGTTTGTCGGGGTGACGTCCTGTAGGGTTTTGACCTCACTGGTTGATTACTGATCAATTCTAGGTCGTGTTCTACCAAATCTGTCCTACCTGGGTCATTTGAAAATATTTTCTTATGAGACAATAATAACGTCTCGAGTTGGGCGATTTGTTCAGGGCTGCATTTTCCAGCTAAATCACTATCCCTTACTATCTCCTCGAAATCATACAAATTGGGGTTTGACGACGGGTAATTTATCTCTAAATCAGAATCTGATGTTCCGACATTCTCTCCACTAATCAGTAAGTTCACTGCTTCCGCCCGCTTATTATAAGGTTTTAGAAGATTTACGTGATACACCTGAGATTTTTCGGTTTTACCAGGCATCTTAACTATGTAGTTAGTATCTGAGAGTTGACTCTCGATCACTCCAGGGCCTATCCAACTAACAGATAATTTGTTTGGTTTGGATGACGCTACGACTAACACCTTATCTCCCTTTTTAAAAATTCTACGAACTGCATCTTTATCGTACCAGGTTTTCCTTTTATGTTGCATGTCTGAAACTCGTTCATAGGCCAATTCCTGACAATGCTTCAACCTGTTAATTAATTCGAACACGTACTCGGTCACGACATTTTCTTCTTCCTCCGGTTCTACCCAATGTTCGAAAAGTAAGGTTTCGGGGGTTCGAAGATTCTTTCCGTGCACGAGTTCAGCGGGGCTAAAATTTGTGGACTCATGAGTCACCGTTCTTAATGCTAAGAGAGCTGCGGGTAGATTTTTCTTCCAATCTAATCCCGATTCCAAACACAAAACTTTCAATAATCTTTTTACGGATCTGTGCCACCTCTCTACTGGGTTACTTTGTGGGTGTCTTACAGAGCTGTGTGTAACCTTAATGCCAAATTTTTCAAAAAACGTGGTGCTCAAATTGCTCGTGAAACAAGTGCCTAAGTCACACTGTATTTCTCTGGGAAATCCCAATCTACTAAATATAATCATGAGAGACTCCACTATTGATTCTGAACTGATGTCGCGAACGGGTATTCAGGATATTTTGAGGCCATGCAGATAGCAGTTACTAAGTATCTATTATCCTTACTTGAATAAGGAAGGGGTCCTACTGTAATTAATCAATACTCAACAAACAATTAAGTTGAGTTTCAGACCTTTAGAAAGCAGTCGTAACAAGAATGTCTAGATCATTATATTTGAATAACATTTTTGTGACGAAATGTTAAATTTTAGGTATAGCGATATAAAGAAACAATGAAAAAGCGATAGGCAAGACACTCAAACCCGTAAGCTAAATGCTTGTAATGGATATTTAGGATTCCTGGTACAAACTAAGAATTAAGATTTGAAAATTCTTATGGATGCTTAAAGAAATTAACTAAAAGAAACATTACTTTCATTTCGTTGGGAATAATTTCAAGTATATTTTAAAAGGAAATGTCAAATTGCACATGTAACAATTTTTTTGAAACATGCATTAAGAGGCGACACAATCAACATTTGAAAACAGCTAGACGAATTAAAATGCACATTAGCCGGAAAATAGTTGCTATTATTGGTTAAAACTAAGAATTATATTTTGAAAATTCCAATATAAGCTTAAGAAAAGCCAACAAAAAATGGTACTTACATTTCCTAGGGATCGTATTCTCCTTAGATAGATCGAAAGATGAAATAGTGTGATGCAAAGAGAAAACAACACACCGCAAATAATCTAACCAAATCCCAGACTGGCTTCGGTGACAGTACTGATATGAGAAGAAAACGGATGCTGTTCGATGTTCTTAAGCATCGTATGAAGGTCAGAAATAAGAAATTCGCGGTTTGCATTTGATAACAAAATGATAAAAGAGACATACTATGAAATGAGAGTCAGATAACGGTCTTCAAATCGTTAAGTGTCCAAATACTTGAGAGTCGGCACATTTCAAGTGATAGACCTCGCTCTTTGCTCTCCCACTCTTTTGCGCTTTCTTAATTCTTTAATCAATACGGACTTGAGCAACGGTGATCTTTGCCCAATATTTGTTACTTCACAATCCGATAACATATCTTTATGAGAATAAACCTTGTAGGATTTTCCCATCTTGTGATATTAATATACTACTGATAGGCGTGGAACGGCTCTTAATTTTGCTGACGCATCTTTATGATACTCTTATGCGTGGTCAATGACACATCCAGACGTGTGTCTTACATGCGTCAACCACTCTAAATGGTGAAAACATTTCCTTTCTTAAATATCTTTCGATTTAGATACCTTAATTGATGTTCAGAGAATATGTTTAATAAATTATTCTAGACCAATTCCTAACTAAAAGAGATTAAAGAGTAATTTTTATTTAAGCAACACTTCAGTAGCTTTATTGTCCTACGATTCCTTTTCTCATTCTTAAAACCAACGTAGAAAAAGTATGCTTATATAAAGTTAGAGTTGACGTCTGTCTCTTCTCTATACAAATCTATACCTTTTGAGCAATCCACACCAAATTTGGTACACTTCTTTGGAATCCTGAAGGTAACGTAAGCTACACATTATTCCCCGCTCTCTATAACCTAGGTGTTCAGAAGGGACTAAAAGCAATTCGAAATTGCCATAAGAATAACATTGAGCATAAAAAGATTGCTTTTCGCAGCTCAGTTTGTTCTACCAGTATTGATCGAAAATCAAATTTTACAATGGCATTGTTTTACCAGTATTGCTCGAAAAACCATTTTTTCCAAAGCATTATATTTAACGAATCTAAAATTCTAATTATGTTTGAACTGATTTTTTTATTTATATCCATAATATAAGTAATTTATGAATATTTGATTAATGAAGGAGAATATTTAAAATACTTAATTTTACATTTTGTAATGGAGCACGAAAAGCCCAGGCAAAAACTCATTGATCATAAAAGCGTAATTTTGCAATTCGGTATCTGGCAACGCCAGAATTAATGTTTTATTTTATAAATTAGATTTAGAATTCCGTGTTTGCGTTTTTGAGTTAAAACAGCTAAATGTTGCGCGCGTTCATATATGAGCTTTACTAGGTTTTGTAAATGTGTGTGTTCTTTTTTTAAATAAACCATTATTGTCTTTATCAATATTGGTCAAACGTCTTTATTCGAATTGCTCATTTTTAGAGTATACTCATGAAGTCAAAATTCGACATGCTTGTTCATATCTTTCGTTTATCAGAATTCTAAAGTTTTCAATGACCTGGATTTCGTTTCTGTTTGTATTTGTGTTCCAGTATTTTACATAATACAGATATATTATTTAGGATGGTTATTCTTTTTCTGCAAAATATCTCTAAAAATGGGTAATTTCTTGGAGGTATATATTACATATATTTTGTGTGTTTGGATGTGAAAAATGATTTAATTTACAGAAGTGAGATAGCCTTTGGCATTGGTCATGTTAGTCTTGGCCATTATGTTCATTTTATATGCCTTAAATGCAACGTTGATTATCCTTGTATATTTTTTCTCTCTTTACCTAATCCTGTATCTCTTCGACTTATTTGTGTAAGAAAATGCATTTAAACATCACTAAATGTACAAATGATCTATTTGTGATAATATTATATATTTAAGAAACTTACATTTATTTAAATCTGACATTTAAATGAATAATATCACTTCTGTTAAACTACTTCAATGCAATTGACGGCCACGTTCTGAAACGTTAAGACAGTAGGATTTTCTCTTTGTTCACTAAAATGGCCTCTTTTTATATTTTGTAGTGACAAAACTTTGAAATGCAATAATCTCGTTTAGTTACTCAAAATTTTATTATAGAAAATTACCATTTTTGAGTAATCCCTCTGCAAAAGGTGTTTTAATATACCTCAGTGACGGTTTTCTACAGAAATCCCAATTAGTCATTTCTTTATTTATTACTAGCAGACCCGGCATTTTTATAAGAACGAGAAAAATGATTATTCCTGGTCACTTTTTCAATCTATAATAAGTTAACTAGCAGAATTTCTCGGTTATGCTCGGGTTGATTTGGTTAAATGTTAATTCTATTTCATAGAAAAATGCAAGCAACATTTAAGTGTACAGAAAATATTTTTTAACATCGTTCTAACTTTTTTATAGCTTCTACAATTTACTTCGGACACTAATATGTATTCATAATATATTCATCCATATAATCCATTTCATATTCATCACACTCTTGCTGTAAGACAAACTACTAAAGCTTTTTCTGAGAGGACTTCTTCAGAAGTCGATTTTAAGTTTTGGAGTGATTACGAATGCCAATTAAGTTCATTTTCAGTAAAAATGAGGAACTTTCAGCGTATAGACTTGCACTCAGTGTTCCAATCAATATTTATTATTTATATTTATTATTTATATTTATTATTTATATTTATTATTTATATTTATTATTTATATTTATTATTTATATTTATTATTTATATTTATTATTTATATTACCCTTGCACCATGGATTATATGTCTTCAAATTACATTATCATTGCGAGAGTATGACAAATTAAACTAATATGGCATTCGTGGTTAATTTATTTTGAAGTACAAATCTTTTCTTGAAAATTCTATTCAGCCGCATGTGGAATAATGGAGCTTGTTTTTAAAACAAATGTCATCAGTGTAGACAAAGCAAACTCGCAATCGATTACACTTTTTACAAAATCACTGCTATCAATGCATGTTTTACAAGTACCTAAGTTGTATACGAACAGTTTCAACTTCAAGTAAGCAACCTCGACCTTCTGCCACTTAAGATACAAAATTTCTATTTTTCAACCAGACCTAGTTTTTATACTTCCTTACTATGATATTATTCTAAGATCAGCAAAGTCTTATTTAAAATTCGCTTTCCTCCAATAGAAAAAATTAGTTTTAAATCGAATCCTTAAGGTGCTTTTTCAATTGAGAGACTTAGTTTCTATATGTGGAAACCACGTACCTATTTAGAATGATAGATGTAGTTATTTGACTATGGAATAGAGCTTTCAATAATACCCAAGAAACATGAAAAACAAATGTAAATTAAATTGATTTTAATCGTCTTGTTATGAAAACCTCTCAAAATTTAGGAATATCTTTGAACTGCAATGTATAGGGCTACCCGTTTAGATTTAACGTAACATATCTTATTTCAGAATAACTATTCTAACTTTACCAGTCATTTTAAAGTAAGAAGTTATACACCTTATTTAAAAAGGTTTCCATTTATTTTTATGAAACAGAATTCTAAAAACTATAACGTATTTAACCAGACTTAAGGAAAGCTCGTCGAAATATACCTATACCACCAGGAAATTTTCCATGTCGAGTGGTATTTGGCAGAAAATACAATAATTCATTACAATTTAACTCCTAAATAATATATCTGTCATATGGAAAGTAATGGAACACATAAATACAAACAAAAATGAAATTATGGTCATTGAAAAATGTAGAATTCTGAAAAATGAAAGATCTGAGCAAGCGTGTCGAATTTCGACGTCATGAGAATATTCTGAAATAGATAAGTTCGAAAAAAGGCTATTTAAAAATATTGATAGACAACAATGAATTATTTACAAAAACAACATAAATCTACAAAACTTAGAAATGCTCAAATATGACCACAAAATTTCTCTGTCAACTCAAATACACAAACACGGAATTCTAAATCAAATTTCTAAAATAAATCATTAGTTCTGGCGTTACCAGATACCGAATTGCAAAATTACGCTTTTATGATCAATGAGCTTTTTTTATTTTGGCTTTTCGTGCAAGTTGCGTGAAAAGTATTTTAAGTATCCATTTTTCAGCATTCAAATATTCCTAAATTATTTAAATTGTGGGAAGAAAAAATCAGTTCAAACATAATTAGAATTTTAAATTGTTTAAAAGTTCTGAATCTCTGTTTACGTTCATTAGCACGTTGTCGATTTATTCCCTTATTTAACTAATGCAGTTTCTCAAAGATTGATTTTTAAGAGCTTTACTATAAGATATAGAAGTAATAAGATACAGACCACAGCTCAAGAACCTTTTTCGAAGTGATTATTTTAAAACGATTCATTATTTCTATCCAGATATCAATGTAGTGTGTTTGAGATTTTTGATGGTTTTATAATTCTACACTAAATAACTTTTTGAAAGAGAAATAACCTAAAATCTATTTTTTCTGTATTAGCTTAGGGGCTTTGTTTCCATTATTATTTTGTCTTGGCCATTAATATAGCACCTTCTACAACAAATTAAAAAATAAAATCACAAGATATACTATTCTAAGGGATTGTTGATTACTGCTATCCTACAAACAGCTGCTTTTTTATCTGTCCAGCTGCTCAAAAGTGGGGGGACGATTATTTATATAGTGAAAGAGTAGCTTTAATTTATTAACCATCATTATATTTTGATTACTTCTTATTCCTATACATTTTAAGTTGTTTAATTATATTCATTTACTCTTAATTAAATCTCGATTTGGGTATACGTTTATGGCTCAAGGGTTATAATTCACCTCTGGGATTTTGTGAAATCAATCTCTCAAACAAATCTATATGCAGGGTGAGTCTAAATTGTTTTTACAAAATAAGAGGGGTGATAGTACCCATCCAGACGAGCAATAATTACCATGGAACATAGTGTCGCATTCCACTCTGAGAGGCAGAAAAGAGCCAAATTAGAATTGCAACATGAACTTACAACATTGTTGGGAAAGCGAATAAACGATACCAAAAGTTGCACAATCTGATTGATTGACCAGAGAAAAACTCACAGCAAGTGCTTAAAGTGGCGGCCACGCGTGTCGTTGCACAGTTCACACCGGCGAAGGAATGACTGGCGCACCCTCTCGAAGATTCCTGGTGTTGTGTTAATTTTGTCTGCGGCAACACCGATTCTCGCTACGAGATCTTCAGCCGAGTCCACAGGCGTCTGGTACACTAAAGATTTCATGTGCCCCCAGAAGAAAAAGTCCAGTGGGTTGAGATCCGGTGAGCGAGGAGGCCAAGTCACAGGTCCGCCATGTCTGATCCATCGTGCGGGATATGTGGCATTCAAGAAGTGCTACGTAGGCAGGTACAAAACGACGTCAGAGGCGATGACTTGTTCATGCTCGACGCGTTTCGACTACTCTTTTCTGCCTCTCAGAGTGGAATGCGACCCTATGTTCCATGGTAATTATTGCTCGTCTGGATGGGTACTATCACCCCTCTTATTTTGCAAAAACAATTTAGACTCACCCTGTATGGTATGTGAAAATCAATTTCAAGGATTCAGAAGTGACAAATAAATTAAACTATGACTTATGGAGGAAGGGCACATGAAAAGTTTCCTTCAACGTTAAAAATAGTTTTTAATAACTAACATGCTAAGTTTACTATTGTTGGAAGCTTTACTATGGTTCGTTCACATGACAAAGGCGGCCTGTGATCATACACAAAAATCTGTTTTCCGAGTATTGTGTCATGAGAGTAACGTTTCAAGAATCGAAGAGAATTGAATTCTTTTGATGTTCTGTGTATTTATGAATTGAATTCGTAAAGTTCAACCTTGAAATAGTCATTTATTGAAGAATCTGTTGAAAGCTTTAGTTTATTCATGTGTCGCAGAAAGGACAGATTAAAAATTTTCGCCCGAATTTAATGAATTTATTGATTTATTTTATTTGGGTAACTAGTATTCAAATTTGCAAATTTTGCTTATACATATGTAGTTTTAAAGGAACAGAAATTTATATCATTATTTTATTCGTCAATATGAAAGTGCTGAGCTTCCACGTTATTCTTATCTATACAGCTTTAGAAATATTTCAAGAGGATTTATAACTGCTACGTTTTTCCTGCAGTTTCAATACTGTCCAAATATGTTTTAATATAGTTATATGAATTTATTAATATTGATATAATATTTTAAAAATGTAGTTTATTACTCTGTTCTTTTGTGACAAACAATAGTAGTGGATTTTATTTAAATTTCTTTCCTACCGAGATGAGAAACAAAATTAGGATTTTCTTGTAAAATTTTACGATTATGTTTAATATAAAATTTTGTGCTTGATAAGTATTTAAATTAAATAAATACTGTAAATTACTATTCTTATTATTCGGTTAACGTTGAGTAAAAAAAAGTATATTTAAATACAGATAGAAAGCACATCTCCCACTGAAAGTTGAAAAGGAATCCCGATATAAATTAAGGAATTTTGAAAGTATTTTCGTCTTCTTACTGGGATTTCAACTTGCGCTTTAGGATTCTTCGTCCTTTGAAATGGATTTGGACGGTACTTCATTTTCTGTCCACGTTTTGTTTTCCAATCAGGGTCATTACACAAAAGAATTTATTTAAGCTTAACTATTCAAAAACTGCAAAAAATACTCATAGATAGCCTATTTTTAAAGGAACTTTGAAAAATAATCAGATATTTTAAAGGAGGCTTTTTGAGAAAAATGCATAAAAATTAATAACAATTAAAAAATTCCTATTTCCAATATTAAGTTCTTTTAATGAAATTAGTACCAATATTTGTCCTCAAGTTGTTTTGCAAAGATTTCTGAATCATTATTTGTGTTCGTTTAAAGATTTTCCTTTGGATTCAAGGGGCCATCGTGGCTCAGTGGGTATGTCCACTGCGCTAGCTACCTACGACTTTCAGACAGCGCAGGTTCGATTCCTCTCAGGTGCATTACTCCCTGGTGTATTTCTCTCTTCTGTGCCATTAAAACTTTCAGTGTGTGTGTCTATTACTTGATATTGTATGTCTTGTGTCTTGCGGAGCAGGCCCAAATACGACCCTTGCGCCATAAAACCCTCAAACCAGCCAACCAACCTTTGGATACAAAATAAATATCGCACTCTAGCCAATTCTGTTGGTTTGAACCAATTTTCACCCTGTCTAATTCCGATGTGATATGCTTTAACTTTATCCAACGTGTGATATAATTTATCCGCAACCATTTACTCGCATAACGATTCAAAATCGCTTACTTTGCACAATTTGTAATAATAATCGAAACAAGCATTTAACCTTGAAGTAAACTGAATTTGTGATTCGTTCACCTGCCTCTGAGCATTTCTGAAATTATTTAAATATTCTTGTGGTGTTGGATCAAATTCTCGTAATACTAAAGATTTAAATTTGTGGTAATGTTATTTCTCCTTCCGCGATGTATAGAACATTATTGGCTTTCTCGCAAAGAAGATTAAATTAGAATTTTGTATTTTACATTCGGTGGAACGTTTTTCGTTATGAAAGTCGTTCCAGTGAATTAAAAAACAAATTAGTTCTCCGGTTTAGTAGGGATAGATATACTCAGTGTTGTAATTTTGATTAAGTTTTCGAAACAAAACGATTCCTTTTCCGCATTACTATTTTGTGAAATCCTTTGAAACGGAATGGATTCTGTTTTCTAATTCTACTTCTTTTTCTAATTGCGCTAATTTTATTCTCTCGATCTCTAATTTATGTGCCTTTTCTTTTTGATCATTCTCGATCCGTCCTTTCCAATCCTCTATTACATTATTAACACGTGTTGGACAAAGCCTGGATCATTTTTAAAAACTTCACTTCCTTCTATTAAAGTTTTAAGTTCAATTATTGCCACGCTTGGTGGTACTGATTCACTAATCCCGTGCACCACACAGATTAAACCATTTCCGACTGACTTCAATAGGTAACAAATCAAAAGTGCCCTACCCGATTTATGTCCAATGTCTCTAATATTCAGCGCCTTGCCCCGGAATGTGGGTTGACATCGGTGTCTAGGCAATTATTACACATTCGTGAACACAAACATTTAAGTACACGAATAGGACAGACAATACAATACAATAGAATGGCACAACCTCTACGAACACACTAGTCGCACCCAGAATTCTATTTTACTGGACTGATGTCAGTACAAGAGTGTTCTTCCAATGTCGCATAGAGGGCCGCGGTAGCCCGGTTGGAAGAGTAACGGATTAGCAACCGGAGGGTTGCGAATTCGAATCTAACCAAAGACCGTCTTGTACAAAGGGTGCTGATGCACGTTAAATCTGTCGTGACTTCAAATGTCCTCACGTTGACGTGTTATGGAAGTTTGGAGAGGAGTGCCAGCTTAGATGTTATCTCGTCATCTGACCATGGTTCAAAATTACGTAGCGTTGTCCTCGGATTTTTCACTTGGGTGATTGTTCCCGGACCGTAACCAATAGCCCAATGCGACGTTAATTAAAATATCTACCTACTAATGTCTCACAGCGCCATCTGGTGGCTACTCCTTAGATTTTTCACATATACATGTGTGCAAAATACCATTTGATTCGAAGATGGTGAGGTCTTGCGTCGATTTGAACGGATTCACCGTATATTAGTTCTATGATTATGACTTCTTTCTCGGCCCCATCAGGGTAGGAGGTTATCAACTTAGGATTTCATGGTTGGATGTAAGGTGGGAAACTTCACTACATCGATAGTTTAACATCATGCTTGTCTACCGTACTGTAAATGTGGTACGTTACATAAAAATGTCCCGATCTAGTCAGTTTTCTTCTAATGGCCAATTTGACCCCATAGAAAGAGTGACTTCACTTTCAGATCAACGCATATTGATAATGTATATACGGTGATATTTTATTGCAATCAGAATTTTTATTATGCTATAACACTCCTGGTGGTTGTCGCAAAGAGGTATATCGTCATAAGCAAAACTGGTGAGATCTTGATGGTCGAGATACCTCGTCATCAGAAAAATTGGCCTGATCTTGATCTTGTCTCATCAAAAAGCTACAATATCTTCAAGATAATTCAATCAGCATTCGTGATGACGAGATATCACGTCATTATCAAAACTGGTCAGATTTTGAGGGACGAGATATCTCGTCGAAGCCACTTGAAGGGTTAGTATTTCGGGATTGATTCCTGACCGTTGCCAATAGCCCATTGAGTAGCTCTAGTTAAAGGTTAATTGAACTAAACCCCATGCTTTAATACCTATTCATTCTTACAGCACGGGTTATTGGAAAGGAAGATTTTTGGTTTGCGTTCTTCACAATTGGCCAATTTTCAAACTAACCTTGGATGAGTCGATTAAGTATACTCCATTCCTCATGATGGTGCAATATTCCTGAATATGTCATTAACTCCGAAATACATGAACAAAATCACATACCATCCTGCATTTCATAGAAAGGAGACAGAACTGAAACATTACTTCTGAACACAGAAACACACCTACTCTTAGTTAAAAGACCGGGTTAAGTCACCTGTAACTCGGTATAGGTCTATAAATTATGTCACACATAAACTTCTAATAAATGCTAATTAATTCTTCTATTGCACTTTTTATTTGACCCCATCCTCGCTTGTGCAACGGTATCAACGGCATCGGGGATCTACACTCGTCCATTCGACTACCAAAGTTAAAAATCTTCGGTTGGTGTCAGTACTTGTGAGGATGACCACTTGAGTGCTGTCAATTATTATTAATTTATCTATGCTAAATTTTTTTTATCTTCTCTCTTTTGATGACCTGGGCAGCTGAGGTTCTGCATAAGTGATATGTCCAGTCTACATTAGGATTCGTGCTTTTCCCAGCAATCAAATGACAGACCTTTAAACCGAGCGACCAGAAGAAAGAGCAAGAAGCTGATCACACATACTCCATCTATTTCATCGGATTGTTGAAAAGAATAGGATAACAAGCCGTGGGCAGCATTTCTTTTTTAGTTCTTTTAATATTCATGATTTGATATGTTTTCCCTTTTAGGGTAATCCCGAGTGATCTTATGCATTTCATTCTTTTTTCCCTCTTTTTACGTTTTTTCTCTCGGCCACCCACTGGAGAAGCATGCGACAAAATATCCAATATGTACATGAGTTCTTTGTTTCTGTTCAGAACGGAATTCCACAAGCACGCGTATTTCAGTCAATTTACTATCGCAGGAATAATGTTGGATCAATTCGGGACTAGCCTTAACCTACAGCACTTTTCCCCTATAAGTCTACATTTGTTTTATTTCAAACATTTGCATCTCACGTATTAACCTCCAAGTGGTTTGAAGAGATATCTGGTCTATCACACTCTGAAAAATTTTGCTAATAACGATATGTCTCATAATCAAGATATATTGCCAATGTTTTTAAGATGACACGATCAAGATCTGATCAGTTTCTTTTCTAATGAAAAGATATCTCCTCTAAGATTTCTTTTGCTAATGGCAATATCCTCATCCAGACAATCACCAGGAGCGTTAGCTTTTACACTACGGCTGGGACAAATGAGTCCCATAAGAGGTTTCGTTCGCAGAGCGTCGTGGGACAGCTTTGAATTTTCCATCCCTTTTAAGTGACCGCTGACATCGAACACGATTTACGAGCTGTCAGCGACTGGCTTTTAAGTATGTCCTTCCTTTTGTTCTATTCCTCCCCTATCTATCATTGTTTGAACTCTTTGGGAAAGATAGAAATTGGCGCAGTTGATATCACTCTCACCCCAAAAAATACGCCAAGAAGTACAAAGTCATTTATGGGAACGCTTTTCTTATTCAACACTACTCTTAATACGATTGGTATAACACCAAATACCTAACTGCTAAAGAAAATTTTTTTGTCTGTGCGGTTTTAAGATTTTAGCATAAAATATTGTGAATATAACTTCTGAAATGGCTCGACGTTCTAGAGCTTTAACACAAGAAGAAGGAGATCGAATTACGAAGGAATTGGACGACGAAAATTTTGATGTCAGCGATTCAGAATGCGAAATTGAGCATCCTGTGACCGATCTTGTGTCCAAAGAGACTTTTGTAGTTTATTGCATAGAATTCCCAAATATAAATTGAAAATTTCCGGAATCATCAGAAGAAGTAACTGTTTACGACTTCAGTGGAAATGGTGGGCTTTCCTCAAACATCCAACCGTTAGAACTGAAACAAGAGCTTGATTATTTTTCCCTGATTTGCAATTCGGAAGTTTCACGAATTTCAATTGAAGAAACTAACAAAGTACAAGTTTTGAGCATACGTGCAAACTTTCCAAACAGAAAACACTCATCGGATTTGAAGCCCACGACTGCTTCAGAAATGCAGAAATTTTTAGGATTGGTTCTACTCATGGGCCACATAGAGATGGAAATTTTCCATTAATTTTAAATATTTTACTTTACAAATACCCTATTTTGAATTGGTTGATTTTTACCTGATTTGCACAAAAGTATGTTGAAGAATCAGAAAATTTTAAATTTCTAAGATTACAAGTTTACTAAGCATCAAAATTGCCGCATTTTTGTTATTTTAATGTTGGTTGGTTTCTGGTCTTATATCGCATGGGCCATATTTGGTCAAGCTGCACCAAACACAAGAAAGACAACACAATGAGGGAGGAAGGAAAATAAAAAAGAAGGGTAGACTAGGGTAAAAATGAAAGGGAGGAAAGATCACTTGAGTATCTCGGGGTCGTGATGCTCGTACACACCTAAATAAGATGTGGGCGTGAGGGGTTATTTTACCGCAAAAGAAGCATCCACTCTTCATGAACTTAACATAATGGTAAAATGTGATCAAGTTTTTATTACCAAAAATTATTCGAACTGTTCGAATAATTTATATTTACGGCGTTTTGATTGTAACTAAACATTCAATATTTTATGTGGAACCATGATCTTCAAATTCTTTTAATTAGAAAAGATGATTTTTCAATCATCTTTAAAACTATAAGCAAAAATAACCGATGGAATTGTCGGTCAATATTCATAAAGAAAGTGTGTACGTCTTTTTTTGCGACATAAAATCTTTGTCCCAAAGAAGTTATTTTCTTAAATCCAATGGAAACTTGAGCGCTATAAGAATATTAAAATCAGATCAAAATGTTGGAGACTGGTATGCATATGATACTCACTTGATAAGGAAATTTAGTCATTTTATATATCTTGTCTTCTCTATGACTGAATTCTAAAACTGATTTTAAATTGAATTAAAACCTTTACAACATCTATTAAAATAACAATCAATTACTTCCCTACATGTACAATTTTCAATAAATTTCAAAACAAGGATTGTCGGGAATTCCACTTTCAGTTAAAAAAGAAGTTTTTTGAAAGCACAGTCGTAAGAGTTTTTTCTTATAAAGTATTGAGCCTATTGAATACCACCAGTCATGCAAACATTCATGTCATTATTTAATCAGTTTTTTACAAACTCATAAAATAATAAAATTTTAATCATGTGCAATAAAATAACACTCCTAAAGAGAACGAAACATAAGTGTACTCTTTATGTGCTTGTTTAAGTATTAATTATTTAAATAGAAAATATCTGCCATTTTTTTTTGCAATGTAAACACTTTAAACTTTATTTTCTACCAAAATATGAATATTATGAACGATAATTAAGAATATAAACGATTATACCAAATCACACTGACCATTTTAAAACTGAACTATCAAAATCTTGTATTTAATTTGAAAAAATGATTTGTGCTTATCAAAATGAATCATTCAAATACTAATATAAGTAAAACAAATGGAGTATGCATTTGTGACTGTCCTAACTTCCTTAAACGATTTTTAATCCAAACTTCAAACAGTTCCTAGTACGAAGAATCAAGTGGGGTAGAAAAGAGCGCTGATAGCGAAAACTGGAAACCCTTCCAAGAGGTCCAAGAGAGAATTTTCATTGAGCGGCATTGGGACAACACTATGAAAGGAAAGCGCGCTAGGTGGTCGTTCGTAAAAGTCATTGAAGACTCTCTCGCCCAAATTCTGTAAGGGGAAGGAAGTTAAGCGAAATATGCCGTTCTACGAGACGTTAACGAAATTTGGCCGCTGCTTCGTAAAGGTTAATAAATAAAGTATCTTCAAATAGAAGTAATTTCCCTTATAAGTAAAGAGAAACACGTTCTCATAAGGGGTGCGAGAAATTATTTTAGATTCATGGGGGTTGTCAATCACTAAAAAGATTAAAAACCACTGATCTAGACGGTGAGAAGTTTCTTTTATTCTTCTTCGTGCGGGTCATTTCTATTGCTTCATGAAATATCTCCATCGTTCGAACACTGCCAACACCCTCTTATCAAATGTCATATTTTAACATCTTGTACAGGTCTTATATCTCCAAGTGGTTTTGACGAGATATCTCTCCCATCAAGATCTGGTCAATTTTTCTAATGACGAGATAACTCGTGAAGGTAACCACTAGAAAGGTTAAGCGTTTTACATAACTAGTGTTATCAGATTGGATGTTTTGACACTGCTTCGCGTCTTAACTTTTTAAATTACTCATTCTTCTTAATGCCTACTTTTTAATTACGTCTAGTAATGTTATAATCGTCAACAATAATGGGGCCTTGATATTCTAATTAAATAGACAAAGCTGTCATAAAATAACAGACGTATAAGACAAGTGACCCTACGAATCGATTTAGGCTTATTGGCTATCGAAGAGAAGAAAAGAGTTTTTAAAATTGCTGTGTCCAACCTTTAACTTTAACCAATCCATAATTTGACAATCAACGTTTTCCCTTTTGGGATTCTAAAATCTCGAAGAAAAGACATCGAGCTATTTTGTATCAATTGTTTCAAACTTTCCCATACCTGTCTAAACGCCGTTGTGGAGTGTTCCGTTTGGATCCTGAAACCTACGATTTCGATTACTCTAATTGATACCTTACCTTTAAATATTAGCATGTCCAAATACAGGACCGCGTTTTGTCACCTGTAACTTTGTACAGATCTATTAATTATGCCATATATTAACTTCTATTAAACGTTAATTATTTTTGTATATTTATTTGACCCCATCCCTAATATTTTAATTTGAACAACCTCCTGCAATGGTATCAGCAGCATCGGGGATCCACACACGCCTATTCGACCACCAAAGTTAAGAACCTTCGGTCGCTGTCAGTTCTTGTGAGGTTGACCACTTGAGTGCTGTCTGGCTGAAGGGTGTGTACTAAATTTTGATTTCACTGATTTATTTAGCTACTCAGCCTGATGAGATACTGCGCAGCGTGTTCTCCGTAAGTGATATGTCCAGTCCCCCCCACATTATGATTCATGTATTTCCCAGCAACCACGTGACAGTTCTTCGATCCGGCAGAAAAAGCATGAAGCTGATTGCTCTTACTCCGTATACTTCATAGGACTATCGAAGTGAATGGGATAGCTAGTAAAGGTTAGTAATTCATTTTGAGGTCATTTAGTACTCATAAATTGATACTGTTTTCCTTTTTTGGGAACCCCGATTGTTCTTATGCATTTCATCATTTTTTCACTTTTTACGTTTTTTTCTCTCGACCACCTCCTGGAGTAGCGACAGGTAAAATGCACATGCGTAGTTCTTTTCTGAACGGAACAGGACTTCACCCACTTGCGTATTTGAGACAATTTAGTTTCGATGTACGTTGTCGTGGGTATTGGATGAATGTGGGCCTTGCCTTAACCTACAGCACTTTACCTATTATAAGTCAACATTTATATCAAAGTTTCATCGAAATTTTACACCACCGTTGATATTAATATTGTAACAGGTTTTAACCTCCAAGAAGTAAGAGATATATCATCCATCAAGATCTGACCAATTTTACAATGACGAGTAGCTTCGTTATCAAGATATTGCCAACATTTTGACGACGATAAAATCATGATCTGGTTAGTTTCTTTTCTAATAACGAGATATATCCTCCACTACGATCTGCTTAATTTTACTAAAGAGATACATCATCGAGACAACCACCAGGTGTATTAATCTTATATTTAATACTTTCATACTTATGAAATAGTGTTTTTATTTAGTTTCCGTCTTCTCTTAAATATGCTACTTTTAGATGTATTTAACTTTTTTTCACTGTTTAGTTTTTTAAACTTGTGATTATCAAATTTTTTTCGTCTTGGGTATGTTACAGTTTGTTCAATATAGGACCTAACCCTATTATTTGGGTTAACAACTTACGCAAGTAGACTATTCTTTACAGTCAATCAAAGCAGAACCGATCAATTTTCAATTATGAACGGCTTTTATTATGAAATGTGATTTCTAGGGTTCGTCCATTTTTCGACGTTTTGAGAGAAAATCCAACCAATGTCGATAAAAATATTTGTCTATCCTAAATATAATTGTGAACTAAAAATGAGTAAAAAGGAAACAAGGAATTTAAGACGATCCTTACAGAGAAGAAACATGATACAGAATGTGAAGGCAACTTTATTCTAGGATTATAGAATAGATAAAATAACAGTGAAAAAACCATTCCATAGCCTTAGGTTTTTGAATTTTTAAAATGTCCTTTAGTTTTCATTTTATTAACCAATGGTTTCTTTAGTATGTTGTGTTCACAACCTAGGCGTTCTTTCGTCTTATTTTGAACTCAACTGAGTACAAACCTTCGGATCTGCCTTTCCAATTGTACCACCAAAAGCTTGTTACGTCATTCATTCCGGGTTTGTAAACTCCATTCAGATTCACGTAGCCACAGAGGTTGCTGAACCAAAAAGCGGACTTGTACAGGTTGGCGCATGCATCATTGATGGCTCTTTTGTCGTTTTGTTTGTCTTTAGTGGAAAACAAAGAACCATGATGGACCGGCATGTCGTCAGCTATAAAGAAAACAAATATAATCATAAATCACCAAATTACTATCTATATGCAGGGAGATACAAATTAAACAAGATTCGTTTAGACCTCTCTATAGGAAAAACTACTGAACGAATCGCGACCAAAATTGGTACATGTACTTTCCTGAGCATGTAGTTTTCATTTCTAAAGAAAAAACAGTACATGTTGGCTGCTAGGGAGAAATTCGAAGGTGCGGTTGAAGAATTTTGTACATTGTGGAAACTATATATATATATATATATCTAAGATCCTCCGCCTATATACGGAGTCACACATCATTTTTCACTAATCGATAGTTCTAACTTTGTGTCATGAAGCTCACCTTACTGGATCGTGCTTTTGGCGTTGTGTTTACGATGGTTTCCATTTAATTATAAACATTTCAGATAAAAAACAAATATGTTTAATACACATGATGCATCAAGGGGATAGACATATTATAGAAATGTAACATTCATCGGCAGAGCGTACTTTATCCGTTTTATTTCCAGAGTACAACTGGTCAATATGATAAGAGTAAAGTTGAATTTTTGGCGTGATAGCCAACCTTTCCTCTTACGTTTTGTAAATATAACAGTAAGACATATGATTTCAAGTTTTCCCTTAATATTCAATCCTCATTTGAATTAAATCACACTGTCTATTCACTGTTACTGTAATATACTCAATTTCATAAAAAAGCTTTTATCTCTCGTTATGTCTCACACATTTATTAAAACACGAAACGTGTAACAATTAATTGTGTGATATAAAATTATTTTTCAATTAATAAATCCGTTTCAATGAAAAATGAAATGGACAAAATATTCGGTTCAATTTTTTTTCCTGCATTAAAGATGTAGACTCTAACTTACATTGTTAAATTATGTAACATTGAAAATAACAAACTGCTAACTTTTGGATCTGATCAACATTGTCTGCAAAGGGAGACGTGGTCATGATATATTCAATTTTTTCGAATGTACGATACTGGATCAGAGCAGGTTGTCAATGAAATTGACTTACGTGATCAATCTATCGCTGTTGAGAATATTGAAAAATGACTGAGAATGAACCCCAAATAAAATAAAAATAAATAATAACAAAATAGCGGTAAACTCAGAACTTTTGTAGTGGTCTTATATATAAACTACGAATTGGATTGGAACCATTCGGATATTTTAAATAGTTGGAATTCCTATTAACTTTTATATTCTGTGTTTCTCACATACTTAAAATTAGAAACATTTTTCATTTAAAATTAAAAGATCAAATATATGATTAATTATAATTTATACCTTAACTAATTTTTTGACTTTATAATAATAATTTGTCGATATTATGGTGGTATTCAGCTCTTATTTCCAACATTTCTAAAATATTCGTGGCTATCAATAGCAAAAGCCAATTTCATTGAGCTGCTATTTGAAACCAAGTGTTCCTCATGCTTCCAAATACACAAATAGATATATTTTTTTAAGTTATGACATTCATGATCAATTCTAAAAGCGACAGTCTGAAGTTGCACTCGAATAATACAAGTTAAATTCTTATGTAATAAAACAGAAAATACATGCATCCACAAAACAACTAACGTCCTCTGTAAGCATTTACATTCACATAAAACCTCCAATAGGTTTCAGACAGAAAAACGACTTACTTTAGAGATAGAGATAGATATGAGGACATGAATTTCGATGGAAGTTATTTTTATTGAATGAGAAAAGACATATTAATGATGGTATTAGTATATTCCTGTTAAGTGCTGATTTTTTAACAGACTTACTTGCATTCCCTGCGTGGTTCTGAATGTGCAAAGCATAGCCCGAATTCTCATCGCCGATGAAGAAGGAATTGTAAGTAGCGTATCTGTACTCTCTTTTGGCATCTACAAGGTCAAAACGTGCAGAATAATTTCCCTGTTTTGTGAGAGCGAATATTTTCTCATTTCCTGAAATAAATAATATATTGTAGGCATATTTAAGTATCATATTCGCACATTATAATTATTTAAAGAAAATTTAGAGGAAACGGAATAAAAATAATCCCACTACTCGATTCAGACAATTTTATAAATGAGTTTTTAAAGTCAGATGTTGGATGTAGTAAATATGCGTTAGAGCAAGAAATACTTCCGTCCATGAATAATTCCTATAGCTTCAATGTTTTTAAATATTTTAACTTTTTGACATTTGTATAGAAACGTTAATATACTCTTTCCGATTTTATTGCCATTTCGGAATTTTTTCATGTCCTATCTTCACCAATAAGAAGGATTTAATTGGCCACGATTTTAAGGCACTTCAAATTTCAACGATAATTTACGATACTATTAAATATTTAGAAGAAAAAATTATCTGAATTTCGATTTGTGTAGCATGTAACAGATTTTTGCAAGATTAAGTGCATGATTTTTGTATATCATAAATCGATAGGTCACTCTCGTATAATTCCGTTTTTACCTTTGTGCATTGCTGGAAACTTTAACCACACTGGAAATTGTAAAATTTTAAACCATACTTAAGCACTTGTTGATCCATCGAGTAAATTGGATATCACTTTAACGTAGTCCTACCACTTTTTTTAACTGAAATATATCATGAATGTTTAATATTGTACTACATTTTTAAACTTTTAACGTTAGTTTAGTAGGTCACAGTCTCAACAAATCTGATTTTTAGCGACTATAATCTCTGTTACTAACCAATAATATAAAGAAAATTAGACTCAAAATGGCGCATCAGTAATGAAATATGCACCTGTGTCCTAACAAGAGAAAATTGTTCCACGTAATTTTACCAAGACAATCCTATAATCATTATCTAACCCATGTCTGCGATTTGAAGAACGATCATAATGCAGTTTAGTGATTTTTAGAAAACAGGTTATTTTACATATCCTGTTTATAAACTTTTACTCTAAAAAAGTTTGGCAGTCTCAAATGCTTACCTAGCCAGAATTCTTGCTGGATGTTACCGAAGCCCTTTTTATACGAATTCCAATCTCGGTAAAAGTCTGTTCGGGTTGGAAAGTCACCTCTCCTTTGAATCACCTAATAGTCATGAAAGAATAAATGATCAAATAATGAGAAGCAAGATGCAATATTTACCTCGAGATTACTATTTTAATATAATATGAACATATTATTTAATACGTATATAGTTTAATAACCTTTTAATTGCCATGAATAATTTGCGAGTAGTGCTTTTACCTCACGACACACTTAAAAAAATGACTAAAAAACAAACCTTTCTAAAGAATTGATGGATTCGTTCAACTTTTACAAAAATTCTATCCGTAATTTCTATTGAATAGAATTTTTTTGGAACGATTCTAATGACAAATTCTGTAGAACAGAATCATTTGGAAACATTATTTTGGTCCTTCCGTTAGAATAGAATTCATTGCAACGATTATATTGACCAATTCTGACAACTTTTCTAAGAGATATATGCTGAAGTTATTGATGTAATAAATAAGCGAAGCATTTAAATGCAATGGGACTCTAATTTCATTTTCGCTATGTACCACATGAGAAGGGATTCATGGTATTTGCATCTCATGGAGCAATGGAACTGCCTTTTATATGATGTACTAATTATCAATTCCATTTTTATATGAAACACTGCAGTAAAATAAGTATCCAAATGTTAGTATAATTACTTATATATTTTATGTAATTTAGTCGATCTTTGATGGCTTTGATTCATTGACAACGAATGATGGAACAAAAGTTTAGATTTCTTCTTCCTTGATCTTAATCAAGTTGGAAGATACAATAAAAACTCCTCTGCCGGTGCAACCACGTTCGTTTTTTTCCATCTGTGTACACCCGAATATCATTGGGAGAGTAGATTGCTTTAAGTATGCATGGTAGTGCAATGTTTTGTTAGTATAGACTGGAAATTCCAAATGAAACTGATTTCAAGAAGGCACTCTAAAAACTAATACATGATTTTGTATACAAAAGTTAAACCTCCAATTGGATTTCACAAGATACGTCGTCCATCAAGATCTGATCAATTTTTCTAATGACGGGATATATTGTCATGAATGTATTGGCGGTTTTATATGATGACGAGATTAGTACCTGGTCATTTTTCTTCTAACGACGATATATCTCAGCCATTAAGATCTGCTCAGTTCTTCTAATGATCAGGTACATCCTCGAGACAACCACCAGGAGGGTTAAACAACGGGGGATAGAAGATTCATACCTTAATCTTGACAAAAAGGCTATTTCTTTAATGAATATTTTATCAATTCCTCAATAATCCTGCAACTAGAAATTGATTTAAAAAATGTACTGAAGTATTTAACACTTGAAATTCTTCTACGATTTCGTGTCTGAAATTTGGCCCCTAAATTTGTTACTTAGGACATTTCCTTTTACTTTCTTGAAGTACTCCAAAACATTAAGACCCAAAGTGACTCAAGACCCTCTCTTATGTTTATCTTCGCCCTTTCTGCTTGTGCTCTCAACCTTTTATTACTATCTCACGAGTTATAAATTTCATGTCTATCCTGAGTTTGATTTTTATATATTTTTGTTCCACGTCTTGTACTTCTTAAACACTATTATTTAATCTTTTTAAGTTTATATTGTTTTGATAAATTTATTTTTCACGATAAAAACTATTTCCTTCTACTTGTCCAGAAACGTAAACTTTGAAAGAAAGATAGTTTGACCACTTGTAACAACTTAACCATGACTCACCGTCCATCCTCCACCGTCTGTTTCCATGTCACAGTAGACATCAATCGACTCGTTGGCATTAGCCCCATGAATTCTAGGCCAAATTTGGTATACGCCGCTTTTCTTGAAACCCTTATTCCAGATTTCAGAACAGTCCATAGGAGTTTCGTGAAGTACAATTACTTTGGGATCGGGACCTTGGAAGAGCAAAGAAAATGTTACTGTTTCGTACACTCTAATTTAAACAGATCGAATGCTAGGCAAGTAGCGTGTCGTATAGCATAGATCAATCAATTTTTCATAAGTAAAAATGAACGCATAATGTTCAATTAATATTGTTCTGAACATTTTCTACTTCTAAAGGTAGCTACGATCAGCATACATTAACGAATTACAAATCTAAATTTTTGTTTCTCACGCTTCTTGACTATTATTACTTTTTATTTATCCTAAGAAATTATTAATTTCTCATGAAGTATTTTTTTTTGTTTTCGGAACTTTTTGGTAGATTAGATTTGTTATACATTTTTTCTTATTGATATGAAAACATTCTAATTGCATTATTTTAAGTATGTTTCTACAGTTGTTATTTGCTGGAAAAGTTTGCTTTTATTTCAATTTTTTTTCTGTTTTCAAATCTTGTATTTGACGTTCATCCTTTCGTCACTGAATTTGAATTTTCGGTGGATTACATGTGTTTATTGTTTGGGCAATGCCCCCTGTAAATGCAGAAATAATTTAAATTACGTCTTTTAAAGTGACTCCCACTTTACACCCCATGAAAATGGCAGTGGACGAACTTTCTAAATGGTTTTATTCAATTCCTTTTTGATATTTTCTAAGATTTTTTCAAGTACTTATTAGCATGATTTCTTCGTATTCTCTTGCAGCTTTAAGCGCTGTTGAATAAATATGTGGTATGTTATTTCAGTTTTGTACTTTTATGTTTTCCTGTTGTTTTTCGCTGTTTCTTTGGTGTTGGTGCTTGTTTCACAAATATTGCAAAGCAACAGTTGTTTAACGTTCAATAATATTTCTTAGATCGAATTGACTATTGATTTTCAATTCTACTCACATGAATGGCACATCAGTTTCGCCTCTGAAATCAAGTCCAAGGCAGCATTCAGATGGGCTAGGGCTTTATCCTTTTTAGTGCAATTTGAATCGTTTATTTTACCTTCTGTGGAAAGATCAATAAAATTCAGTTATAGGTATTTAATGAACATGTGTGGAAAACACAGTGAGTAAAAATCAGGAAATAACATTTACACACCGCATTCGGGGAAGAGCGCTTTTGCGGTGACGATAGATTGCTTTGCTAGATCCAATTTGACATGCGACGTTTCTGTCTCTTCACATGTTGATGCACTGGTGGAGGACAGACAAGAGGCAGAAACCAAAAGAAGGAAAACATGATTTAGCAGTCCCCTGAAAAAGAATTGGAAATGATATAAATTTTGAAGCAGAAAGGAAATGTTTTAATGCAATCATTTCTCTGTTACATTCCAATAGATGTACAAATTTTATTTATAAATTTTGTAATATCATCTGTGTCTTATAAGTATACGCTTCCATCAAACTTAGGACATCAATCAAATATTCATGTGAAAGAACCTGTCTTTGTAAAGGTTCTGTTTTGAATAAGTTTTGTGTGACCCATAAAAGTAATAGATATTTCAATCGAGAGTAATTTTAAATTGCAATTACTTGGAATTCAAAAAAATCTTGGATAACATGAGATTTTTAATTTTCATAGAATGTACTCGGTAATGTAGCATTCAGATGGGCTAGGGTTCTCTCGATCTAGAATTCATGCAGATTTTCAGGATATTTAATAATTTGTATATTATTATTATTCGTGTTCGTAGTAGACTCATCTATAATTTCTAAAATAGTGTATAGTAACGCATCAATCAACCGTTTTTCATAAATAAAGGTGAATGTTGTCATGATGAATTTATATTACTTTAAAATATTTTCTACTACAAGAGATAGCTACTATCACCTTATTGCACTAATTACAAATCTAAATTTTGGTTTTTCATTCTTCCTGATAATTACTACTACTCCCCATATATTCTAAGGAAAGGATTATATTTTCATATTTTACGGTTTTGGAACATTTTGATTGAATTTTGTTATACATATCTTCTTATTCGTTTGCAAACATCCTACCTACATTATTTTTACAATATTTCGACAGTTGCTATGTGTGGACAAATTTCTAAACTTTTATTTCCAACTATTTTTATCTTTACAAATCTTGTGTTTGACTTTTATGTTTTCGTCTCTTGAATTTTCACATTTTGGTTTGTATATGTTTTAGCACATCCAACGAGAAACATCACATACGACAGTAACATTTGAAAAAAAAGAAACTGTCACTTTCAAATAGATGTAAGGACCTAATGCTACTATTTTTTTTAATATATGTCAAATTAGATAAATACTTCTAAAAGCAACGACAAGTTTGACTAAACACTACTTGAGAATCTCTTCTGATATCATCGTTTTTTTCGCACTTTTCCGCTTGAGAAAGACAATGGGCATCTCAGTATATTATTCTTAAATTTTATAATTGATGCTTTAAATTTAATGTAACACGTATTCACTATAATTCAATTTTTTTTAATTTTGCTATAGTTTCTATATATGCTGAAGATTTGTATGTCGTTTCGTCTAATTAAATTTAACATTGCTCTTTTTCGTGTCACCTTATCGAACTTACCTTACTTTATTTTTACTCTTGAAATTTCTTTTCTTCCAAGCTTTAAATATTTAAAGCTTTTAGAACTATAGTGAGTACAAAATGTATTCGCACATCTATAATAATACTAAAAAGGGAAATTTTTCAAAATGTAATAAATAATAATTGACAAAATTAAGCAGAAATATAATATGGAACACATTTTATTGCTGTTTGAGAATTTTTATAGGAAAACTGAAATTATATACACAATTATATTCATATTATTTTTTCCAGTGGTGTGAAAAGTATTCACAACCATTTTGCTTTTTAATATCAACATGGAGAATCAGTTTGGTGAAATCGAAGAATTGGATAGTCCCACTTTTATGCTGAAAAATCCATCCTAAGCCCTTCTCAATATTTGTGCTATACCTAATTTTTTACACACAATTCCTCACAAATACTTAATTCGACCAGTATTTATGAGATGATTGGAAAAATTTAAAAGGTATAATTATAATATATACACTTTAAAGTACTTTTTTAATGTAGTGTGCACGATATCATTATTGTGCATAACGCATAATTAGGTTTGAGCCTCAATTTCGATCCACTGAACTGCATAATTGCATGTTTAGAATATATTTAACTAAATTCTAATTCTTAACCCTCGTGGCGGCGAGGTATATCAGAGTTGTGTTAACGAAAACGACACCCCGAAAAAGCGAGTTCTTTCTAAAAGTGTCAGGGTTTTGACAAAGTGAGTGCTTTTGTTTTGTATTCCATTGAAAATGAGCAACCGGAGGGTTGCGAGTCTGAATCCAACCAAAGACCGTCGCGTAAAAGGGGGGCTGGAGCAAGTAGTTTTGTCCGTGGCCTGAAATATCCTCGTGTTGGCGAGGGTGGAAGTTTGGAGAGTGGGATGTTAGCTCAGGTGTGGCCTCGTCATCTGACCGTGTTTCAAAATTATATGGTGTTGTCCTTATGGTGTTGGATCTTTACCTTCGGGTTTCATCACGGACCGTCGCTAATAGCCGTTGTGTTACTTCAGTGCGTCGTTCATTAATAACCTATCCACTGAAAATGAAGAGTTTCTCAAACGCCTAGTCGCAGTCAATTACCGTACCCTAGCATTAGTTATATCGGGTCGTAAGTGATTATCCTGGAATTTGTCCTTTTTGATATATAAGGATTTTTTATTATGAAATATTTTATGGTGGTAATATTCTGAGAATAATATTCGTGAATGTGCCGAAATGTTCAGACTCAGGAAGCTTAAATAGCATCTGTATAACAAACATCACTGATCAAGGAACTTTAAAGAAAATTTTTTCTCTGAAAATGAAGATCAAAGCAGTCTATCGGGGTCTCAAATCTGATAATACTGAATACTGTTTCCTCGCAAGGTCAACTTACAGTGTAAGTTCTCGTTTCGAAAATCGAGTGACGTGATTTTTTGAAAGTAATAAGCCTAAAGATTAACATTTTAATATGAATACGAGACAAGGGACTTCGTTTAACTTTGGTGTAAAGAAGTCTCGTATGGAAGATTTTTATGGCCCAACAAATATAAATATTTGGTGATCAGAATGTGTGGAGATATGAAAATCAGCGCAAATTATTAATTTTTCCTGAAAAAACTACAACACGCTACAAGATTTCATTAGTCCAGTGATTGATAACTAATTTTAATGTAGCATGTCACATCGAATACATAAGTGTATACACACTCCTAATAACCATGACACAATTAATAATTGTTTTTAATGCATGCACTTTAAAAGAATTTTAAAGGTATTTATGAGTAAATTTGTTGAAACCGGACCCTCTTATAAAACACTATCTGAATTACCCGGCGTTGCTCGAATTGTTTGTAACTCATCGTAATACTCAATAGTAGTCCTATTGGGATTTCGAATTGTTTTGAGATCTCTGTACAGACACGGGACAAATCGAATGGACTTAATATCTAGAGAGTTTCTTGCAGGATTTTATAGAATGAGTGTAGCAAATTCGATGTGAATTGATCAAACTGTGATAGTACGGATAGTCAATGTCATTCCTATGGGGATTTCGAGGGCAACAGTTACCCAGTTCGAAGAGCAACGGATTAAGAAACAGAGAGTTGCGAGTTCGAAACTCGGTCCGGGTAAAGACCGTCGGATACACGGGGGCTGGTGCACGTTAAATCTGTCGTAGCGTCAAGTATCCTCATGTTGGCGAAGTGTGGAAGTTTGGAGTGGGGTGGAGGCTCAGGTGTTGTTCTCGAAATTTGGTCAAAATTATGAGGCATTGTCCTTTGATCTTTCACTTCAGGATTGATCCCGGACCATCCCCAATAGCCCGTTGTGTTGCTCCAGGGGGACGTTAATTAACTATCTACCTATTTGGATTTCATATTGTTTTTAGCCCCTTTTCCCGACCTAGGACAAATAGAACGGGGTTAATATATAGCCTATGTTTCCCGCAGGCATTCAAAAATTGAATGTACTAAATTTGGGGTGAATTCGTCTGAGAACGGTGATCCTCAAATATTGAATGTTATTCCTATGAGGATTTTGAATTGTTTTTAGCCTTTCTCCAGACAAAAGAACGGGTTAAATATGTAGTCTACAGTTACCACAGCATTCTACGAAATGAAAGTACCAGATTTGGTGTGAATTTGTATGACAGTGATCGTAAAAATACTAAATGATATTCTTATGACGATTTCGAATTGCGTTTTGCCCCCTCTCAAGACCTAGGATAAATCGAATGGGATATATATATAGCCCCAGTTACCCGCAGTAGTCTTAAGAATGCGTGTGCGAAATTTGTTGTGAATTGGTCAAACTGATAATTAGTATACTAAATGCTATTCCGATTTGGATTTTGAATTATTTTTAGCTCCCTCTGTAGATCTAGGACGAATAGAACTGAGGTTAAAATATAACCTATGTTTCTCACAGGATTCTAAAGAATGAATGTCCCAAATTTGGTGTTTATTTTTCTGACTTGATCGTAAAAATACTCAATGTTATTCATCTGGTTATTTCAAATTGTTTTTGCCCCCTCTGCACAATCAAGAAAAATAGAACGGGGGTTAATATGTGGCATACATTACCCGTAGGTTTCTGAAGGATAAATGTACCAAATTTGGTGTGGATAGGTCAAACGGTGTAGATTTGTATAGAGGACAGAAAGACGCCAACACAGCTTCATTTAAAGATGTCTATCCCCTTGTTGCATTATGTGCGTTAAATATATTTTCTTTATCTGAAATGTTTATAATTAAATAGAATATATGACAGGTAAAATTAAAAAAGTTATACAATTATGATGATTGGGGAAATTCAGATTAAAAACATTTAGTCGCACCTGCTAGTAGCATGGTGGTGTTAAAATTTTTAAGACGATACGTAAGGAACCAATTATTTTGTTCAATATTTCTAATTCATTTATGATTGGATTCTGAATATGTCATCAATGTCCCATCAACCGAATTCATTCGTGACTGAAAATACATATGTTCATTGGTTAAATTTTTAAAGATATTAAATAATGTGAGTTACTGGAACATTTCGTTTCTTAAAAATTAAGTTTTCAATAAAAGACTGGCAAATGTTAACAATTTTAGGGCGGTAGGACGTCTCATTTCCTTCGGATGGCAAAGGTTCGGTATAGGTATGTTCTAGGCATATTAAGACTATATTCTCTCATTTGATAGTGTAATATCTAGGAGGTGTTCTAGACGTGACATAGAAGAGCACATCACCCCTTAAAAAAAATTTTCTTTTGTGCAAATTACATTCATACGAGGCGAAAGGTCTTTACACATAGTTTTTTTTAATATATTTTATTTAGCATGATTTTCAGAAGGTTAAATATCCATTGATAATTAATGGTTGTGAGAATGAACCAAACTAGAGATTTTGAAATTTTTAAATTCTTTATCGCATCCATGGCCCACAGGTCGCCGGCTTAACCAAAACGATTCGAACTCCACCAATTATCGCATTTCGTCAAGTTTTCAATACGTACTGAAATATTGAATTAAACTATTGTGCGTAGTTTAAAAAGTATGTCTTGTGATTGTAGCTGCAGCATTCATGTCCCTTCGTGTTGTTATTTGCTTTTTTTTGGTAAAATTTTAACCGTACTTCAGATGAAGTATTTTTAAATGTTTTCATCTAAATAAAAGGCAAAATAGCAGTGAGAATATATTTTCGAAAAGTGCTTTTAAGTTCTAAATTTACAATTCAACATCTTTTTCTGGAAGAACTCGAGGATAGACGCTTTCAACGTGTAGCTTAACAAAGACAGGAATGCCGTCGTGATACTCAACGAACACGCAAAGGCAGTGACTTGAGGGATAGCATTTTAGGGATTGTCTGTTCCCATCAGGACCGCTCGCACAAAAGGTCTCCAGCCACTTCCCCTCATTAAGGGATATGGGTGGTCGAGGGGAAGGAAAAGTGATCGTTCAAAATTCTCGGGGTTGACACTTAAGCTTGCATTTTGGTTTCCGAATTATCTCGTCGTGGGTTAAATCCTTGGAGGGTTAAATCAGTTAATTATGACAAGTCATGAAACTAGAGGTATACATGCAAATTCAAACACCCCAACAAATGTTTTCATGTTTAAGTGTTCCTCGGAGAATCTCTATGTTATATATCTCCACATTACATTATATACATTAACCTATAATCTCACCTTAAAAATCTGAAATCTATGACGATTGAAAGAAAAACTACTGTTATATTCATTCTGGTTCTTTTCAAGACTGTGCAGATCAATTTCCAATGCTTCGCTATGACAAAGAATTTCAGAAGTGCACCAACCTGTTCCCCAGTATACACTCTGTACTGTACTTGTATATGAAACAACAATGCTCTTTTTAATTCTTAATTAATTAATTAAAAGATACTTCTTCTCAACACATTTAAAAGTCGGTCGAAGCAAGTATTAATATGAAACGTGAGAGGAATTAAACTTATCAATAGTGGGATAAAACTGCAAAACGTATTCTCACAATAATAAGGGATACGTGGTTAAAAGTTCAAGCATCATTTCGAAGCTTTGAAATACACTTCTATAGAAAAGAAATTGCTCTTTTCTCTGAAGGACAATTTTACAAAACATTTTATGATATAATGTAATCTTGACTTCACTATATTAGTGTATAACAATAAACAATATATATAGCAATAAACAACAAGGTATTCATTCTCATCTGTTAATTTAATACTCCGAAAGCAATCATGAATTACCAAAATGAATTAACAGTTTCTCATGAGCACGAATGTTTCGTGACTTTAGAATTCGTGAATAAAAAAATATTCTTGAAATTTTCGTGTATGATTTATTTTCAATTTCATCATTATCATCATTTAAAACTTGCATTCCCTATAGTATGAGTGATCGTAAAATATTTTAAGTAAATAAATATACATAAAAGAAACAAAAATCAGCTTTGAAAATATTTTTTAGAGTAACTGCAATTAAAATTTCTGAATTAAAAAATAACAAAATTATGTATATCAGTTCCGAGGATTTTACATAATTTATTCTTTATGTATACCTTAAGTTCTGAACGTTATTCACATTCACCAGGAAGATTAATATGTCATTATGCAATACACAATCATTAACCCTCTGGATACTGGATACTGCGACCGGCCAAACCGGTCGAAAGTTTCGAGTCCCCTTGTCACGAAAGGCTCGGATTCTTTCTGACCTCATACTCCTGAAAAACCGCCGAAGCCCAATACAATTTCCATCCCCTATTTCTGTACTACAAAGAGACCAGCGTGTGAATAGCCACATCTCACCGTTGACAAAGATGTCAGAGTTATCGACGGAGAGCTTCACAAATTGTTTATCCTCGAGCATCGACTCGGTGAGAGGTTGAGTAAATGAAAAGATACACAATTAAAAAGTAACCTCCGCCCTTTCAGTTTACCCGGAATCTGTCCCTTCTAAGCGTACCAACGTCCCAACAAGAGAAACCGGCACATTAGGTGATAATGGGACGACACATATTCCCCTTCTCGGGGAAAACATTGTAAAGGCCATTTCGGTCGGTTTCAGTGAGTTGCCTGTAAAGCCGTTGGGCCGGCTGCCGTAACCAAACAAGGAAACGATATTCTGCACGACGTATGGAGAGGGTTAAGCTCAGTTCAGTTTTAAATGTATCAAAGAAGTAAAAAAATTAAATGTATCAAAGATGCAAATGTAAAAAAGAACAACTTGTATCTATGCAAAACATGCCAAGAGAAAGTAAGATTATTCAAAAATAATATAATGATAAATCTTCAAATATCAAAAATTGTAAAACTTAAAAAGAGGTGGCACGTTTAAAAGCAGTAAGGAAATTTAAAATTATTCAGTAGTTAAAAATAATCACCATTCACATGCATAAACTAAGAATTCCGTTAAGAAAATTCTTAAGGAATATTAAGGGAAGCGAAATAAAAATATACTACTTACATTTCCTTAGAAATATGTTCTCGTTATTAGATCCAAAGATGAAAACGTATGATGCAGACAGAAAGTAACGCTGCAAACACTCGAAACAATTCCAGACTGGCTTCGGTGACGATACTGATTTGAAGAAAATAGGTATTGCTTGCTACTTTTAAACACTGAATGAAGGTCATAAGTAAGATATTCGTTATCGAAATGATAAGAGAGGCATACAACAAAATTTGAGTTAGATAAGGTTGCTACTTCAAATCGTTGAGAGGGTAAATACTTGAGAACCAGCGCATTTCAAGTGATAGACGTCGATCTTTCCTCTCCCCCTCTCATGCATTTTCTTCATCCGCACATTTATTGCACCCTATATTGCACCATTTCTTCTATCCGGACTTACACAACAGTTATCATTTCCCGATATTCAGCCGTCCGATATGATATATTTGAGACTTCTAGAACTACTTATGATCAAGGTTGTACAAAGAAACAATGTGTGTGAAACGCCCCTTAATTTAGCTGTGTAATCCTTACTAAATTATTATTTGTTAAAACTGACGTACCCAGGAAGATGTCTGATATGCGTGAGAAATTCCCAAAGATATAGAAAATTCCACCGTTTCCATTTTCATCAATTTTAAAACATTCGGTTTTAAGAGAAATTATTACACCAATCGCTATAAAATCACGCATTTATGAGAAAATTTTATTTGATATATTTAATTTCAGTTCCCAGTGGTTTGTTTGCGATTTCTTTAGATATTTATCCTTAAGAAAAGGGAACATAAATCCTATAATGAGATGACAACCAACCCTCAAAGACGTCTCATTTTCAAGTTATGGAGGGGATGTAAAATTTTTATTATTTCCGTGTTGATGTACACAAAAAAATACGGTGGGATATGTGTTGCCAATTAGAAGTATGTTGCCGAAATTGAGGAGTGTAAAAGAAAAAAGTTCTGAGTTATTCTTTTCCTAGACAAAAGAACTTTTGAATAATTGCAGGGATTGTAAAGTTTAAAGGAGAAAAATTTTAACACAACACAGGATTACTATTGTGAGAATCCATTCAAATACAGTCAATAAAAAATATAAAATGTCCCTCTTTCACCATCTTCGATTTTTTTTAAATTTAATATATGGTGGTCACTGACGCATGTTGAGCTATGCTCCAGTATTTTTTGCAAATTGTATTTTTCAAGGAAACAAGAACCTTTGAAAGGTGGTTAAGAATATTCAATTTTTCTTATCAAGAATGTACATGCCTCTTAAGATTTTGCTAAGCTTAAAATATTAAAGATAAAATGTCGTTTCCTGTTCGAGATACTTAAATCTACTGTTCGTAATAATAAGTAAACTATATTTCTAAACAATGTTAGTTTGGTAGCAATTTCTCACGAAAGTTGCAGAAGTTCGATCTGGATATAAGAAAGCCACATCTTTAAAATCTCTGAAATTCTTTCTATGAGTTCATTAGAATTTTCTATTCTGTATAGCTATTTCAGTTTATCGAAGATCGATTTTTAAGAGCCTTCAATGTAAGATATCAAAATTTCAAATTCTGACGCCTGCCCAAGCGGGACCAAGGGTATTCCTTGATTTGTAATCTAGAGCTCGAATCTTCCCAATCTGCAGCTAAAGTGCCTTAATTCATGAGATTTTTTTACACGATTCATTATTTCTATTCAGATATCAATACAATGTTTCTAAGATTTTTGATGGTTGTATAATTCTACAGTAAATAGTTTTAAAGAAATCTGCCAAAATCTATTTGAACTGTATTTGCTTCGATAGCTCTGTTTGCATTACTATTTCCACTTAGTCATAAATATAGCATCTGCTCCAACAATTTATAAAAAATAGCAATAGCTACTACTCTAAGGGATATTTGTTTAACGTTAAGTAAAAAAGGGTTTTTAAATAAATATAAAAGCATACATCCCAGAAGGATTTCAAAAGGAATCCCGATATATATTAAGAGGCTTCTAAACTTCTTGCATCCTTTTACTGGGAATTCAACATACGCTTAGGGATATTTCGTAGTTCGAAACGGATTTTGATGGTATTTCATTTTTTGACCACCTTTGCTTTCCAATCAGGATCATTACACGAAAGAATTCATTTAAGCTTATTTGTTCAAAAACTGCAAAAAGTGCCTAAACACTCTGATAACCAATTTATAAAGGAACCTGGAAAAAATCAGATATTTTAAGGATAACTGTTTAAGAAAAATAAATAGAAATTAATAAACATTAAAAAATTTATTCTACCAATACTAATTAAATACTGTTAATGACATTAGAAACAATATTATGCCTAAAGTTGTTTTATAATTCTTTTTAAAAATTTGTATATCTAAAATACTTTAGGAGATATGCAATTTTTAAATAGGTAATGGCAAGCTGATAAAAATAAATTTTACTTACGGACTTTACTATCCAAGACCTGGACCTCGAAGAACAATTGTTTTCGAGAGTATAAAAATATGTTATTCAAGGTGGCCCAAAAGGAACCTGTTTGCAATAAAATCAGCATTTTGTGTAGCCACCGTGGGCAGCAATAATTGTTGCTACACATCTTGACATAAAGAGGCTTTGGAAATGTGTTTGGCGTGTCTTACATACGTTGCCAAATTTCAACTAGCGTAGGCGCGAGTGGTCTATTGTGAGTCAGTTATTGGGCGATCAGCGACCAGATAAATGGGTGAAACATCTGTTGAACAGACGGGCCATTGAAAATGTGAAACTTGGCAGACATTGAAGAATTTTTGTCCGTTGCCTGCCACGTCGGTTCGCACATTTTCCGTTGAAAACTAGCCGCAGGTAATCCGTGAAGATAAGGTAGGTCAACGGGCTCCAAAACTTCACAGACGTCGGTGTGGTATTAGAGTGTACAGTCAAGAAGTACTAGTAGGGTACAGGAGTATATACCAATGACTCCCCATACCTTTAAGCAAGGTTATGGACCGGTATGGCGATGCATAATGAAATGCCATGTTGTCTATCGCCGTGGTGCCATCATATACAAATGCAACCATCGTCTTCCTGTAGATAGAATTGAGATTCGACTAAAAAGGCGATGTCTTGTCTTAGACCGTCTGCAGTCCTGCTCACCCTTGCAGCCTCAAACACTTGTGGCGTAGAGTCAAAGGTAAATTTAAGTGGTATTTTGCTTGTAATCCACTCTTCAATTAGTTATTTATCGACTTCAATTATGCGTCTTGTAGGATCTGGAGAAATCCAATTCAAAGAGATGTCTTGGGATGATTCACAGCTTTTGCAAGATTATCCGCTTTTTTATTTATTACTGTTCCGGTTACCTAGTGTCCAAAATAATGTGATGTTAATTGATTTTAAAAGTAATCAACCAATTTGTTTCTTAAAGGAAGAACTTGTTTGGGAGAGTAATGTTGGTCATTGGCGTTAGAACATATTTACTGTCATTGAAAATATCGCATTTTCTATTTTGAAATATTAAATCGTCTATTGCTTGGAAAATTGCAAAGAATTCTGCAGTGAAAATGGTATTAATCTTGTTAATTCTGAATCAAAAAGAACTTTATCTGGTCAACAGCATTCCATCCATGTGAAAGTAACCTATTTGGAGCAATTGTAGCACTTATAATGATAATCATTAAGTGTTCTCTCTCTGAAGTCTTGAAAAGGGGGTTAATTATTTCAGAAATAAAATTTTATTTTGAAAGTCGTAATCAGAAATTTTTAACCAGATATTACGATATTGGTATTAAGAGGAGAAATTTCATTGATGTTGATATAACGGATCTAAAAATTGAGATTCAATCTAGGGATTTTTTGTTTTATTCGTTTCATATCTTCCGGAGATCAAGTAAATGGGTCCGAATATTGGTAATCCCTTAGCAATTCTTAAATCTGAATAGTAAGCCACTTCTAAATTTGCGTTTGGGATTTTCTGGCATAATAAGTTATGATGCTCCCTTACTCAAAAATGCTTCGGATGTAAGGATAAACTATTTGATGTTTGGATCTTGCCTGATAACTATTGTTGGATAACGCTTTTAATAAGTTAATCCTTTTGAAGGCTTTAGTGCGTATGTAATTGAAATGTGGTTCAAATTTTCCTGCTTTTGAGAATATAACACCAAGAAATTTCAATTGGGTTGTCCAAGGAATACGTTTGTATCCGATTGTTAAGGAATAGTTCGGGATCTCTCCTTTTTGGGAAAGGTTAATACAGTTGCATGTGATCGGACGGATTTCCAATTTTCAATAATAACACCATTTAGAAATTTTGTCATGTGTGTTTTCAAGTTTGATGTAAATATTTTTAAGATTGAAACCGTTCCAAAAATAATAAAAATGTCGTCTCCATAAATGATAATTTTTAGTCCGTGAAAATTGGTATCATATAAATCTTTCATATGTATCGTAAATAAAAATGCTGATATAACGACACCATGCACTAAACCTCGTCGCGATGAGCGATCTTTGCAAATTGAATTTCTCCACTTGACTTTGACATTTATGTCTTTAAGACAATTATGAATTCATTGAGCTGCTTGACATTTGATGTTATTTTAAAACAGTTTTCCATGGATCGAAATAGTCGAATTTCCGTCGATATAAATAGAATCATATGCTGCGGGAATATCTAATGATATTCCAATTCTAAATTCTTTTCTATCTCTTGCATTCTGAATTTATTCGTAAACTTGAAATATAGCTGACTGAATGTCTCTAATGGTAAGAATCCGAGATGAGAATTTTCAAATGGTTCTTTAATGATCGTGTTTTTTATTAGGCGTTGTAGAAGCATGTTTTCGAAGATTTTTGCAGGGATTGAATTTTGACCAATTGGTTGGTTGGATTTAATTTTTTCTTTAGGTTTGTTTGGTTTGTAAATTGGGATGATGATAGCTATTTTCCAATTTTCTGGGACATCGTTGGTCTGCAAGATACGATTGTAAGTATTTAGTAATTTAGAAAGAGATATTTCACTCAAATTATTTCGCAGAAATCTTATCTTCCCCTGGAGTTGAAATTTTTATTTCCTGGAGTTCTGTTTTTCCCTTGGAGTTTTGATTGATTTTTTTATTCGCCGAGAGAGAAATCACGATTCATTTTTATTTCTTCTTGTCGTCCGTAATCAAGAGGGATTGGTTCGCGATCGCTTGCTTTGAAATTTTTTTAAATGTTTCACTTTGAGCATTTGGGGGTTTGTGTAATTATTTTGCTGTTCAGATTTATTACTTTTGTGAGGTTTACATCGCTGAAGAACAATTTGATGTATATTTAAATATTTTGAATATCATTTTTAATGTTTTAAGTTCGATCAAATTTTATCAAAATATTGTCTTGACGCATTTTCCATTTCCATTATAAGTTTAGCTGATGTTCTTTTGTATTGAATATCCAATATTCTTTTGAAATATATTTTTTTACTTGCTGGTGATGATATTTTCTTTCGTAAAGAACGCTGCATTTGGAAGTCCACCAAATCGGAAAATCTTTGAGTTTAAAATGCCGAACTTTTTTATTTTGAAATATTGATTGTTCATAGATAGTTTGAAAGGTTTGGTAAGTTAGGTTTTCGGTTTTTAGGATTTTATTATTGACCTCTTTACATATTTTGTCATATCTGTATCTAAATCTGGTTAAATTATCTGTATTCTTTTTGCCAATTGTGATAGTAATCGGGTAGTGGCCAATTTCAAAGGTATCATCTGCAATTTAATACTTAATTTGAGGTAAACATCAGGTGAGCAAATCGAGAGGTCGATAAGAGAAGTTGATCCACTTACATGATTATTGATGAGGACATGATTATTGATGGGACATGATTATTGATGAGGAATGGATCATTTGCGATAATCGAATTTTCAAGGTTTTCTTCTTTTGTTATTCAAAAATTTCATTCCCAAAAATTCCCATTGCAAGAGTTATGGTGGACGTTGAAATTGACAAGATTGAGGGAGGGATTTGATTGGAGTGCTATTACAAAATGGGTCTATCTCTTTTGTTGACAATTTCTCTTTGGGACAATAAAGATTAGTGATGATAAAGCATTAATTGTTTGAGTCTTGGACGCTCTTTCCTAAAATTTCTTTACAGCCCGGTGTGTTACTCCAGTGCGACGTTTATTAAATACCTACCTACGTAAACTTCCTTCATTAAGTGATGAAAGCCGAAAATTTAAAACATTTGTTGACAAATTTTTACTAACAGCTCAGAGAAGTCCTCCTCCTTTACCGTTAGATCTGTCTTAATTGAATATAGTTTTATTTTTTTAAGATCAAATTTTTGATCAGGTTTTAAATACGTTTCTTGAAATACGCATATATCATTCGAATTAAAGAATGAGTTCGTAGCCATATATTCCTGTTGCGAACACTTCTTGCGTTCAACTGAACTATTTTATGATTGAAAATATGTTAAAGGTAAATAAGTGTAGAAGGACCTACTTAGGAGAAAATAAAACCATGACTACCCGTTTCTATAAATTTTTTCTTTCAATTTGGTTGGATATTTCTACTTTGCGTTATTGAGTCGTACAAGTCAGTGTCGTTTTACATTTCAAAGTTAGCTTCGATTTTGTCTTTAGGTTGATCACTTTTTTCAAGAACTGGTATGATCTTGTGTTTAACTTTTCTTTTCCTTTCTGGACTTGTAACATTCTAGGATGTTTCAGATAATCTTTTGATGATTACGTGTTTCCTTGGATGATGTTTTGGTCCTCTTAAAGTAACATTGGGTATTTAGGCGAATGTATGTTCGAATTAGAGCTTTAAGACTATATTAGTCCTACACAGCTGCAATATTGCTTTTAATGAAGTTAGAACAATATCGGTGAATTATGTTATCCAGTTCTAAGACCTCTGTGAACAATAGCAGATCACAAAACGAGGAAAGGTTTGATTAGAATCAACAAAGTAAGAATCATATGAAATCGAAGATATTGCTTTAATAGACATTCTTGAACTAGAAGGAAAACTGGACGGCAAAAGTTCATTTACAATTTCATAGGGAATCTTATGTATGTACTGATCGCTTTCTATCTAATCCAAGCTGTGCATGGATTCAATGGAAATCCATGTGGTTTGCATATTTTTTGTTTTAAGTTCGATTTGCATTTTTTACGTTATATCGCAATTGCAAAATTCAAATATTTTGTAGCAAAATCAATATCACATTCAAAACAGATTGAACTAAATAGAGGTGAAGAACAATTCTGAACAAATTGGAAAACATTGGTGAAAATCGTGTTAATTGGATTAATATTCTCGAATCGTATATTTAATTAGATATTGACGCGTTAAAAGGAAAAAAAAATTTAAAGCTTTTGTCATTAATTTCAGGTCCGCTCTCCAAGAAATAGTATGCAATATAGCTTATTCGGTCAGAAAAATTTTAGGCCACGGTAGCCCAGTTGATAGAGTCGCGGATTATCACCCGGAGATTTGGGAGTAAAAACTTGATCCAAACAAAGACAATCGTGTTTTTAGGGGATAGTGCATGTTAAATATAACTCGTATTTAATTGTCCTCACGTTGGTAAGGTATGGAAGTTAACAGATTGCTTTAGGAGCTTAGGTATTGTCTTCGACATAAGACCGAGGTTCAAAATTATGAGGTATAGTTATCGGATCTTACTCTTCTGGATTGATCCCGAACCGTCGCAAATAGTTCTTTGTGTTGCTCCATTGCGACCTTAATTTATTAATTACCTACCTACCTGAAAAATGTCGATTTATTTGGAACATTTTATTTTATAGTCGCAAGATGTGATTCAGGAAGGAATTGAAAAGACGTTTTGCATGACATGAGACATGTCATCAGGAAATAGGGAACCTACCTCATCTTCTGAAGACATCTCATAGCTTTCCTCAGAACAACTACAGTTATGAGATGAGTTGTTAAAATTAATTCTTTGGGATTCTGACTGGTTTTTCTGCGGTATAAAAGATTCTAAATATATGTTACCGCGGAAGGCTACAGTAATTCGTGTTACATAATGTTTACGAAAGTATGACAAAATATTAGCAGTTTCAAGAAAGACTTGAAGATACGTAAACGGCGTAGAGTCTAAGAAGACATCAAAAATTCAAGGCTGTCTATCGGAAATACAACTCTATGAAGGAATCATTGCAATAGACTTGAAATTTTCTCAAGATCAGGGAAATATATTAGAAAGAGTAGTACTTCATTAGAAATCATGTGCGCCTTAAAGACATCTGCAAGCAGTTTCAAAAGAAAGAATAGATGGGCGGATTTAAAGTATTGTAATTTTTTCTTGGTGTTCTTATAGGAATCTTAGTTACACCTCTTCAAGGAATAAGGAATACTGCTATCACATTTCTAAATTTAACAGGTCAAGAATTGTGGCTTGTCGATACAGCGGAATGTCCTTCCGAGAAATTGGTTTTATTGTTAGCAGAAATCAAGCCACAGTGAAGCAAATATGGAATTCATGGGTGTAAGCCGAGACGTCTGGCCACGGTAGTGACTTCGGTCACAGCCGTGACTGTCGCCTCCCAATAGGTGAATTCAGACTATTTTCCCGTAGGTGACCTAGACACCACTTAAACCTGACTCCTGTTGGGAGGTAAGTGGTCACCTGCGGTGCCCATGCCCATGGGTGTAATAAAGATGAACTAACCGACGTGAACGGTTGCGGTAGCGTCGTATTTTTACCGAACCAGGAGAATACATCTGGACCATGGCCTATATGGATCGAACTGTAATATGACGAATCATAGCTGGGGATTCAGAGTGTCTTACTTAACACTCTGTGCCAGCACGCACAATTCGATGTCGTCTGCAGCAGCGGAGAATTTGTTTAAGCCTTCCATCAATAATAAATTGCATTCCATCATTCACCAGTCATTCATTCATAGCCTTCTACTCCAATGAGAGGGGGGACTTATGTCATATTGACCCGCCTCCACATTGTGAACACTAGATTTACACATCGTCATCTTTTGTTGGGCGAGAATCCCCCCTTTTGTTCTTCAAGTTATTTAGGTTTTACTGTTCGTCCTATTTTAATGATATGTCACGCTTGTAATAATCATAGGCAATTTTTTTAAAGTACACTTTTAAACTTACAAGATTTGACTGGGGAAAAAATATTCAAACATCTTCGCTTTTTTACGTTGAGTTGTTTTTTTAAATATCATCTAACTATTTTATATTCAAATGTACCTTTTATATTATACATCATGTTCTATATAGTCAACATATTTTAAAATATCACTTTGATACATTAATTTTTAATACAATTTTTTCAACATGGCTTTGAACAACTTTTAACTTGATAAAAATTCTTGCGCTTGATTTCTCCCCACTTCCTTTTAAAACTTTTATGTATATATATTTTTTATTGTTTTATCTGGCGCTTGGTGCAGCTTGCCCGTGTTCGGCACTTGTGCTATAAAACCTCAATATCCAATTCGATATATAGGTCTTAGGCACCGTAGCCCGTAGAGGCACTCATGAATTAAAAGGATATATTTGCTTAGTGTGAGTCCAAAAAGTTCAGAAACTCAATTCCGTAGATGCGAATGCTAATTAGAAAGGACAAATTGGCTTATTCAGTGTTTAAAGGAATTACGCTCAGGTAGAGACACCCATGAATTAAAGAAAGAATATATTGATTTTTTGGTTCTAAGAGGATTAAATTTCTCAGCCTAAAAAGATACCCATAAATTACGAAAGGATATATCTGCTTATTTCCGGTTTATGGGATTAAACCTCATAAGCCACTCACAAATTAGAAAGAATACATTTGCTTATACTGTGTTAAAATTGTTTAAACCCTCATAGTCTCAAAAGGTGCACGATGAATTGATAAAATGATATATTCACTTTTCCCGGTCTAAGGATTAAGCCACTAAAGGCTCAGCTATGGATCAATTTGCTTTTACGGGTCTTGGCGATTTATGTCTCCCAGATCGTTCATACACCCATGACTTAATAAAGGATATATTTGTTTGTATAGAGTACAGACGACTGGTGCTCCAGCCACGTACATGCGTCTAAGAGTTGAAAAGTATACATTTGCTTTTGGGTATCTAAGGGGTTTAAGTCCCCATAGACCTCGTAGTTCATCCATGAAATAAATTGAATTATATATTTGCATACATTTAAATTAAATTGTATTATATATTTGCTTATTTTGAGTCTAGGGGCTGAAACACCAGCCCGTAGATACGCCAATAAATTAAAAATGGTAGATTCTCAATTTCAGATCTAAGGCACTTAAGATCCAGGAGGGGCACCCATGAATTAGAAAAAATATATAGATATTATTTTTTAGGGTTAAGAGGGCCCATTCAGCACCCCTCAGTCTTTATTTAGTATTCTTCTCATGCTTGCTTCTTTTACCTACTTATTATTGTTTCTATTGCTCCGTGTTTAGATATTTAATTTGTATTTAATAAAATTTATTTGATCTTGTGTATTGTTCAGCTTTAAATAATTGGTCATTCCTCATGAAACCAAAATAAACCAACCAATCAAATCAATTTACAAAAGTAGATTGTTTATTATTAGCAATTAATCGAAAAAAGAGTCAATTTTCACCTTTGAAGAACTTTTATAAGACTGAAAATACTTTCTGTGGTTTGCCCATTTTTTTATTACGATACTACAGTTAGTTACGAATAAAATATTTCTCTTACTCCTTCAATATTAGAGTAATACTGAAACCAAATGAGGTAGGTTGGTACTTAATTAAAGTTGCGCTGTAGCAACACAGTGAGCTATTGACGACGGTCCGTTATCAATCTCGAAGGGAATGATGCAAGGACAACGCCTCGTAATTTTGAATCACGGTCAGACGACAAGAACAACACTTGAGTTGGCACCTCTCTCTCGAAACGTCCACTCCAACGTGAGGAAATTTGAGGTCACGACAGATTTAACGTGCACGAACCCCAATATACATGACGGTTTTGTCTGCACTTAGTTTCGAACTACCAAAGTTCCGGTTGATAATCCGTTGCTCTTCCAATTGGGCTTTCGTGGCTCTGAAACCAAATGTGGAGAATAATGAAGGAATGAGTACATGACTATTTAATGGAGTCATGCAACTTTATTTAAGGATTCAAGCAACTTTATTTAAGGACGCAAGCAATTTTATTTAAGAACCCAAGCAACTTATTTATGGACACAATCAATTTTATTCAAGGACTTTAAAATTAACCTAATTACAGTGGAAGACATAATTGCCTGTTTAGTTTTCAATAAAAACATTATATTTCGTTCTTTTCACAAGCGAGTTATTTATTCAATAGGTTGTGTTCGCAATCTAGGCGTTCTTGCGTCTTATTTTAATCTCGACAGAGTACAGACATTCGAAATTTTTCGTCCAGTTGAACCACCAAATATTATTTTCCTTCTTCCCTCCCGGTTCATAAACTCCTTTGAGGTTGACATAACCGCAGGTGTGGTCATACCGAAAGCCGGACCATCGCATCTTGGTACATGCACCATTAACACCTCTTCTGTGGTTTTGCCCCTCTTTAGTGGAGAATTTAATGCTGTTGTGGAAACGCATGGCGACAGCTGTAAAGCAAACACATATGATAGAAATTAACCACATGATAATTGATCTCTATACTTTGTAACTCTCCAAGTGTTTGACGATATATCTCGTCCAAAACCTGGTCAATTTTGCTAAGGACGAGATTTCTCGTTAACACAAATCTGCCCTATTACTCAGTTGAGTCGAAAGAAATTCAAGGAATCTGAGAAGATTCGATTAGGAAAACAAATCGTCCCTTGACAAGAACTGGTGTCAGTTTGGAACAGGTTTTTGCACTAGAGGTTGGCCATTACAGGGCAATTTTGGAAGCGTGGATAAGTTACATTAAGGATTTAATAGGTCTAACTAGATCAAGTGCTCCTTCACAATAAGCTACTCTAAGCCATGGAAGAGTCGAACGCTTTAGAATCATTCGACATAAAGTGTGATTAATAATCTCTCCAATTGAAGATATATCACAATGTAAGAATATACTTTGTTGATATATGTAATTTAATTGTATAAGAGAGATATCCTCCACATCTCCATCCACCCATTTAGATTACTTCAAGATATCTAAACACGGTTTTTTTTAACCCTCTGAAGGATTCACTCTCATAACTCTACCTTGCTTCCAGCAGTATTCCCTGCATGACTTGTAAACTTCTGAACTTCTTGACCAATATATTTTTTCAAAAGATTCTATTCTAAAGAAACGAGCAATATATTCTTTCCAAATAATTCTATTCCAATTAGGTAGGTATTTAATTAATATTACTATGTGCAATATTTTTCCCTTTTGACCGATTTTGGAGATTGTTACTTTCTGTGTTTAGTTAAGTTTGGATGAGCATATGTACATATATTCCATAATTTCGCTAAAAAGTAGGTTAACACGTTTTTGGGTTTTGAAATTTGCATTTCGTTCGGACTTATTTTAGGTGAAAATGGCTTCTTGGGAGACTGTCACACTGTCGGATATCACAATATGAAGCGAAGACCAACAAAAAAGTATAATTTTTTCCCTTTGAAAAGTATATCAGGAATTATAGGTGTAGAATATATAATATAAAAGCTCTCTTCGGTCAGTAATAATTCAGTAACTTAAAATCCTTACTAATATATAAATCCATTAAACACTTCTTCAACATCTATATTTTTCATAGTTTGAGTGAATCTTATACCTATTGATGAAATATAATTTTGTTCAACTATAAAGATTTTGTGTACACAAATTTCTCAAAATAAAGCAAAGATGCGTTATTACTGCTGGAATTTTCTTTAATATTCAGGAACATTGTGTGGAAGTGAAATCCTGACACCAGAATAAAGTTGATCAAACAACTGAAAACTTGGGAAAACTAAGAATAATCGAAAACGTCAAGCACTAAATTAAATGTCATTTAATGCACTTTTGAATGCAAACATACACAATTTTATTTTGCATTGATGAGAAAAGAAAACAACTGTATTTTTTTATTTCTTAATAGAAACCAAACACAATGTTAATGACATATTTTCAGTGCAGAGATGTAAACAAAATATATAATTTTATTATGAATTGTAATTAAATAATTGGAATACATTCTCTTATATTTTTTGACAAAAAAAATGGTTTGTGCATTAGTTCGACCGATTGTTTGAGGTGTACTGGTACAACCCGGCCACAATAAAATTATATCTAGTTCTTTACATTGATTTTGCAGATATGATGCACTTGAAGATTTTGGTAAAAAACATTTTTAATATAGATTAATTCTGAACATTGGGAAGGTGTTTCCATGAAATGGGACAATTTATTACAATAAAGCACCTGGAAATCGAGGTTTTATGCTTGGCATCTTCGTATTGATAAAAGTAAATGTTAATTTCAATCCAGAATGCACTTGCTCTCTTTTTAATTATCCTTTCAAAATACAATTTGTTCATAACAATTCACGATTGTTTCCACAATATGTTTTAATGCGCCTAGTGCACTGTGGCTTGTGATACAGATATCCAAATTTCCAAACCTCCATCAGGCTTATAGTAGATTTCATATTCAGTATTTCTCTCTGTTGAGCTCTCTTCAGATTGAAAATGTCTTCAGATTGAGAGAAGATAAATTTAGTCCCCGTAGTAAAAAACTAATGTCATATAATGAAAGGTCTTAAAATCCCATTTTGCTTTAGTTGCTTTTTTCAGTTGTTGATAGAGCTGAACTAAAGTGTGCTTCTAGAGATTAAACTATATTCAACACGCTCCTTTTAATAATTTATTTTATATACAAATGCCAGGTGTTTCACAAAAAACACATTAGCCTTCTTGCTTTCCAAAATTTGTGAACAATACAATCAAAACCATCAGGGCAGCATACGTGTACAATTGTTCGTTATACACTTGTCGTTCAAAATTATATAAAGTACTATTAGTTGAATTTTGAGTCGAATACTAAATGGGCATTGCGGAAATCTTGTTCAGTAAGACGAGGAAACAAAGCAATAGCTGAACAATGTAATCATGTAGAAAGTCTACTGATATGTCGAATCAAATTTTCGTTATATCCAGTTTCTTTATTAGAATGTAATACTTTTATGTTTTTAAATTATTGCATTGCAAACGTACGAGTCAAGTTCTACTGATTTCCACTATGCAAAACTGTATTTCAAAGAGAAATCTTTTCATGGTAAATAAATAAAACAAATGATCGTTAAACCAAAATACTTTAAGATAAGATCTAGTTTTATTTATTGTTGTTTTGGGGGTATTTGGCACTTATTGTCATGTATTCTGAAATGTTCGTGGGGAAAAATAATTTTCGAATTAAACGAAACGAAAATTTAAAAAAAATTATGACATTTATAAACAATTCTGAGTGCAACAATTTGGAATTGCTCTTAACTAACCGCTTGTTTCGACACTTGCGGAATAGAAAAGGAAGTGCGTGCATCACAAAAAAATAACGTCCTCTGTATTCATCTTTACATAAGACCCTCTTATAGATTTCACACACAGGCGATTCACTTTAGAGATAATGATAGATTTGAGCTCATGAATCTTGATGGATGCACTTGCTATTGAATGTTAAAAGAGATTAATGTGGTGATACAAGCATTACTATCAAGTGTTGTCCTTTTTAACATACTTACTTTCATTCCCTGTGTGGCCATTGATATGCAAAACATAGTGCGAATTCTCTTCGAAGATGGAAAAGGAATTATACGTAGCGTATATGTACTCTCGTCTAACATCTACAAGGTCAAATGATGCTGAATAATATCCCTGGTTTGTGAGTGAGAATATTTTCTCATCTCCTGAAATAAATAAAATACTTTAGGTGTTGTATCAACAGAATTAAAACAAAAGTCACTTAGTTACATATGCAAAAATTTGAATGGAAATATTCTACTGCTTGATTTAGATAACTCTCAGAATTCCAGATTTAAACTTTGTCGAAATATGTTAAAGAATCAAGTTGCAATGAGTCTCAGCTAATAGATTTTCATTTAGTGACATTTACATAGGAAAGGTGATGTTATTGACCATTTTCTTGAAATTCTGCCACTTCCTAACTTACATCGTGTCTTATCTTCAACGTTTACTAGGTATTCATGAATTACGATTTTTAGTTTAAAACAACAAATTCAATAATTATAATTTGATACGTTTATTTTACATATTACATAAAAATATATTGTTATAAATATGCTTTCACAAAATTTCAAATTTTATAGCATGTTTCGAAACTTTGCAAAACTAAAAGAATTTTCGAATTTCATAAAACAAAAAGTCTCCCACAGCTTTCATAATTTTTTACCTTTAACCATACTCGAAAATATTATCACATTTTAACTCATCACCTTCTAAACTGTATTTAATACAGGATTTGATTATCAATTAAATTGGGTATACCCCTCCACAACGTTTTTTGAATCCAAAACCTTTCTAAAAGAAATATTTTTAATTAATAACTTTATTTTTCTTTTGTATTGAACTTCATTAACAAGCTTTTAATGTTAGTTTAATTGGTCCTAACTTCACATTATCTGGTTATTGCGCCCACAAAATTCATTAAACCAACTAACAAACTAACCTAAATCGGATTCAAAATGGCAAAGTTGTAGATAAAAGAGGGATGCTCTTTATGTTGAGAAAAATTCTCAACATAAGTGTACCAAAACTATTGGACAGTTGTCATTTAACTCATGCATGATATTTGAAGTAGGAGCATAGTGTAGTTCCGTGAGTTTGAGGAAACATTTATAGTAGGGATACGCTATTGAACGCGTATCCCTACTATAAATGTTTTCGTTTAAAAAGCATTTACAGCCAAAGTCTCAAATACTCACCTAGCCAGAATTCTAGTCAAACTCAGAATGCTGTAGCAGTATTGACGGGAACAATTTTTTTCAAAAAATATTTTACAGAATGTAAATTCTAAATCTTAGAACTGTTTTCTATCTCTTTCCAAAATATAAACGATTCCCCAATATTTAAAATATGATATAAAAATAATTACGATATTTTATTTTTAAAATGTTTCTTAGGACGTAAATTAATTTTGAATTTAATATTTTATTGCAATTACAACTACTTTGCTTACTTGGTTTTTTAAAAATATAATTTTTTATTTGATAAGAAAAGTAAGGAGGAAAACTCACTGAAAACAAAAGTTAATTTTGCTACTCGGTATGTGGCAATGCCAGAAATAATGTTTTATTGTTAATTATATTAGAATTCTGATTTTATCCATTTTCATTCAGAGTATTTTTGAAATTACTCTAATCCTGAGTAAAGTTGAAACCAAATCTTTTTGCTCACATCATTTGGTTTTCAGAATTCTACATTTTTTGAATGACCGCAATTTCATTTTTCTTTGTTCATCTGCTATTCCTGTATTTTCGTATTCCATCTTGTAAATAATTTATTTAAGAGTTATATTTTTGCCAATTATTTTTTGTGTGTCCAGAATGGCGAAACACGTGATATTATGTACGTTACCAGAAATGTGTATATCTTTCATTAAAGTTCTTATTTTAACATATAAAATTGTAGAATTTTATTTATAAAACGATATAAAAGAAACAAATAAATCCTTTTAAAATAAGACTTAGATAAATGTATGTTGTAATTATTCACAGTTTTTAAATTTTTTCATATTTCCTTTATCAGACGATTGAAATCAGTGAATCTTAGATTTGTTTCTCGTCTTTTAAATTAAGTTATTGGGATTTATTAAAAGATGTGTACTCAACATATATAACATTAGAGTAACTATAAATGTAACTCTGAACAGGTACTTGATTTCCTTTCTGAAACCGAATCTCCGTACTGAAGAAAAGTGTCAAAGGGATTTGGTTTTAAGCTGGTAAATGAAATTTTAAATCAAATTTTGCCAGTTTCCGATTAATGTTTTAAAATATCTGAATCGGAATTTTATAAATTCGAATAAATGTCTTTGTGACAGCCAGTCCAATTTGCTCACTTTAAGAGTAAATGGTATTCTTAAACCACTTATAATTGCATTGGGACCCGCATATAATTGAATTCGGACCTGCTTATAATTGCATACTGTCTTTCCCTTTGGGATTGATTCAAGACCATTGCCAATAGCCCGTTGTTTTGCTCCAGCGCGATGTAAATTAAATTACCTAGATCTCGAAGAAAATCAGTGAGTCGCATTTATGGTCGTGGGATTTTTTACTGATCTATACGTATTGTGTATATCTAAGTTACGTTGTCCTCAGGGATGTTGAGAAAAAATGTTCTTCAAATAAATTCAACATTCCAAACAAGTGAAATTAATGCAGTTTGGAAAATAGGATTAAATCTATAGAACTACGGATCGGAATGAGCTAAAATTTTGCACACCTATGCTTCAGGCACAGAGGATTTGATTGCATTTGAAATCTGTATACCATTCAATACGTTATTTTTTAAAATTAAGAATTAATTAATAAGGAATGACTACAAAATACTGCTCTGAAACTAAAATAATGTGTACAATTTGTTCGAGATACTAAACAGCTTTCTATAACATAATATCCATTTGATTAACTGGTTATTGTGAAAGGGATAAGAAAAATGATAGAAAATTATCATTTAAAATTAGAAGCTCTGATTTCCAACCATTCCTGACTCGTAGATTTCTCAAAAATGAATATAATTCATGTAAATTCTGGCAATTTTAATCCCAAAATCAGAATATGTAATCAAAAACAGTACGTGTAACTGTAACCTCTGCGAACTTGAGTTAAAAAAAATTATTATGAGGGACTCAAATAAAATTCATCTATTTTATGGTAGACATCATTCCAAGTCAAATCAAAATTTTATTTTTAATTAGATTCCAGGGGCGAGAATAACAAATGGGTTAGAAATCCTTTTTGAAAGACTGGGCATTGCTTATGCTACATATTTTCATTACCCATGGGATTCATATGGATATGGTTTTCACTAACGTTTCGAAATGAAACTCTAATATCAAAGTAAAGGTAAGTGGAAAGATGTATGTTGGCGTATGTGTGCATTGAAATCTAGTCAAACCTGTTTAGATTTTGAATGCACTTTATCCTTATTCCTTTACCCTTTCAATTGGTTTTGATAAGATATATCGTCCATAAAAATCTGACCAGTTTCGCTAATGACGCTATATCTCGTTATCAAGATATTGCCGATATATTTTTATAATGACGACATGAAGATCTGAACAACAATTTTCTTTTAATGACGAGATATCTCGGACATGAAGATCCGATCAGTTTTGACTTAATCTAATGAATTAAGAGATTCCAATGACAAGATACCTTTTCAGGCCACCAACAGGAGGGACAATGCCAGTTGTCACAACCCCTTATAAATATTTTTAGTTTTCAATTGAGGTGGAAGATTTCTACCACATTTGTCGCAGAAATTCAGTTTTGTGTTAATTAACTTATAAACGCTGAGAAAACTCCGCATTCCCCTTTACAACCCTTACCTCTACTGAATTCTAGACGTAAGATTTAAACATTTATTCATGAAAATAAAAATACAATCAAATAATGTCCCATTTGAATCCATTGCGTCTGATCAAATGTTAGGTTTTCATCATAGGTAATAGGAGATTTACAGCTATCAGATCAGTTCATTTACCATAACTTAGTCGCTACAGGCAATTTATAAAAGCATTTACTGTGACAATAGCTTCTTGTTTAACGTGTTGCTACTAATGGTACGAAACGTGGATAAAGCGGACGGACACCTTCCCGAGTTTAAAAGTTTCCATTCGAGTGCAGAAAATGATGAGAAAGCCAAGCGACTTTCACATTTACGCCCAGAATCACATATTGTTCAATCAGTGTTTCAAAATTACGATACTGGTACTCATGTATTTTGTGGTATATCTCGAGAGAATTGCCCGGTTCACCACTCTCTATACCAAGCCCATCTGAACCCCCTTAGTGGTTGTCTTGACGAGGTCCCTCTCCGTTACAAGAAAACTGACCATATCTGACCATATCGACCATATTTTATCATGAAAAATAATATATTGATGACGAGAAATCTTGTTCTAGCAATATTGGTCAGATATTGATGAACGAGATATTGTGTCGAAACCACTTGGAGGGTTAATGTAGGAAAACTCATGAACACTGTTAGAGAAAGTATGGATCAAAAGCGTGAATAGCACAAGACAATTTTATCAGGAGATTCTAATCTGAAATTGACCACAATAGATTGTAAAGAATTTTTTCGAAATGCTCAGTCAAGTCTTTGGCAGATTTTTTCACCTCGTCATATAAGAATAATTTTCTTCCTATCATCTTAGGCACATCACTATGCTAACTAGGGAGTTTTACCACATATAACAACTTAATCATGATTCACTATCCATCCTCCAACGTCTGTTTCCATATCACAGAAAACACCAATTGACTCGTTAGAATTGACCCCACGAACTCTATGCCAAATTTCGTACACGACACCTTTTGTTGAAGCCCATATTCCAGATTTCTGAGCAGTCGATGGGTTTGTCGTGAGGTAAAATATCTTTGGGTTCCGGACCTAAAAAGAGAAAAAAGGCACTGTTTCTTATACTTTAATTATAAATGACAGCATTTGAGTTCAATTGCTCGTCGTATGACATTAAACAACCGTTTTCGATAAATACAACTGAATATGCATGATGACCAATTAGGGTTCAACTAGCGTTTTTTCCTACTAGAGTTAATAATTACTATCGTATCGTTGGATTAGAGCAGAAACTGATTAACTGATATTTTTGTGAGGCGATAAATGCGCATTTTCATGGTTATATTTTTAAAGGATACTTAACGCTACCAAAAATGTTTGTAATTTAATTTTTAGACCTTGAAATTTACACATAGTCCTTATATAGCTCAAATATGAAAATAGTGTTTTTTCAGTTAAATTATTTCTGTTCTAAGCCGACGATTATTTTTGGTAGAGGGAGGAAATAATTAACTGGCATTTTTCGTAGACACTAAATGGTTGATATCATGATTACAAGAAATATTAAAAGGTGTTTGAAAGATATATATTATACATCAAAATACTTACAGTTTTACTTTTCCACCTACAAACAAACAGTTACTCTTCAAACAGCTTTACAGTAAATATTATTTTGTCAGTTACTGAGGTTCTCAGCAAAGCCAATATTCAATAACAATTGTGAGCATAATTAACCCTGTATCTACAGTTGGTATCTGCTGGGAAATTTGCATTTATTTTCTTTTTAGTTATTTTTCTGCTTTATAACTTTGCATATAATTATGAATTTTCGTTTCCAAATGTTGAGTTTTCAAGCTAACATGTGTATACCTTTTGGGCACAGCCATACATAATCACAGAAAAAACTCAAGTTATATAAGTTCAAAGAGGCGTATACCTTATTTTCTCGCTGATCAGGTTTTTGGCTCATTCTCTATACCACATTCATTTGCCTTGTTGGAAGAGCAAACGTTAAATGCACGTTAAATCTATTATAGCCCCAAAAATCCTAATGTTGGCATAGGGTGGATGCTGAAGATTGTGGTGCCAGATCAGTTGTTGACCTCGTCATCTGACGAGAAACTCTTGGTTGAAAACGAAGAGATGTTGTCTTCGTATATTTCCCTTCGGGATTGATCCCAGCCAGTCGCCAGTATCTGGTTGTTTTGCTCCAGTGCGATGTTAATTTACTACTTATACAAAATTTTCCTATACGTTATTACCCTAATTCCCTATTTTATCCCCTATTGTATTGGTATTGTTCGATGTAGCTATAAACTTTGTTCAATAAGTAGTATGGGATTTTCTTTCTTATTGCTTTTCGTTTTGTTGCTTTGCCATTGGAGCGAGTTTGAAATACATTGCAACAAGACAATTATAGAACAAGTAACAAAATTCATTAGATCGAATTAACGAATTTCAATTCTACTCACATGAATGGCACATGAGTTCCACCTCCGAAATCAAATCCAAGGTAGCAATAAAATGGGCCAGGGATTTATCCTTCAAACTGCAATATGAATCTCTCTTCTCATATTCTGTAGAAATATCAACAGGATTGCAGGTATTAAATGAAGACAGTTACTTGTAAGGTACGCTTTGCAAAAACGACAATAACAATTGCTCACCGCATTTGGGGTAGAGATTTTGCACCGGAAATGGCTTGCTTTGCTAGATCCAAGTTGACATGCGCCGTTTCTGTCTCTTCACTTGTTGATGGACTGGTTGACGACAGACAAAATGCTGAAACTGAAAACACGAAAATGTGGAAGTTTATCAGCCTCCTAAAAATAAAAGTATAGATGTAAATTAAAACATTATAAAAATGCTTTTGTGAAAGATGACATCGCCATCTTCTTGCAGATTTGCAATATCCATAAATTAAGACTTCTTGAGAAAATTTAGGTGTGCATTAAAATCAATAGTTGTCTTCCTCAAAGCACATAAACAAAATCAGTAGTCAGGACATCACTTAAAATCTACTTAAAGATGCGTGTTGAGGTGATCCTGTTTTGCATAAATTGGACCGACAATTGTGTTTGTGTTAATTTACGATACGGCGCGCAAATTTCGTTACAAGCGACTGAGAGCGGCAGATTTTTCTTGAACTCCTTCCCCCTACAGAATTTGTGAGACATTCGTGACTGCATTTTACGTAATGCATTTACTGACCACATAGCGCTCTTTCCTTTCATATGGTATGGCATGCGAGAGATATCAGCGGTGCGACTTTCTGTGTTTCCCATCCTTCACAGAATGATAGACAGGGTAGGGCTTCGAAAATTAGACCCTCCTTCTTTAGGCCCAGTCGCTGACAGCTCGCAAATTGTGACAGTGGTGCATGTAAAAAGTGTATCTACGTTCGAGAAATAATTTAAAAATCTATTTACAGAAAAATTGATACATACATCCTTTCTTTAGGAATTAATAAAAATAACTGAGACAGTTTCTGGTGATATACCTAGGAACGTTGAATTTAATACAAGAAACTTAAAATGTCGAATCAATTTCGTTATGTAGAATGTTACAAATTTTTTTTTAAAGCAGTGTCTCTACGGTTCTTCAAAATAATGAAATTGAAATAATTTCGCATTTCAGAAGAATGTATAATATTCTTTAAATATCTATGGTATAACAGTCGTAATAGGAATTACAAATTATAAATCTGTATTCCAGTCCCGATCAAACATAAACATTAAGTAATAAAATTATCGTGTTAGTATAACAAAAATCTCTCGTTTTCCTCCCAGCCAACCAAGGTTGAAAAACATTCGTATTGTATAATTATGGCAGTATGTGTTTTACGTATTCCTTATGGTGATATATTTTCTCAACTGTTGTATCAAATTTTAACGCAAATATCTGTGTCCTCTAAATTTGTAGAGTAATTTTAGTTTAGTTTAATGTAAATGATACTTTGTGTGTTAATGTACAGAACGTGCATAAAATTTTAATATTACAATATTTTTTATGCATTACAGGACACAAATATATGTCAAATTTTCATCTCTAAAGATCACTATAAATTTCACACTTTAATCAACAATTATTATTTACTATTTGTCAACCTATTTCTGGTTAAGCGATCCTTTGAATAAACATGTCGCCATATAACCAAAATAACTAACCAACTTAAAGTTATTTAAATGTGGTAAGTACGTAATTAACGTTGTCAATGGAGCAAAAAAACCGGCTATTGGTGACGGTCGAGGTAGATCCCGAAGGGAAGGATCAAAAAATTTAAAATGAGAAATGTGTGAATAATCAAAAACATATTTTAAATGTTCGTAAATGATACTATACATGATTATTTTATGTTTTTTTACAGAAAACTGTGACCTCGAACGTAAAATCCAACTTAATTTTTTTTAAAGTAAATCGAAAAGTATTTGATAAAAATTATTCAGAAATATACTATGAATTTCAATTTTATCATTCATGTGTAAAATATACATCAACATACAGAATATATATATTCAAGTGTGTTTCAATTTCCAGTGGTATACAAAGTATTCGTTATCCCTGTATGTTTACTATGTAAGTGGGTATTTAATTAAAGCCTTATTTTAGCAAAACAACGGGCTATGACCATATTTGGAGGATCCTTTTTAATATCCAATAGTTGTTAGTATCCAAAGTGTCGAACTTTAAAAATCCAAATTTAAGTTTTTAAAGTATCAAGAACTACCAAGAGTGCAAAAAGTATTTATTAAATTTATAATACAAAAAAGACAAATTTTCGTAGTCGTTGACAAACATTAGTCAGGTAGATAGGAAGGTGTTTAATTAACATCTAACCGTAGAATCACAACGGGCTATAGGCGACGGTCAGAGATCAATCCAGGAGGGAAATATCCGAGGAAAGCATACGCAATTTTGAACCACGGTCAGATGACAAGGTCACATGAAGGTTGGTACCCCACTCTCCAAACTTCCACTCCACACCAATGTGAGGATGTTTGAGGCCACAGCAGATTTAACGTGCACCAGCACCCCGTACAGGACGGTTTTTGGTTGGATTCTAATTTGCAACTATCCAGTTTCTAATCCGCTACTCTTCAAAAATTAGCCAGAAAAATACTATGTAATTCAATTTTATCAATCATGTAAAATGAACACCAAAATACAGAAATATATATTCAGATATGTGCGTTTTCGACTTTCTAGTGATGCAAAAACTATTCGTTAACCATGCATGTTTGTAGGATATGTTTTAGGAGTTTTTCATAATTAATACTTATTTAGATTCCATTTCTTTCGTACTCCTGGAACCTAGAAAATTCGTTTGTAAAATAATATTTAATCGTTTCCTATTCTTTTTAGGGATATTGTCCAAATCAGCACATACCTAATTATGATTTAACATAAAGAAAGTAAACAAATTGTTTGCTTCATTTAAGTTAATGGTAGTTTAGAACGGTAATGCTTAGAGATAAAGGTAGTTTTTTTATATTAAAATATTTAACATATTTGGGGTTTAACTTGTATTATTCAGTAAGGAAAAAACACAAATACTCCTTAAAAATGTTATTAATTTACTAGCAGAATTATAACCGACTTGACTCGGGTTGAATTGGTTAATTGTAGATCGAAAAAATAATCAGAATAATTTCCTCTTCGGTAGGAAAACATCAACATCATTTAAGTGAGAAAAATCATTTTAACGCCTATTCGACTATTTTATGAATTCTATCAAAAAAGGTAGCCTATTAAAATTTTTTGAGAAAAGGTGGGCAATTTTTTCAAACAAAATAACTTTTTTCAACTTATATTTAAGATATAAGTTGCTCAACGTAGCTTCAATTAGCAAAGGAGGAAACATTGACTTTCTGTCACTATTACAAATAATTTTTAATACTTCAAAAGTTCTAGTTCGGACATTTTCAAACATTAATATTCTTTCAATATCGGAAAGTTCCATTTAAATTAACATTAAATTAACTTGCATGCTGTTTAAAATGGAATCCTTTTTGAGGTAGTTGTTGCGTGTGATGAATAGGACTTACAATTTTTAAATATATAAATTTCATAAATATTTATTTAATTTGCAAACATGGAAATTAGAACGAAAGAAAGCTAATATTGTTGGCGGGAAAAATAAGTTGTTCCTAAGATATTAATTAATGATTCTTTTCAATCCCGTGATCTCGCATAGATGCCACACTTATGATTAAAAAAAAAAATTTAAAAAGTGCATAATCAAACTCGAGAGAAAACAAATCCAAAAATAAAATTGCTGCACGTGATCAGCGAAAACTAGTTTTATTTTTGAGCACTTTAAATCACAATTTTCAATTCAGAAATTTAGTTTCGAATGGAAACTATCTAATTGTTTAGAATGAGACTAATGGTGTTATTTTAATCTTGAGTCCAGCTTTCAATAAAATCAAGTAGTTTTATTTGAAACATGGAAAATAAATGCGAGTTTTAATGAGTTGAATCGTTTTGTGAAACAAACCTATGTCAATATTTAAAAATAGTTTGAATAAAAATTCGATTAGCTACCAGTCATGTTCGAAAAGCATTAGTGCTGTATGCTTTACTCCTGGTTACAAAAAATTTCTACCACGTGTGTTAAACTAATAAGTTTGAGTGAAGTTAAGCGAAATGTACGCATACCCTACATAAAAACATGTTTTTATCAATATTATTTATATTTTGAAATGAAAAGTAAGTGAATTATGAGAACTTGAATTCCGTAAAAAAATTTGGGGGAAAAATAAATGCTTTTCCGCAATACTGTTAAAATAAAGCAATGGTAAATTCACATTACTGCTTCCCTAAAATTACAAAATTATGGTGATTTAAGTATATAAGAAAAGCGAAGGATATTCAAATAATTTATGCACAAAACGTAAGTTTGATTGATAAATTATTTAACATTTTAATAGAATACAACAAATATTTTTTATGTAATGATTGCACAAATATACATAGACAGACATAAAACAGGAAGACGGATAGACAGGCTAACACAATGGAGATCAATCACAAAATAAATGTGAGTATTAACAGTATGCAAAGTTTAATAAATATATAATAAATCGTGTGCAGTGCAGGCATATACAGACATACATCATGCGTGGAAACCAGTGATTCTGCATTCGATTGACCCAAAACGTAGAAATAACTTGAAATAGGGCGAAAATATTCAATTTACTAAAAAACACTCGATTCATATTTCCATATATTATCATAACATAAAAGTAGTATTTCCCGAACTTGCAAAAAAATTGGCAACAAAAAATTCCAATAAGTAAAAGACGTTAGTCATAAAAATTAATAAGACAATTATTGCAATTTTAATAATAATTTTTGTAAAAGTTTGACTCATTTTCAAACAGGTCTTATAAATGCCTTTCAGTAATATACAATCATTATATTAAGTTGAATTTAAAATTTATACGATGCTTTCTCAAGGAATAAGACAAAAGAAAATAAGTTATGTCCAAATCATTTTCATGGCGAAATGCTAAATTTAAAAAAATAAGAATTTCGAAAAACGCGGCACGATACAAAATAAATTATCACTAGTCTTGTAAGATTTGCTATCCTATGAATAAATTAATAGTTGGATTTTGAATATTCTGTCAAATGTTTAAGAAAAGAAATTCTTACATTTAGCATTACTACTTGCATTACATCCTAAAAGAAATACTACTTACATTTCCTTTCCAATGCGTTCTCCTTACTTGATCGAAAGGTGAGAGCGAACTGTGCAGAATGAAAGAATGAGGTAAACACTAAAAAGATTCCAACCTGGCTTCGGTGACGATGCTGATATGAGAAACAAATGGATGTTGCTTGATGCTCTTAAACACTGTGCGATGATTAGAAATAAGAGATTCTTTGTTTGCATTTGATATCGAAATGATAAAAGAGACATACTATGAAATTTGAGTTAGATAAGGTCGCTACTTCAAATCGTTGAATGTCCAAATACTTGAGAACCGGCACATTTCAAGTGATGGACCTCGCTCTTTGCTCTCTCTCACTTATGCGTTTTCTTTAACTTTTTCGTTGCTGCGTGTTTCTTAACAGCTATCATTACCTGATATTATTGTACTTATCCGTCCGATTACATGTATCTCAGATAGCATATTTGTAAATTTTTACATCGCGAGCTACTACTGATTAGATGAACCAAGGTTATTTAAATGGAACTCAATGTGTGGAAGGCCTATGAATTTCATATTAGCTGGCAAATTATTAATTAATTCTTAAACGTGTTAAGGAAGTGGCCATCGATTGAATAGGAAATGAGATGAGAATCTTATGAGATGAGAATTCAGACCCTTTAAGGTAATTTCCTAGTTCTGGAGGGCGAGGTAAAAATTTATTTTTAAAAGGGTTGAGTTGTACGAAAACAAAAGCGTGAATAGGTGTGGCCAATTAGCAGTATGCTACCGAAAGTGAGATTAGTAAGACAGCAATACCTCTGAATTTTTCAACTTGGTTTCCCTAAACATTAGAATGTCTGTAATATCTTTGTACCGATCCTAAAGTAAGTGGGGAGCAATACTCCACCCACAATCGAAACTAGACCTGTCCCATCATTCGACTACTTCCTCAACCCTTCCCAAATAAATATTGCTTGTACTATCCCCTACGCTAGAGTATCAACTTCTTTATGCTGGCCCCTCAGGAGAAAACCACGAGATATTTCGAAAACCAAAATGAAAGTTTAAGTCTCAACCACAAGATATCTCGGAATCCAAAGTGCAAGTTTAAGTGTCAACCCTGAGAATATTTGAACGGTCTCTTTTCCTTCCCCTCGACAACCCATATCCCCTAGTGAGAGGGAGTGGGTGGAGAACATTTGTGCGAGGGGTCCTGATGGGAACGGAAATCCCTAAAATGCTATCCCTCAAGTCACTGCCTTTGGCGTGTTCGTTGACCTCACGACGGCATTCCTGTCTTTGTTAAACTGCACTTTTGAGCGTCTGTCTTCAAGTTCTTCGGGAAAATGAAGTTGAATTGGAAATTTGGAACTGAAAGTACTTTTCGAAAATGTATTCTCACTGCTACTTTGCTTTTACTTTTTGAAAACATAAAAATGCTTCATATGAAGTACGATTATAAATTTGCCAAACAAAAAGCATTTAACAACACGAAGTGACACAATACATTCTTTCTAAACTACGCTCAATTGTTTCATTTAGTATTTCAGTACGTATTGAAAACTTGACGAAGTGCGATAATTAGGGGAGTTCGAATAGGTTTCTTGAAGCCGCCGACCTGTGGCCCATCGATCTGACAAATAATTTTAAATTTTCAAATCCCCTAGTTTGGTTATTTCGGACAAACATTACTTATCAATGGATAATCAACCCTTTAAAAATCATGCTAAATAAAATGTTTTGCTAAAAAAGAAACTATGGGTAAAGACCTTTCGCCTTGTATGAATGTAATTTGCACAAAACAAAATTTTGTTTTCTAAGGGGTGATGGGCTCTTTTGTATCTTCTAGAACACCTCCTAGATATTACACTTTCAAATGAGAGAATATATAGTCTTGATATGCCTAGAACATACCTATACCGAGCTTTTAGTATTTGAAGGTAATGAGACCTCAAACCGCCCTAAAACTGTAAAAATTTGCCAGTCTTGTACTAAAAGCTTATACAAATTACTTTTATCTTATTTTTAAGAAACGCAATGTTCCAGTAACTCCCATTTTTGAATGTCTTTAAGAGAAATTTAACCTAGGAACATATGTCTATGCAGTCACGAATGAATTCGGTTGATGGGACGCTGATGATATATTCACACCACAATCATCAGTGGATCGTAGTGATTGAACCAAAAATTGGTTCCTTACGTACTTGTCTTTAAAATTATTTATCACCACCATGCTACTAGCAGGTGTGACTAAATTTTTTTAATCTGAATTTCCCAAATCATCATAATTGTATAGCTTTTCTTATTTTATCTGCCATATACTTCCATCTAATTATAAAAATTTCATATAATATACGAAACACGTTTAATACACATAATGCAACAATGGGATAGACATATATAAAGCTGCGTTGGCGTCTGTCTGTCCTCTATAAAAATCTACACTGTTTGGCCTATCCACACCAAATTTGGTACACTTATTCTTCAAAAATCTGCGGGTAATGTAGGCTACATATTAACTCCCTTTCTATTTGTCGTGGGTGTGCATAGGTGACTAAGAGCAATTCGAAATCCCCAGAGGAATAGAATTGAGTATTTTCACTATCCCTGTCTGAACAATTCATACCAAATATATGCTACATTCATCCTGTAGAATCCTGCTTGTAACGTAGGCTATATATTAAATACAGTTCAATTGGTCCTAGATCTGCAGAAGGACCAAAAAAATTTGAAATCCCCATACGAATAACATTGAGTATTTTTACGATCAATGTCAGACCAATTCACATGAAATTGAAGACATTCATTCTTTAGAATCCTGCGAGAAACATACGCGTTATATTTTAACCTCAGTTCTATTCATTTTAGATCTACAGAGGGAGCTAAAAAGAATTTGAAATCCAAATAGGAATAGCATTGAGTATCCTTATTATCAGTTTGACCAATTCACAACAAATTTCGTACACGCATTCTTTGGACTAGTGCGGTTAATCGGGGCTATATATATATACCCCTTTCGATTAGTCCTAGATCTTTAGAGGGAGCGGGCCACGGTGACCCGGATGGAAGAGTAACGGATTAGCAACCGGTGGGTTGCGAGTTGAAATCCAGCCAAACACCGTTGTGTACAAAGGGGGCTGGTGCACGTTAAATCTGTCGTGGCCCAAAAAGTCCTCACGTTGGAGTGGTGTGTAAGTTTGGAAAGAGCACTGCCAGCTCAGGTGTTGCCTCGTCATCTGACTGTGGTTCAAAATTTCGTGTTGTTGTCCTCGGATCTTTTGGGAATTGATCTTGTACCGTCACCAATAGCCCGTTGTGTGGTTCCAGTGTGACGATAATTAAAATATCTACCTACCTACCTTCAGAGGGGGCTAAATATAATTCGAAATCCCCATAAGAATAACAATGGGTATTTTCACGATCACTGTCATGCCAATTCACACAAAATTTGGTACATTCATTCTTGAGAATTCTGCGGTAAATATAGACTACATATTTAACCCGTTCTATATGTACTAGGTCTGGAGGAGGAACTAAAAACAATTCGGAATCCAAATAGGTAGTTAGTTCCTTAACGTCCACCTGGGGCAACACAACGGGCTATTGGCGATGGTACGGGAACAATCCCGAAGTGAAAGATCCCAGGACAACGTCTCGTAATTTTGAATCAAGGTTAGATGACGAGAACAACACATCAGTTGGCACCACACTCTTCAAACATCCAAACTACGCCAACGAGAGGACACTTGAGGCCACGACAGATTTAACGTGCAGCAGCCCTCGTGTATCCGACGGTGTTTGGCTTGACCGAGTTTCGAACTCACAACCCTACGTTTGCTAATCCGTTGCGCTTCGAACTGGGCTACCTCTGCCTTCGAAATCCCCATAGAAATTACATTGATTATCCTTACTATAACAGTTTGATCAACTCATATCGAAATAGCTACACTCTTTCTTTAAAACCCTGCGAGAAACATAGTCTATATATTAACTCCATTTGATTTGTCCTGGGTCTGTAGAGAGATCTCAAAAAAATTTGAAATCCCCATAGGACTACTATTGAATATTACGATGAGTTACAAACAATTCGATCGACGTCGGGTAATTCAGATAGTGTTTTATAAGAGGGTCCGGTTTCAACAAATTTACTCATAAATACCTCTAAAATTCTTTTAAAGTCATGCATAAAAAACAATTATTAATTATGTCAGGTTATAAGGAAATGGAGGAGGAAATTAGCTATCAATCACTGGACTAATGAAATCTTGTAACGCGTTGTAAATGTTTCAGGACAAAATTAAAATAATTTGCGCTGATTTTCATCTCATTCTGTTCACCAAATATTTATATTTGTTGGGCTATAAACACCTTCCATACGAGACTTCTGTACACCAAAGTTAAACGAAATCCCTTGTCTCTTATTCATATTAAAATTTTAGTCTTTAGGGCTTATTACTTTCAAAAAAAATCACGTCACTCGATTTTCGAAACGAGAACTTACACTGCAAGAACTTGCGAAGAAACAGTATTTAGTATTATCAGATTTGAGACCTCGATAGACTCTTTGATCTTCATTTTCTGTGGAAAAATTTTCTTTACAGTTCCTTGGACAGTGATGTTTGCTATATAGATGTTATTAAGGCTTTTTGATTCTGAACATTTTGGCACATTCACGAATATTATTCTCAGAATATTACCACTATAAAATATTTCATCATTAAAAATCCTTAGATATCAAAAATGACAAATCCCAGGATAACCTCTTACGACCCGATATAGCTAATGCTAGGGCAAGGTAACTGGCTGCGACCCGGTGGTGGAGAAAAACTTCATTTTCAGTGGATAAGTATGTAATTAACGTCGCACTGGAGCAACACAACGGCTATTAGCGACGGTCCAGGATCAAACCCGAAGGTAAAGATCCAAGGACAACACCACGTAATTTTGAAACACGGTCAGATGACGAGATCATACCTGAGCTAGCATCCCACTCTCCAAACTTCCACACCTCGCCAGCGAGAGAATATTTCAGGTTACCGACAGAATTAACTTGCACCAGCCCCCTTTTACGCGATGGTCTTTGGTCGGATTCGGACTCGCAACCCTCCGGTTGCTAATCCGTTACTCTTCCAACCAGGCTACTCATTTTCAATGGAAGACAAAATAAATGACACAGATCCTCGAAAATGCTGGTTGAAATTTAGGTTTTTCTTATGTAAAACTGTTTGAGGCTACGTCAAACCATTATCACTCAAATAATTTGTGGCCGCGGTGGCCCGGTTGGAAGAGTAACGGACTTGCAACCGAAGGGTTGCGAGTTCGAATCCAGCCAAACACCGTCGTGTACAAAGGGGGCTGGTGCACGTTAAATCTGTCGTGGCCTCAAATGTCCTCACGTTGGCGTGGTGTGGAAGTTTGGAGAGTGGGGTGCCAGCTCAGGTGTTGCCTCGTCATCTGACCGTGGTTCAAAATTACGTGGTGTTGTCCTCGGATCTTTCCCTTTGGGATTGATCCCGGACCGTCACCAATAGCCCATTGTGTAGCTCCAGTGTGACGTTAATTGAAATACCCCCCCCACCCCCCAAATAATTTGTATGGATTTATAAAATTATTTTCAACCATTTATATGAAACAAATCGCAAATGTTTCGGGATTTACTTAATTCCGCCATTTTTGTATTCTGTATCTTGAGCCTATGAATCGTTAATTATCCGGATGCCATTTTAGTCTATTGGGGTTCTCAGAGGATTGTCTGAAATAACTAGACCATTAAAATTTAATAAAAATAATCGTTCAAAATTGTAATCATCCAACATTTAAGGGACAGATTTGGCAGAGAAGATACATTAATACAAGTATACGTGAGAGATCTTCTACAATTGGTGTTATGCAACAACAGCGAATCCCGAAAGGACGCTAACTTATCTTCACTTTATGACAGTTTAGAAACGAAACTTCGTTCTTTGGAGTCCCTAGGTGTTACAGAGGACAAATATGCAAGTATTTTAATTCCTTTCTTAGAATCTTGTTTACCTCACGATATTCTGAGAATTTGGGAAAGAGAGCGTGAGAAGACAACACAAGGTAAGAGCGAACTTAATTCTATTCTTGAATTTAAAAAAAAATGAAGTTATGTCAGAAGAACGGGTTACATTAGCTCGTTCTAGTTTGGTTTCGATAGGACAAAGAAATTGTCCAAAATTAATAATATTTCTGAAGATTGCAATGTTGCTACGGCTCATGATTTAATTGTTGGTGAGAAATTTAAAGAGAAACATTTTATTAAGAAATATGACGAAACATGCATATTTTGTGACATATGTCACTCATCAGAAAAATGCTTTAAAGCTAGTTCACTTCCTTATCAGGAAAAGAGAAGTTTAATTTTGAGAAAAGGAGCGATTTGAGCAAGATTTAAAGAAAAATCATATCTCGCGCAATTGTAAGGCTAAAGTTCAATGCATAATTTGTAGGAAAAAACAGTCTACGGTTATGTGTCAGAATATTCCTGCTGAGGGATGCAATGCGGCGCCAGAGAACCGCAAACATGAACCAGGAAGTAGTAGCGACAATGTTTTGACTACTCAAGTGTCGATTCTGTTATTTTATTGCAGACCTTGAATGTTCTCGTTAAGCACGAAGCCAGAGAAAGGATAATTCGCGCCGTTATTGACAGTGGGTCAGAGCGAACATATATAACGGAAGATGTAATCAAATATTTGAAATATAAAAATTGTGGTGAAGTGAAATGAATTCATAAATTATTTGGAGGAGTAGAAACAAATGAAACACATCATTATAAATATAAAGTTAATTTAAGTAGTATAGATAATCGTTATAAGTGTGAAATATACTGTTTGGATACACACACACACCTGTTATTTGTTCCAATAAAGAAAGGTGCCGAACGGGCCTTGGTTAAGAGAATTGAATAAATATGACATTCAAGTTACAGATATTGAAAATAATGTACAGGGAGTTGAAAATGAAATTAAATTATTGATCGGTTCCGACGTAGCGGGAAGTTTGTTTACCGGAAATGTTAAATCTTTAAAAAGTGGTCCGGTTGCTGTACAAACCCGTTTAGGGTGGGCAAAATTTCTGGAATTAAACCTGAAACCAAGGACTCTCTTATGGTTATTCTTCCCTTTGGAATGAGAGTTCCATTGCTAATTTATGGAAGCTAGATATTATGGGTATAACGGACCCAGTAGAATCTAAACGAAGTCAGAAATGCATGAAGAAACCATGCAATATTTTAAGAATACCGTGAAAGTGAAACCAAATGGAAGATACGAAATCGATTTGCCCTGGGTCGTAGATAATTCCCGTTTGCCGAACAATAGAGAACTGACCGAAAAACGACTTGATACCCCGCAAAGAAAGTTATCAGACTCAAAACCAAAGTTTACAATGAAGTATTTGATACGTGGTTAGAGCAAGGAATTATCGAAGTAGTTGCTGATGATAAAGAGTCTCAAGTTCATTATTTGCCCCACAGGCCTGTATTTAAAGATTCGAGTGAGACCACGAAGGTGAGACCAGTTTTTGATGCCTCGGCTCACATCAAAGGGTCCCCTTCACTAAACGACTGTCTGGATAAGGGCCCTAACTTAATTGAAATAATTCCTTTACTACTAAATCGTTTCCGGAAGTATCCCGTTGGAGCAGTATCCGACATTGAAAAAGCGTTTCTTCAAATCGGTATTACAGAAAGAGATAGAGACTATTTGAGATTTTTATTGAAAGATGAAGCTAAAGGGGAGTTTATAGTTTACAGACATAAACGTGTGGTTTCTGGGGTCAATTGCAGTCCTTTTTTATTAGCTGCCACACTGAATCATTATTTAGAAAATGCTCCCAATCATTTTACTTCTACAGCAGAAAAATTAAAAGAATCGTTGTATGTTGACAATTGTGTTTGCAGCTTTAACACAGTTGAAGAATTAAATAAATTTATAATAGAATCGAGAATGCTACTCTCCTCTGAAAAATTCAATCTTAGAGGATGGCAGTCAAACTGCTCTACTGAAATTCTTACACAAGTGCCAACAGATGATGTTACACCGGTTTTAGGCTTAAATTGGGACTTAAAGATGGACACACTTTCTTGCAAAATCGAGTCGTTTAACGAAGATAAAATTGTTGTTACTAAGCGAGCTCTCCTCTCATCGGCTCAGAAGGTGTTCGATCCTCTCGGATTTACTTCACCTTTGATCCCTAAAATTATTCTACAGGAGTGTCGGAAATGGAAATTGAAGTGGGATGAGATAATCCCTGAACATTTGGCTAAATAATTTTTAAAGTGGGTTCAGGAAATAGATTTAATTTCTAACATCAACCTACTGCGATATATAATTCTAGATCATCCTGAGGATAAAGATATCAGTCTTCACATATTTTGTGACGCGAGTAGAAGGGCGTATGCCACTTGCATTTTCCTGAGGGTGAAGAAAAATAATCTCATTGAAGTGAAGTTAATACAGTCACGTGCAAGAGTAGCTCCTCTTAAGAACATAACAATACCACGGTTAGAACTTTTGTTCTGCTGTATAGGAGCCAAATTGGCAAGTCGAATCATTACTGATCTAAGAATACCAAACCTAAAGATTTTTTATTGGAGCGACTGTACAACAGCTTTGAGTTGGATCCAACGAGATGACAGATGGGGAACGTTCGTTTGGAATCGCGTTCAAGAGATCAGATCACTGACACAGAAAGACGAGTAGCGACATGTTGCTGGAAAACTGAACCCTGCTGATCTTCCTTCAAGAGGGTGTTCCGCTGAACAATTTTTACAGCTAAGATGGTGGGAGGGGCCAAAGTGGCTAGCTAATCCAGAATCTTCTTGGCCTCGAGATGTCGAATCACCAGACGAAGATGTTATTAATGCTGAGAAGTGGAAGAGTGTAATCAGTCTTCAACAAAGGCATCAAACCTGATGACTGGTATAGACATTTTTCATCTTACAGGAAGATTGTACGATTGATTGCCTGGATATTACGATTCATCAATAATTCCAAGAACGTGAATTCAAAAGAAGTATCTGATCTTATGTACTCGGAATTAGAACAAGCCGAAATGAAACTAATGATAATGATACAAAGAGAAGCATTTAATAAGTATGGTGATGAGAAAATCCGTGGTCTAAGGCCAATGATGGGTGAAGATGGTGTTATGAAAGTAAAAACACAAGTGATATATCGAGAAGATACTGCCAACTTTAAGTACTCAATTCTTTTGCCATCGGATCATCCTGTAGTCCACCGACTGATTTTTGGAAACACCAAGAACTATTACATGCTGGAGTGGCTCATTTAATGACAATTCTGCGAGAAAACTAATGGATCCTGAAAACCAGGAAAACAATTCGTGCAGCAGTTCAGAAATGCTCTCGATGTAAAAGATTCAGTACACAGAAGATAGAATCAGAGCCTATTGCGTTACCGACTGATAGAGTTCAAGATGCTGCTGTGTTCCAAATAGTTGGGGTTGATCTGGCGGGTCCCCTTTATTTAAAGGGCGGCAGAAAATCGTGGATTGTACTGTACATCTGTGCGGTCTATCGAGCAAAACACTTAGAATTAGTGTCGTCATTGTCAACAGAAGCCATCTTCCAATCTTTCAGGCGCTTCATAGCGAGACGAGGAAGACCCACAACAGTGTATTCAGACAACGGAACAAATTTTGTCGGGGCTGACGAAGCCTTTTCTAACATCAATAGGGAACGTATCTCTGCAGCAGCAGCTGTACAAAAAATTCGCTGGAAATTTAACCCGCCTACCGCTGCCTGGTGGAGTGGCTTACTTACTTACTTAGTTGGGGGCGCAGCCCCCTCCGCGCCCGACAATAAAAGCCACTGCAGAGTAACGCGGGAGGCCCCATTTAGTAAAAGCATTAGGTTCCATCGAGTGAGAGCGAGACAGTGTCGTGGTGGTCCGTAGGCCTTTAACAAAAGAGTTTGACCAACCACTGGTCGGCACACAAACGCATTGTCCATTAAAATCGGAGGGAAGTGGCGGTGAGCTCCCTCTCCCCTCCACTCCAAAATTAAACCGCGCTTTTTCGCAGTGCCTTAGCGCGAACGCCTGGATCGACCCTGGTAGTACGCCGAAGCATACAGGGAGGCCAATCGCAAAAATGCGTCCTAACGAAATTAACATGAAGCCCTAACATGCAAAAATGCAGCTGGCTGAAAACAATTTAGAATTGAGTCCTGCTGAATGAATCAACTCGCATTAACCATAGGTTCACAGCGACTCATAAGGGCGCTTGCCTTTGCTGGAAGGACTTTTAACCCCGACCTGCATTCGCATTACGTGGAAGGGAACCAGCAAACCTTCCATGGACGGGTGAGCAGGGACACTAAGTATGCTCTCGGTGGAACCCACACCGACGCGCCGAAGACACTTTGGGGAGGGCGCAGCCAACTTCTTCCCTTCTCGCCATAAATTGGGTGGGCTAATCCCAATATAGCCCAATCCCGCCTCTTGGCGCCCGAGACGGATATTCTGCATGGGTGCTGTGGGGTTCAGCAACCAGAGGGGTGGCGGGACCCTCATTCATGCAGAGCTGGGTGACCCAAGTCCAGTACCATCCGCTCAAGCCACCTGCGGGCCATGGGGGTGCTGTCTTGCTCAGCTACCCTGAAACCATACTCGACTGTCCGGGAAATCGGACCAGCGCCCTCCGCAACACCGACTCCACAGTGGCCCCAGCAAGACCACCGCTTCGCCCATCCACCTCCACTGAGGGGCCGTAACCTCCGAAGCAGCAGCGCTCACCCCCGGCTGGTGAGGCCTGAGATCTCAGGGCATACTACTCCGGCATGACCGGCTGGGAAAGGGTTCACTACGTCCTACCCACTCCGGCCACTCCCAGGTCGGTCAGATATTTCTCGCATGCCAGCAGAATTTAGCCTGGTTACCCAGTTACCAGCGGCCACCACGAGGAGGCTTCTGCAGCTTACTTGACCCGGGGGGCAGCACACCAACACTGCCATAACCCCCGGGCCCGCCGACCCGGCTCTTCGGCTCTCGGGAAAGCCCAGGCTCCCAAAAGCGTACTCCACCAAAATCGGCTCGACCGCCCTGGTGGAGTGGCTGGTGGTAACGGCTGATCCAACTTGTGAAACGCATTTTGAGAAAGGTCCTAGGGAGGGCTTTACTAAACTATGAAGAACTGATCACTGTCCTCTGTGATTGTGAACAAGTTCTGAACTCTAGGCCACTAACTTATGTGACTGAGGACTTGAACGACCTAGCACAGTTAACACCATCCATGTTTCTACAAGAAATAAGATCTTCAGAAGTAACAGATATAGATGCGATTGACACGCAAGAGTTGAACAAAAGAGTGTACAGGCAGCAAGTGCGAGAACATCTTCGAAAACGGTTTCGCATTGAATACTTAGAGCAATTGCGACAACGGAACGTGCTTCAAAAGACTATGAAGCCACTCACCATTGGTGATATGGTTCTTTTAGAGTCTGACAAGAAACGTGCATATTGGGCTTTAGCTCGTATACAAGAGTTGATTCCGGGAAAAGATGGCTGTCCCAGAGTTGTTCGAGTAAAGACTGAGGGCAGTGAACTCCTAAGACCAATTCAAAAACTTTATCATCTTGAAATTCCTAAAAGTTATCAAAGTGACTTAGGAAAATGTGTTACTCAACTTTCTTTAGTGTATTAGAATAATTTCAGTCTTATTTTGCATTTCGTAATATGTATAATATCTCTGAATTTTCAGGTGATTTAGAAATTGTATGAGATTACTCACATAAGTAAAGACTTAGTTTGTAACGTAAGTGTGCATTTGTGTTCTAGTAATGTAAGTATTTGTTGAATTTTTTCTTCCGTATTTTGATTTTGTATTTTATTGTACTTTATTGTTGAGTTTGCTTGTTGATGTAAACTCAAAGTGGGAGAATGTTCAGTCTAGCTGTAAAAACTATTCGACTTTTGTTTTTCTTTTGGGTTGTCAGAGGTGGCAACGGCGCCACATGTGTTTTGTATCTGTTATGCTATCGTCAGTCTGTATGTGCTAATGACGGCGTGCAGTCGAAGTGGAATATTAAAGAGTGCTGTGTTTTTAGCAGATGCTTTCGTTTTCTTTATGTGTGGTATATTCCTCGAGTTATATTAATTTTTCTCGACGAATGTTAAGCCGGGTAGGTTTTGCATTCGATTTGGTACAATTACATTCATAACAAGCAAAAGGTCTTGACCCATAGTTTTTTTTGCAAAATATATTTTATTTAGCATGATTTTTAAATTGTTAATTATTCATTGGTAATTAATATTTGTGAGAAAGAACCAAAATAGAGGTTTTGGAATTTTAAAATTATTAAATATATATATTGAAAGAGAGTATGTAGTAACTGCCTTATATTGAAAGAGAGTATATATTAACTGCCTTATATTGAAAGAGAGTTTGTATTAACTGACAAATAATATAAGAAAAAAATGAGTTAAAATCAGCTAAATTCGTTTTTGTTATCAAACCTTGTAGACCAGTATTGTTTAAATATTGATAAAAATAGCTTATTCTTCAGATAGTACGCTAACATTTTCACCGAAACAAATAGGTGAGATACAGATCTGTACAAATTCTCAGATTAATGTTTGTTATCGGGAACTAATTTAGTATACCCCATAATGCACTAATTTTTAAAAATCTGATTCTATAATAAAATTTAAATATTTCAATAGAAAGATAATGGAAAAATTTAAAAATACAATTATCATGTTACTTTTTATTATTTCTTACTGCTCCCAAAGTTGCAGAAGAGTTCTAGGACACAACGTTCACATATATAGCGACATCCCACTGTATGTAGCTTTTCACTGAAGCCCAAGTTTATTCCAACTGACTGATGGTACACAAAGTTACGTTAGTGTTTAATATAAATTTAATTCTACATTACTTAAAATTAGAGAACTAATAATATGAATTCAGTTGACAACAAAACAAAATATTTTTAACTGCTTACCATAAAATAGCATAATTTTAGTAAACATGCTAAATACTACGGGTGTTGCCTAGCTTAAAGTTATCGGTATTTTCTGTATATATAAGATCTGCAACCTGCGTTTTGTTTGTCGGAAAAAAATTTCTCCAGTTCGTAGAACACATTCACAACTTAGTTGTAGGTTTAGTCAGTTATATTTTGGCATTGGATGTATTTGTTTTTTTTATCTATACTTTACAGAATCTATTTAGATATTTACTTAAACGTCTAAACAGAGATACAAGGAATCTAAATCATTTAGTGGGTGGACCCCTTTTTTAAAATTTTTTATACTTGTATAACTTAAAGCCATCATTTTTTAGTCAATAGTTGATGATTCCAAAAGTTGGCTACACAGACCTCAGTAAAGATCGCAGATATATCAGGCTTTAAAAGCAGACAGTAATGCAATCAAAAAAGAATTAGATTTTTCGGACAATATTAATGCGCATTCCATGCTGAGATATTCGTTACATTGTACGCGACCTTCCTTGAAATGAATTGAACGAAGGAACCTATTTGAGAAGAGAAGTTTAAACCGTTCATCCTTGCATCGCAATGCTACAACCATTACCATCTAGATCAGTGCTTCTTGACGTGGTGTGCGTGCACCTCTGGAAGTGCGAGAAAGCATTTCCAGGAGTGCGAGAGAAGTTTCGATGGACGATAGAGATTTAATAAAAGACGATCTCATTGAAATAAGAGCCAATGGATTCAAATGGAATTTGAAAAACTGGACTTAGAATAATTCTGGTGTACGCAATTAGAGCCTTATACACAGTTGGCAAAAGCAGCACTGCAGACACTTTTTCCACCACCTACTTGTGCGAAAAGGGATTTTCATCACTTTTGCACATAAAAACAAAATCCAGAAATCGCTTCAATGCAAGTGGAACTTACGAGTGGCTCTTTACAAAAAGGAGCCTCGCTTCAAAAGTATCATTATGAATAAAAAACGTAGCCATTAAAAATTGAGATATTGTTTTGTATGTATATGTAAATATATGTGTTTATTTTTTTAATAAATAAAGTATCTTGCAATAGAAGTAATTTTCTTAATAAAGAAAGAGAAACATGTCTTTATAAGGAGCGCGAGAACTTATTTTTAGATACAAGGGGGTGCCAATCACTAAAAAGTTTAAGAACTACTGATCTGGAAGGTGCGACGTTTCTTTTAGTCTTCTTCGTTCGGGACATTTCTATTGGTTAACGAAATATCGCCATCGTGCGAATATTGCCAACACCCTCTTACCAAATGACATGTTTTAACATCTTGTATAGGTCTTAAATCTCTAAGTGGTTTTGACGAGATATCTCTTCCATCAAGATCTGGTCAATTTTTCTAATGACGAGATACCTCTTGAAGGCAACCCATAGAAAGGTTAAGCGTTTTACATAACTAGTCTTATCAGATTGTTTGCTTTGACACTGCTTCCCGTCTTACTTTTTAAAATTACTCATTCTTGTAAATGCCTCATTTTTTAATTATGTCTAGTAATGTTTAGTTTAATCGTCAACAATAATGGGTCCTTAATATTTTAATCAAATAGATAGAGCTGTCATAAGATAACGGAAGTATAAGACTCTAATACACTCTAACTGATCCCTTACAACTTATATATTTGCATGTCGAAATATAGGAACGCGTTTTGTCACTTGTAACTTGGTACAGGTCTATTAATTATGCCATATATTACCTTCCATTAAATGTTAATTAATCTGTCCATTTGACCCCATCTCTAATATTTTAATTTGAACTACCTCCTGCTACGGTATCAGCAGCATCGATGATCTACACTTGCCTATTCGACCACCAAAATTAAGAACCTTCGGTAGGGGTCAGAACTTGTGAAGTTGACCACTTGACTGCTGTCTGGATGGTGTGTATTAAATTTTTTATTTCACTGATTTACTAAGCTACTGAGCTTGATGAGATACTGCGCATCGTGTTCTCCGTAAGTAATATGTCCAGTCCAATTATTATTCATACATTTCCCAGCATCCACGTGACAGATCTTCGAACCGTCAGAAACAGCATGACGCTGGTCGCACATACTCAGTCTACTTCATAGGAATGTCGAAGTGAATGGGATAGCAAGTTGTGGTTAGTAATTCATTTTGAAGTCTTTTAGTACTCATAAATTGATACTGTTTTACTTTTTGGGTAACCCCGATTGTTCGTATGCATTTTTATCATGTTTTCACTTTTTACGTTTTTTCTCTCGACCACCTCCAGAAGTAGCGACAGGTAAAATGCACATGCACACTCCGTTTCAGTACAGAACAGAACTCCACGCATTTGCGTATTTCAGCCAATTTAGTGCCGATGGACGTTGTCGTGGGTATTGGATCAATGTGGACCTTGCCTTAACCTACATCACTTTTCCCTATAAGTCAACATTTATATTAGTGTTTCATCTCAAACTTTTACACCACCATTGATATTAATATTAGAAAAGGTTTTAACATCCAAGTGGTACGCGGTATCTTATCCATCAAGATCTGACCAATTTTGATAATGATGAGTAGCCTCGTTATTAAGATTCTCTATCAAGATAATCTAGAAAAGAAACTAACCAGATCAGGATCTGGTTAGTTTCTTTTCTAATGACGAGACACCTCGTCCACCACGAGCTGCTTAGTTTTAATGAAGAAGATACATCATCGAGACAACCACCAGAAGGGTTTATCTTATATTTAATACTTCCTTACTTTGGAAGAAAGTGTTTTTATTTAGTTTCCGTCTTAAATATGCTACTTTTAGATGCATTTAACTTTTTTTTATCTGTTTAGTTTCTTAAACTTGTGTTTATCGAATTTTATTTGGTCTTGCGTATGGTACAGTTTGTTCAATATAGGACCTGTGTACTCAAAATGAGTAAAAAAGAAACAACGAATTTAAGACCTTCCTTACAGAAAAGAAACCGGATACAGAATGTGAAGGCAACTTTATTCTAGGATTATAAAATACATATAATAACAGTGAAAAAACCATTCGCTAGCATTATGTTTTCGAATTTTATAAATTCCATTTAGTTTTCATTTAATTAACCAATGGTTTCTTTAGTATGTTGTGTTCACAACCTAGACGTTCCTGCGTTTTATTTTAATCTCGACAGAGTACAAACATTCGTTATTGCTTTTCCATCTAAACCACCAAATGCTTGTTACGTCATTCACTCCGGGTTTGTAAATTCCATTCAGATTCACTTCGCCACATCTCTTGTTGAACCAAAAGGCAGACTGGTACATGCTGGAGCAAGCACCTTGGAGGGACCTTTTGTCGTTTTGCTTGTCTTTTGTGGAAAACATAGCACCATGATGGGCCTGCATGTCGTTAGCTATAAAGAAAACAAATATAATCATAAATCACAAAATTATTATCTGTATGCAGGGATATACAAATTAAACAAAATTCGTTTAGACCTCTCAATCGGAAAAACTACTGAGCGAATCACGACTAAAATCTGTACATGTACTTTGCTGAGCATGTAGTTTTGATTTCTAAAGAAAAAAAAACAGTACACATTTCGCCCGCTAGGGAGAAAATCGGAGGTGCGGTTGAAGTATTTTGTACATTGTTAAACTTATCTAAGATTCTCCGCCTATATATGGAGTCAAACAGCATTTTTCACTAATAGATAACTCTAGCTTAGTGTCATGAAGCTCACCTTACTGGATCGTGCATTACTTGGTATTCCTCCAAGCGGAGCCCTTGAGAATTCCCCGTACAACTTTCTGTACAGAAATCGACGGACACAAGATACATAGGAAACCTAAATTCCAGATTAATTGTGAACGAGAATTTTGATTCTACCACTTTTCTGTCCCCTCGACTACCTCTGTCCTTTAATGAGGGTAGTGGCTGGAAACCTTTAATAGGAGGGGTTCTGATGGGAATGGACAATCCCGAAAAGGCTTTGCCTCAATTGATTGCCTTTGGGGTGTTACCTTGAGTATCATAACAGGGCATACCTATCTTTGTTAAGCTATGCTTTGGGAGCATCTACTTTCATGTTCAATTGAAAGAGAAGTGGAATGGAAAATATGAAACAACGTTCATGCATGTGCGCGTTTCGAAATTATTATTGCTATTTGGCTTTTACTTTTTGAAATGAAAACATTTCAAAATGCTTCATCTGAAGTACAATTAAAAAATTACGAAGCGAAAAACGAAAAGCAATTAACAAAACGAAGTGACATAAATTCAGAGAAAAAGGTTTGAAATTAAAAAAAAATAAGGTATGAATTTACTGCCGTCAAAACCACAAGATAAAATTTTTAAACTATTCACAATTGTTTAATTTAATATGTCACTACGTATGAAAACGTCATGATTTCAAAGTAGCTTTCTCACAGAGGCTTGGATATATGTGGGGACTATTATACATCGCTAATGTTTTTAACCAAGGATTTCTTCAGCTTGAGGAAAAAATGGGTCTCCACAGGAGACATGTGGGCCATAGATGCGATGAAGAATTTTAAAATATCAAGATCTCTACTTTGGTGCTTTCTAACAAACATTAATCATCAATAGACATTTAACCCGTTGCAAATCCTGCTAAATTTTGCAAAAAAGGAAACTATGAGTAAAGACATTTCTCTTCCTAAGAATGTAATTCGCCCAAAAAACTGAGTTTTTTAAGTGGCGGTGCACACTTTCATGTCGTTCTAGAGCGATTACAAATGAGATAGTACATATATATATATATATATATATATATATATATATATATATATATATATATATATATATATATATATATATATATATATATATATATATAAGTATCAAATTTATTAAGCAGCTGTATCCCCATTGACTCTGCTTAATTTATGTTTGAATTATTAAAGTAAAAATTCAATTAACCAATATTCCATAGACAATTTTATTGTTATTGTCTATTTAATACAACATTAAAGAGAAAAGTTACTTGGAAATCAGGTGTAAAAGATTAATGTTTCCATTTGTTCATGAAAATTATAATTGATAGGTTTGTGTTTGTTCATAGATACAATGTGCATTGTTTTATAGTTTATACAACCTCTAAAAAGCTACTTTTTTATTTTTAAATAATGGAAGTTTGCATTTGTTCTTATTTTCATCAGATAAATTCAAAGGTACGTTGAATAACTAGAATATGTAACTAGAGTATGTATAACTAGTCCACGTTTCTATTGCCGACAATAGCATTTTTGGTCCTTAAACAGTTTTTTCGTCCTCCACGATCCTATGGGCTGTTATAAGAATAATAATGGTCGCGTGGAATTATTCCACTGTACTAGTCATTCTTATAAAAGTACAGGTTAAATCATGGAAATGGTTTTACGAAACAAAGTATCCATTTCTGAACAATTCACAATCAGTATAATTACCTTTCTCTATATAACAACTCATTAACTTACTATTCCGTATTTCTTATCCAAGGTGCGGGAGGAAGTGAACAAAATCATTTGAAAATATCATTTACTTTATTTTCTAACATTTGAGTTCAAAATGAGAGTATCCTGTTATCTTTTCTAAAAAAGTACAAATGACCATGGTACCAAATTTTGTGGCCATATATATATCTATATCTATATATCTATATATATATCTATATATATATATATATATATGTATATATATATATATATATATATATATATATATATATATATATATATATATATATATGTATATATATATATATATATATATATGTATATATATATATATATATATATATATATATATATATATATGGAACCCTGCTTTTCCAAATTAATTAAGTTACCAGCATCGCTCAACAAAAATTTTCTTCTTAAATGCGACGTTGAAATAATTTGAAATTTTAAATATGTTTGAACTAATTTTTATATCTTTCCATAATATAAATAAAATAATTTATGAATATTTGATTGATGAAAAATGGATGGTTAAAATATTAATTTTACACAACTGACATTTTGTAATGGAACAGGAAAAGCACAAACTAAAAACGCATTGATCATAACAGCGTAAACGTAATAAGCGGCAAAGCCAGAATTAAAGTTTTATTTCATAAATAAGATTTAGAATCCTGTATTTGTGTATTTTAGTTGACAGCGAAATGCTCTGTCATATTTGAGCATGACTAAGCTTTGTAAATTTGTGTTCTTTATGTAAATAATTCATTGTTGTCAATCAATATTTTGAAGTCTTTTTTTGAATTTATCTATTTCAGAATATTTCAAGAAGTCCAAATTTGACACGCTGTCTCATATCTTTCATTTTTCCCAATTCTGCATTTTTTCAATGATTGGAATTTCGTTACTGTTTGTATTTATGTGTTCCAGTATTTTACGTACTACATAAGTATATATTATTTAGAAGTTGAATTTTAATGAATTATTTTACTTTATCAAAATATCACTAAAAATGGGTAATTTCTTGGCGGAATATGTATATTTCGACCAACTTTCAAGTCTGGTTAAATACGTAATGGTTTGTAGAATTCTGTTTCATAAAAATAAATGAAATATACAAAACACATTTTAAGTAAAGTGTGAAACTTATTATTTTAAAATCAGATAGGTTACGCTAAGTTAAAACTGGTTGCCATATGTTGTAGTTCAAAGATATTTCTAATTCAACTACTGAAGTAGTCACCTTAGAAAAAAATGTTTGTAGTTTGTCATACAGCAGAACTGCGATGGAAATAAAACTGATTATATGGATGAATATATAAAATAATGCGTCCGCAGTACATTGTAGAAGCTATGAAAACGTTAAGACAATGTTAAAAAGTTATTTTCCGTGCAATTTAAATGATGTTTCATTTTTATATGAGAGAAAAATTATTAGTCTAATGACTTTTCAATCAACTTTACAAATACTTATATGATTAAACCCGGTATCTTAGTTTATAAATATTTAAAAATTATCTTAAATGCCATAATTGAAGAAAATTACATCTGGATTACTAGTGACAAAAATAAAATTTTAAATTATATATATAAAAATAATATTAATTATATCCTAACTGACGACTTTAAATAACTATTTACCAGCATTCCACTAGGCAAACTTAAAGATGGACTAAATTACATTTATCATGATTTTAAAAATTTAATTACAATTGATTTTGAGGAATGAGTTTTTGATCAACTACTGTATTTTCATTACTTTACATTTCAACTACTCATTTCAACAACATACATTTCTATTACATTTCAACTACTCATTTTTAACGGGGCGTATTTATTTATTCAAATTAAGGGTATGTCCCAGGGTTCCAATTTTTCATCCATTCTTGCTAGTTTATTACTACACTATTATGAAAAATGTTTGCCTACAAATTAATTCTGCCTTTAGATATATTGATGCTTTGATTCTTTTTAATGATAGTAGTTTTTCTAACATAGGGAAATCGATATACTCAGATGAACTATACTTATTAGAAACTAATTCAGATAATAATAAAGCCGTCTTTCGAGACTTGAATATATCTATCTTGAATAATAGTATTGATATTACCATTTATAATAAAAGGGATGATTTTATATTTCCGGTTTTTAAATTAATATATTGGATTTCAAATACTTCCAAAAGAAGTTATAATAAAATTGCTGATTAGATGGTACGCTGTAATACAATTTCTAATTCTAAACCTAACTTTCTCTAGAATGTAATAATCCTACATACACAATTTTTAATAATTAATACCTTCACTCTTCTAATAGAGTTATTTTTGAAAGATTTAAAAATACTAATAACAATGCAGTTAAATTTTAAAATAAAACAATTCTAGCTCCAAATACTAATGCTTATTTGCTGCCCGCAAAATGGGATTTCTAAGAGAAAGATTTTCAAGTAAATAGAAAAACAATTGACCGGAAGAAAACTAGCTCTTAGTTTGACTTGGATTTTATGGGGTAAAATAACCGGAAGAAGAAAATTTTCCAGTTAAAATCATTCGACTCATCGAAGTTTGGGTGATATTTCTTCTTGATTCTTATCTTTACTGAGTTGTTTATGACAAAAAAAATGATAAGGCGACTTTCTTTACAAGCCACTTGAAACAAATATGTTGCTAATATTTTCAATTCAACAAGAGGAAATTTCAATTAATTATGGCATTTATGCTTTTGAGACGCTATCTACCGAAAGTCCACTGATATATCGAGGCAACTTCTAATTCTATCCAATTTTATTACGATGCAATGTTTTTAAATTTTAAAATTAGCCTACGCAAGGTTCAAATACTAACGTTGATTTACTGCCAATAAAACTAAATTTTTAAGAGAAAGATTTTCATGGTAAATAGAAAAAACAAATGATAAGAAGGAAGTACTTTCGTTTTGGAATTTAAGGCGTAAAATGACCAGAAGAAGAAAAGACTAGTAGTTAAGAACTAATTTGATCTATCGATGTTTTGGTGGTATTCAGCGCTTATTTCCACCTTTTCTAAAATATTCGTGGCTATCAATAGTAAGAGCCAACTTCATGCAGATGCTATTTAAAACCACGTGTTCCTCATGCTTTCAAATATACAAATAGATATTTTTTTAATTATGACATTCATGATCAATTCTAAGAGCGACAATCTGAAGTTGCACTCGAATAATACAAGTTAAATCTCTTATGGAATAAAACAGAAAATACGTTCATCCACAAAACAACTAACGTCCTCTGTAGTCATTTACATTCACAAAGAAACCTACAATAGGTTTCAGACAGACCAACTTACTTGCATTCCCTTCGTGGTTCTGAATGTGCAAAACATAGCCCGAATTCTCATCACCGATGGAAAAGGAATTGTAAGTAGCGTATCTGAACTCTCTTTTGGCATCTACAAGGTCAAAACGTGCAGAATAATTTCCCTTTTTTGTGAGAGCGTATATTTTCTCATTTCCTGAAATAAATAAAATATTGTAGGCATATTTAAGTATCATATTCGCACATTATAATTATTTAAAAAAAATTTACTGGTTACGGTATAAAAATAATACCTCTTCTCGATTAAGACAATTTTGTAAATGAGTCTTTTAAAGTCAGATGTTGGATGTAGTAAATATGCGTTAGAGCATGAAATACTTCCTTCCATGACTAATTCCTAACCTTCAATGTTTTAAAAAATTTTAAATTTTTGACATTTGTATAGAAACGTTAATATACACTTTCCCATTTCATTGCAATTTCGTTATTTTTTCATGTCCTATCTTCACCAATAAGGTTTCTAATTTGCCACGATTTTATGGCTTAATACTAGAAATTTCAGGACGATATATTATGATACAATTAAAAATTTAGAAAAAAAATGATTTATCTGAATTTCGATTTATGTAGCATGTAACAAATTTTTGCAAGATTAAGTGTATGATTTTTGTATTTCATAAATCGAGAGGTCACTCTCGTATTAATCTTTTTTTTTTATTTTTGTGCATTATTGGAGACTTTAATCACACTGGAATTTGTAATCTTTTAAATCATATTTAAACACGTTTTGAACCATCGAGTAAATTGGAGATCCCTTTAGCCTAGTCCTATCACCTTTTTTAACTGAAATGTATTATTAATGTTTAATATTGTACTGCAATTTTAAACTTTTAACGTTATTTTAGTAGGTCACAGTCTCAACAAATCTGCTTTTTGCGTCTATAATCTCTGTTACTAACCAATAAAATAACCAAAATCGGATTAAAAATGGCGCATCAGTAGAGAAAATATGAAATAGTAAAATATGTAATAGAAAATTGTTCCACATAATTTTACCAAGACAATCCTTTAATCATTATCTAACTCGTGTCTGCGATTTCAAGAACGATCATAATGCAGTTTAGTGATTTTTCGAAAAAGGTTTATTTGACATATATCCTGATTATAAATGTTTGCTCTAAAAAAAGTTCAGTAAAGTCTCAAACGCTTACCTAGCCAGAATTCTTGTTGGATGTCTCCGAAGCCGTTTTTATACGATTTCCAATCTTTGTAAAAGTCTGTTCGGGTTGGAAAGTCACCTCTCCTTTGTATCACCTAATAGTCATGAAAGAATAAATGATCAAGGAAATAATGCGAAGGAAGAGGCCAAATTTATATCGAGATTACTATTTTAATGTGATATGAACATAATATTTAATACGTATATAGCTCCCTAATCTTTTGAGCACGGTGAGTAGTTTGCGAGTAGTGCTTCTACTTCAGGACATACTCTAAAATGAATAAAAACAGCGTCTTTCTGAAGAATTCATGGATTCGTTCAACCTTTACAAAATTCTATTCGTAATTTCCATGGAATAGAATTTTTTTGGAATGATTCTAATGATACATTCTGTGGAACAGAATTATTTGGAGACATTATTTTGGTCCTTTCGATAGAATAGAATTCTTTGGAATGATTGTAGTGACCACTTCTGACAACTTTTTTGAGATATTGTGCTGAAGGTATTGATATAATAAATAAGTGAAATATTTAAGGTGTATGTATACACTAGAAATCATGAAAATTGACTAAAATATCGATCCATTTTTTAATAATTCAAAATATTGTCCAACCCCTTAGCTTTCAAACGATACCAAGGTCTTGAAAATATTCGAAATAATTTTCACGTTACCAGCGTTTAGGTTAGGTATGGTCACCATAGATAAACACATTTCCAAAACTTGAAACTCGATTTCTGAAGAACTATGTTTTTTCAATAGGATGCTTCTTTCGAACAGTGATAACTCAAAAATGTATGTATCTATTATGATTATTTTTGTGTCATTATAATCTATGTAAAAAAGTGGATGTTTTGACCCTCAGTCGAAGTTATTGGTTAAGAAATGCATTTTTAGTCGACATTTAAAAGTTGAAATTTCTGAAAAAATCTTGATTTTTTAGACTTCCTTCGTAAAAAAAATTGTAAAAAAGAACGTATTCCCTCTACTAACTTGATGGAGAGACAAAACATGAAGAATAATATTAAGAATAATTTCCAACAGGAATTGTCTTTCTGAACACATTAGAATTTGAGATATCACCGTTCAAAAAACGTGATAATTAGCTAATTGTATCTAACTTAGTTAATTAATAAGTAGTTTAATCAGAATTTTTCACACTAAAAGGAGTTTAAGCGCAAACCAATGACCTATTGTGAAAAAACTGGATTTAAAAGTCAAAATTAAAAAAAAATGTTCTAGTGTATACATACACCTTAAATGCAATGTGGCTCTAATTTCATTTAAGCTATGTACCACATCAGAAGGAATCCATGGTAATTGCATCTCATGGAGCAATGGAACTGCCTTTTCTATGATGTACTAATTATCTATTCCATTTTCATATGAAATACTGCGGTAAAATAAGTATCCAAATGTTATTATAATTACTTACAGATTTTATGTAATTCAGTCGATCTTTGATGGCTTTGATTCACTGACAACGGACGATGGAACAAAAGTCTGGATTTCTTCTTCCTTGATCTTAATCAAGTTGGAAGATACAATAAAAATGCCGCTGCCGGTGCAACCATGTTCGTTTTTTTTCCATCTGTGTACACCCGAATATCATTGGAAGAGTTGATTGCTTTAAGTATGCATGGTAGTGCAATTTTTTGTTAGTATAGACTGGAAATTCCAAATGAAACTGATATAAAGAGGCACTCTAAAAGGCTAATACGAGGTTTTGTATATAGAAGTCAAACCTCCAGTTGGATTCGACGAGGTACCTCGTCCATCAAGATCTGATCAATTTTGCTAATGACGAGATATATTGTCATGGAAGTATTGGTGGTTTTTTATGATGGCAAGATTAATACCTCGTAAGTTTTTTTCTAACAATTATATATCTCAGCCATTGAGATCTGTTCAGTTTTGCTAATAACCAAGTACCTCGTCGAGACAACCACCTGGAGGGTTAAACAACGGGGGATAGAAGATTAAACCTTAATATCGACAAAATTGCTATTTCTTTAATGATTATTTTTATCAATTCCTCAATAAGCCTGCAATTCTAATTTTGTTTAAAAAAATGTACTGAAATATTTAACAGCACTCGAAATTCTTCTAAGATTTCGTGTCTGAAAATTTGGCCCCTAAATTTGTTACTTAGGACTTTTCCTTTTACTTTCTTAAAGTACTCAAAAACATTAAGACCAAAGTTACTCAAGACCCTCTCTTATGTTTATGTTCGCCTTTTCTTCTTGTGCTCTCAACCTTTCATTTCTATCTCACGAGTTAAAATTTCATGTCTATCCTGAGTCTCAAGTATTTTTATATATTTTTGTTCCACCGTCTTGTATTTCCTAAACAATTTTATTTAATCTTTTTAAGTTTATATTGTTTTGATTAATTTATTTTTCACGATAAAACCTATTTTCTTCCCACTTGTCCAGAGACAAACTTTGCAACAAAGAGAGTTTGACCACGTGTAACAACTTAACCATGACTCACCGTCCATCCTCCACCGTCTGTTTCCATGTCACAGTAGACATCAATCGACTCGTTGGTATTAGCCCCATGAAATCTAGGCCAAATTCGGTAGACGCCACTTTTCTTGAAACCCTTATTCCAGATTTCAGAGCAGTCCATAGGTGTTTCGCGAAGTACAATAACTTTGGTCTCGGGATCTTTGGTCTCGGGATCTTTGGTCTCGGGATCTTTGGTCTCGGGATCTTTGGTCTCGGGATCTTTGGTTTCGGGATCTTTGGTCTCGGGATCTTTGGTCTCGGGAACTTTAGTCTCGGGACCTTAGAAGATCAAAGAAAATGTTACTTTTATTACACTCCAATTTAACCAGATCGAATGCTAGGCAAGTAACGTGTCGTATAGCATAAATCAATCAATTTTTCATAAGTAAAAGTGAACGCATTATTCATTAATATTGTTATAAACATTTTCTACTTCTTGAGGTAGCTACGATCACCGTATATGTACGAATTACAAATTTAAATTTGTGTATCTCACGCTTCCTGACAATTACTATTACTTTTAATTTATCCTAAGAAAATTATATCCTTGTCATGCTTTATTTTTTGTCTTCGGAACATTTTGGTAGATTAGATTTGTTATGCATTTTTTATTGATATGAAAACATTCTACCTGCGTTATTTTAAGTACGTTTCTATAGTTGTTATTTGCTGGAAATGTTTTTTTTAATTTCATTTCTTTTCCCATTTTCAAATCTCTTATTTGACGTTCATCCTTTTGTCTCAGAATTTGAATTTTCGGTGGATTACATGTGTTTATTTTTTGGGCAATGCCCCACGGAAATGCAGAAAAAATTTAAATTACGTTTTTAAAGTGACTCCCACTTTACACGCCATGAAAATGGCAGTGGGCGAACTTTCTAAATGGTTTTATTCAATTCCTTTTTGATATTTTCTAAGATTTTTTCAAGTACTTATTAGCATGATTTCTTCGTATTCTCTTGCGGCTTTAAGCGCTGTTGAATAAATATGTGGTATATTATTTCAGTTTTGTATTTTTATGTTTTCCTGTTTTTTTCGCTGTTTTTTTGTGTTGGTGGTAGTTTTACAAACATTGCAAAGCAACAGTTCTTTAACATTCAGTAAAATTTCTTAAACCGAACATTAGATCGAACTGACTATTGATTTTCAATTCTACTCACATGAATGGCACATCAGTTTCGCCTCTGAAATCAAGTCCAAGGCAGCATTCAGATGGGCTAGGGCTTTATCCTTTTCAGTGCAATTTGAATCGTTTATTTTACCTTCTGTGGAAAGATCAATAAAATTCAGTTATAGGTATTTAATGAACATGTGTGGAAAACACAGTGAGTAAAAATCAGGAAATAACATTTACACACCGCATTCGGGGAAGAGCGCTTTTGCGGTGATGATAGATTGCTTTGCTAGATCCAATTTGACATGCGACGTTTCTGTCTCTTCACATGTGGATGCACTGGTGGAGGACAGACAAGACGCAGAAACCAAAAGAACGAAAACATGATTTAGCAGTTCCCTGAAAAAGAAATGGAAGTGATATAAATTTTGAAGCTGAAAGGACATGTTTTAATACAATTATTTCTCTGTTATATTAAAATAGACGTACAAATTTTATTTAGAAATTTTGTAGTATCATCTGTTGTCTTGAAGTTTACGCTTCCATCAAACTTAGGACATTAATCAAATATTCATGTGAAAGAACCTGTTTTTGTAAAGGTTCTGTTTTGAATAAGTTTTGTGTGACGCATAAAAATAATAGATATTTCAATAGAGAGTAAATTTAAATTGCAATTACTTGGAATTAAATAAAAGCTTGGACAACATGTGATTTTTAATTTTCATGGAATTTACTCGGCAATGTAGAATTCAGATGGACTAGGGATCTCTCAATCTAGAATTCATGCAGATTTTCAGGATATTTAATAATTTGTATATTGTTATTATTCGTGTAAGTAGTGTAGACATATCTGTAATTTATAAAATAGTGTATAGTAACGCATCAATCAACCGTTTTTCATAAATAAGGGTGAATGGTGCCATGAAGAATTAATGTTACTTTAAAAATTTATCTACTACTAGAGATAGCTACTATCACCTTACTTGCACTGGTTACAAATCTAAATTTTAGGTTTTCATTCTTTCTGATAATTACTACTCCCCATATATTCTAAGTAAAGTATTATATTTTCATGTTTTACGGTTTTTTAACATATGCCTGATTAAATTTTGTTATACATTTCTTCTTATTAGTTTGAAAACATCTACCTACATTAATTTTACAATGTTTCGGCAGCTGCTATGTGTGGAAAAATTTTCTAATCTTTTATTTCGAATTATTTTAATCTTTACAAATCTTGTGTTTGACATTTATGTTTTCGTCTCTGGAATTTTCACACTTCGATTTGTATATGTTTTAGCACATCCAACGAGAAACATTATCAGATACGACATTAACATTTGATAAAAAGAAATTGTCGATTTCAAATAAATGGTAAGGACCTAATGATACTTTTTATATAATGTCAAATTAGATGTATACTTCTGGAAGCAACGACTAGTTTTGAATAAACACTAGTTATGAATCTCTTTTTATATCATGGTTTTTTTTTCGCACTTTTCCACTTGAAAAAGACAATAGGTATTACAGTATATTATTCTTAAATTTTGTAACTGATGCTTTAAATTTAATGTTATATGTATTCACTGCATTTCATAATTTTTAAATTTTGCTATAGTTTCTATATATGCTGTAGATCTGTATTTCGTTTTGTCTACTTAGATTTGACATTGCTCTTTTTCTGTCACCTGATCTTACTATCTTACTTTATTTTTACTCTTGAAATTACTTTCTTTCTCAGCTTTAAATATTTAAAGCTTTTAGAACTATAGTGAGTGCAAAATGTATTCGCACATCTATAATAGTACTAAAAAGGGAAATTTTTTTATATAAAATGTACTAAATAATAGTTGACAAAATTAAACAGAAATATCACATGGAACACATTGCATTGCTGTCTGCGAATTTTTATAGGAAAACTGAAATTATATACACAAGTATATTCATATTATTTTTTCCAGTGTTGTGAAAAGTATTCACAACCATTTTGCTTTTGAATATCCACCTGGAGACTCAGTTTCATGAAATCGAAGAATGGATAGTCCCACTTTTATGCTGAAAAATCCATCCTAAGCCCTTCTTTAGAATTGTGCTACACTTAATTTTTTATACACAATTCCTCACAAATACTTATTTCGACCAATATTTATGAGATGATTGGAAAAATTTAAAAGGTATAATTATAATATGTACACTTTAAAGTACTTTTTTAATGTCGTGTGCTCGATATCATTATTGTGCATAAGGCATAATTTATTAGATTTGAGCTTTAATTTCGTTCCACTGAGCTGCATAATTGCATGTTTGGAATATATTTAACAAAATTCTAATTCTTAACCCTCCTGGTGGCGAGTTATGTCAGAGTGGTGTTGACGAAAACGGCACCCCGAAAAAGCGAGTTCCTTTTAAAAGTGTCAGGGTTTGGACAAAAGGAGTGATTTTCTCTTCTTCAGTCGATTGGTCTCAACTGTAGTCTATTTAGACCAAACCATCAAATGAGAGCAAAGCCACGGGCTACTTCCCAGGTCTCAGAATATTCCCTCAGTATACATAGAATCTTCTCGAGGGTGCTTCTGATAGGCTTGAAGAATGATTTTCAAGTAGTGAAATAATTCATGGGCTCAAGATACATTCGACTGATCCATACAAATATTCTTACACGTGTTTGAAAAAAATAACAATATTATGTATATCAGTTCCAAGAATTTTACATAATTTATTCTTTATTGTATACCTTAAGTTCTGAACATTAATCACATATACCAGGAAGATTAATATGTCATTATGCAATGCGCAAACATTAACCCTCTGGATATTGGGACCTGCCAAACCGGCCGAAAGTTTCGAGTCCCCTCGTTACGAAAGTCTCGGATTCTTTCAGACCTCAAACACTTGAAGAATCGCCGAAGCATATTACGATTTCCATCCCCTCTTTTCTATGCTACAAAGAGACCCGCGCATGAATAACCTTTTCTCCCCGTTGACAAAGATGTCAAGGTTATCGACGGGGAGCAACGCAAATTGTTTATCCTAGAGCATCTACTCAGTGAGAGGTTGAGTAAATGTAGATATACAATTAAAAAGTAACCGCCACACTTTCAGTTTACCCGGGAAAAATCTGTCCCTTGTAGGCATACCACCGGCCCGACAAGAGAAACCGGCATATTAGGTGATAATGGGACGATACGTATTCCCCTCCTCCTTGGGGAAAACATTGTAAAAGCCGTTTCGGTCGGTTTCAGTGAGTTGCCTGTAAAGCCGTTGGGCTGGCTGCCGTAACCAAAGGAGGAAACGATATTCTGCCATGACGTATACAAAGAGTTAATCTCAGTTCAGTTTTAAATGTGTCAAAGTAATAAAATTAAGTGTATCAAAGATTTAAATGTAAAAAAGAATAACTTGTATTTATGCTAAACATGCCAAGAGAAAGTCAGATTATTCAAAAATATTATAATGATAAATCTTCAAATATCAAAAATTGTTCAACTTAAAAAGTGGTGGCACGGTTAAAAGCAGTAAGGAAACTGAAAATTGTTCAATAGTTAAAAATAATCACCATTCACATGCATAAACTAAGAATTCCGTTAAGAAAATTCTTAAGGAATATTTAGGGAAGGGAAATAAAAATATACTACTTACATTTCCTTAGAAATATGTTCTCGTTATTAGATCGAAAGATGAAAACGTATGATGCAGACAGAAAGTAACGCTGCAAACACTCGAAACAATTCCAGACTGGCTTCGGTGACGATACTGATTTGAAGAAAATAGGTATTGCTTGCTACTTTTAAACACTGAATGAAGGTCATAAGTAAGATATTCGTTATCGAAATGATAAGAGAGGCATACAACAAAACTTGAGTTAGATAAGGTTGCTACTTCAAATCGTTGAGAGGGTAAATACTTGAGAACCAGCGCATTTCAAGTGATAGACGTCGATCTTTCCTCTCCCCCTCTCATGCATTTTCTTCATCCGCACATTTATTGCACCCTATATTGCACCATTTCTTCTATCCGGACTTACACAACAGTTATCATTTCCCGATATTCAGCCGTCCGATATGGTATACTTGAGACTTCTAGAACTACTTATGATCAAGGTTGTACAAAGAAACAATGTGTGTGAAACGCCCCTTAATTTAGCTGTGTAATCCTTACTCAATTATTGTTTGTTAAAACTGACGTACCCTGGAGGATGTGTGATATGCGTGAGAAATTCCCACAGATATAGAAAATTCCACCGTTTCCATTCTCATCAATTTCAAGACATTCGGTTTTAAGAGAAATTATTACACCAATCGCTATAAAATCACGCATTTATGAGAACATTTTATTTGATATATTTAATTTCAGTTACCAGTGGTTTGTTTGCGATTTCTTCAGATATTTAACCTTAAGAAAAGGGAACATAAATCCCCTATAATGGGATGACAAACAACCCTCAAAGACGTCTCATTTTCAAGTTATGGAGGGGATGTAAAATTCTTGTTATTTTCGTGTTGAGGTACACAAAAAAGTACGGTGGGATATATGTTGCCAACGAGAAGTATGCTGCCGAAATTGAGGTATGTAAAAGAAAAAAATCTGAGTTATTCTTTTCGTAAACAAAAGGACTTTTGTATAATTGCAGGGATTGTAAAGTTTAAAGGAGAAAGATTTTAACACAACACAGGATGTCTATAGGGAAAATCTATTCAAATACAGTCAATAAAAATATAAAGTGTTCCTCTCTCTCACCATCTTCGATTTTTTTAAAATTTAATATATGGTGGTCACTGACGCATGTTGAGCTATGCTCCAATTTTTTTTACAAATTGTATTTTTCATGGAAACAAGAACCTTTGAAAGGCGGTCAAAAATATTCAATTTTTCGTATCAAGAATGTACATGGCACTTAAAATTTTGCTACGCTTAAAATATTATAGATAAAATTTCTGTTCCATTTCGAGATACTTAAATGTTCTGTTCCTAATAATAAGTTAAACTTTATATCAAACAAGTTTAGTTTTGTAGCAATTTCTCATGAAACTTGCAGAAGTTCGATCAGGATATAAAAAAGTCACATCTTTGAAATCTCTGAAATTCTTTCTATGAGTTCATTAGAATTTTCTCCTCTGCATAGCTATTTAAGTTTATCGAAGATTGATTTTTAAGAGCCTCCAACATAAGATATCAAAATTTCAAATTCTGACGCCGGCCCAAGCTGGACCAAGGGTATTCCTTGATTTGTAAGTTAGAGCTTGAATCTCTCCAATCTGCAGCTAAAGTACCTTAATTGACGAGATTCTTTTACCCGATTCATTATTTCTATTCAGATATCAATACAATGTGTCTAAGATTTTTGATGGTTCTATAATTCTACAGTATATAGTTTTAAAGAAATCTGCCAAAATCTATTTGGACCGTATTTGCTTCGATTGCTCTGTTTGCATTACTACTTCTACTTAGTCATAAGTATAGCATCTGCTACAACAATTTATAAAAAATAGCAATAGCTACTATTCTAAGGGTTCTAATAAAACTGTTGATTATTTCTATCTTACAAATAGCTTCTTTTTTCCTCTACAGAGCTGCCACGTGGTTGAAGTTTATATATGTAGTAATAATGTCTTATAATAGTAATAATACTTATAATATAGATCGTCGTTACTTTTGTCTGTTTAAAGTTTATTCGTATGCGTTTTAAACTGTTTAGTCCTATACATTTACTCTTCAATTTTTCTTGGATTTGGGTATAGGTTTATGGCACAAGGGTCATAATTCACTCTGTAAATTTATGAAATCAATCTCTCCAACAAATCTATATTATAAGTAAAATACAATTTGAAGGATTCCTAAGAGAAAAATTAATTAAATTATGGCTTACTATGAAGGAAGACACATGAAAATTTTTATATAATAATGAAAATAGTTTTTAATAACTAACAATACACTGTTGTTTAAAGTTTTACTATGGTGCGTTCATATGACAACGTCAGCCTCTGATCATACACAAAAATGCGATTCCCGACTATTGTGACATGAGAATATCTTTTCAAGAATCGAAGAGAATTGTAAGTAAGTTTATTTATGAAGTTCTAAGTACTTATGAATTGAATTCGTAGAGTTAAAAAATAAAATGGTGACTGATTGGAGTATATGTTGAAAATTGTCTTGGAGTTCTATGTGGAGGAAAACGACAGATTATACACTTTCTCTGAATTTAACAAATTTCTCAATTTATTTTTATTAGCTTAACGATTATTTGAATTTGAAAATTTTGCATATGGTTTTAAATAAATAGCAATTTGTATCATTATTTCCTCTTAGTTATAAATAACTTATCTTCCACATTATACTTATCTATGCAGTTTTAAAATATTTTATGGTATATATGTAGGTAGTTGAATAATATTGCACCGTCCAGCAACACAACGGGTACAAGGGAAATATCCGAGAATAAGACTCGTAATTTTGAACCACGATCCGATGATGAGGTGAACGCTTGATCCCGCACCCCACTCTCCAAACTTCCATACACCACGCAAACGTGAGGTCATTTCAGGTACAACAGATTTAACATGCACTTGCCCCTGTGTACACGTCGATATCTGTCTTGACCAAGTTCGAACTACCAACCCTCCGGTTGCTAATCCATTCCTTTTCGAACATGTCTACTCGAGGCCCAATTGTTTCAATAGTGTCCAAATATGTTTTAAGGTGTATGTATACACTAGAAATCACGAAAATTGACCAAAATATCGATCGATTTTTTAATTATTCAAAATATTGTCCTTAGCTTTCAAGTGATACCAAGATCTTGTAAATATTCGAAATAGTTTTCAAGTTACAAGGGTTTGGGTTTGGTATGTAACCATACAACAAACACGTTTCCAAAACTTTAAACTCGATTTCTGAATAACTATGTTTTTGCAATAGGGTGCTTCTTTCGAAAAGTGATAACTCAACATTGAATTGAACTATTGTGATTACTTTTGTGTCATTATAATCTAGTTTATAATATAGTGGATGTTTTGACCCTCAGTCGCAGTTATTGGTTAAGAAATGAATCTTTTGTTGATTTTTAAATGTTGCAATTCCCGAAAAATTCTTGATTTTTTAGACTTCCTTCGTGAAAAAAATTGTAAAAGAACGTAATCCCTCTAGAAATTTATAGAGGGTCAAAACATGAAGAATAATAATGTTAGGAATGATTAACGATTGGAATTGTATTTCTGAACACGTTAAAATTTGAGATATCACGTTGTTCAAAAAGCATGCTAATTAGCTAATTATATCTAAATTAGATAATTAATGAGGAGCTTAATCATAATTGTTTACACTAAAATGAGTTTTAGTACAAACTAATGACCTTTTGTGAAAAAACTTGATTTTTAAAGTCAAAATTAAAAAAATGTTCTAGTGTATACGTACACCTTAATATAGTTATAAGAACTTATTAAGAAATTGTTTTAATAAGTTAAATGTATAATTTATCACTCCATATCAAACAATTACAGAATTATTAAAATGTGTTTTCTTCCGAGATAAGAAGCAAAATTCTGATTTGCTTGTGAAATTTTGCGTACATGTTTAATACAACATTTTGTTCTTTATAATTTTTTAAATTAACTAAATACTGTAAATTATTATTCTTACAATTTGTTTAACATTAAGTAAAAAAGGGTTTTTAAATAAATATAAAAAGCATACATCCCAGAAGGATTTCAAAAGGAATTCCGATATATATTAAGAGGTTTCTTAACTTCTTTCATCCTTTTACTGGGAATTCAACATACGCTTAGGGATATTTCGTAGTTCGAAACGGATTTCGATGGTATTTCATTTTTCGACCACCTTTGGTTTACGATCAGGATCATTACACGAAGGAATTCATTTAAGCTTATTTGTTCAAAACCTGCAAAAAGTGCCGAAACACTGATAGCCTATTTATAATGGAACTTGGAAAAATCAGATATTTTAAGGATAACTGTTTAAGAAAAATAAATTAAAATTAATAAAAATTCAAAAATTTATGTTACCAATACTAATTAAAAACTGTTAATGAAATTAGAAACAATATTATGCCTAAAGTTGTTTTATAATTCTTTTAGAAAATTTGTATATCTATAATACTTTAGAATATATGCGATTTTTAAATAGGTGATGCACGCTGAAAAAAAGATTTTATTTCCGGACTTTACTATCCAAGACCTGGACCTCAAAGAACATTTGTTTTCGAGAGTATAAAAATATGTTAATCAAGGTGGCCCAAAAGGAACCTGTTTGTAATGAAATCAGTATTTTGTGTAGCCGCCGTGGTAAGCAATAATTGCCGCTACTCATCTTGCCATAAAGAGGCTTTGGAAATTTGTTTGGCGTATGTCTTACACACGTTCCCAAATTTCAACTAGCGTAGGCGCGAGTGGTCTATTGTGAGTCAGTCATTGGGCGATCAGCGTCCAGATAAATGGGTGAAACATCTGTTGAACAGACGGGCCATTGAAGACACGAAACTTGGCAGACATTGAAGAATTGTTGTAAGCTGCATGCCACGTCGGTTCGCACATTTCCCGTTGAAAACTAGCCGCAGGCAGTCCGTGAAGATAAGGTAGGAAATACTAGTAGTGTACAGGAGTGGATACCAATGGCTCCCCATACCTTTAAACAAGGTTATGGACCGTTATGGCGATGCATAATGAAATGCCATGCTGTCTATCGCCGTGGTATCATCATACACGGATGGAACCATCGTCTTCCTGTAGATAGAATTGAGATTCGACTAAAAAGACGATGTCTTCCCATAGACCGTCTGCAGTGTTCTTCTCACCATTGCAGCCTCAAACACTTGTGGTGTAGTGTCAAACGTAAATTTTACTGGTACTTTGCTTGTAATCCACTCTTCAATTAGTTCTTTATCGACTTCAATTATGCGTCTTGTAAGATCTTCTTTAGAAATCTAATTCAAAGAGATGTCTTAAGATGATTCACAGCTTTTGCCTGATTATCCGCTTTTTTTATTAATTCCTGTTCCGGTGACCTAGTGTCCAAAATAATATGATGTTAGTTGATTTTAAATTTAATCAACAATTTGTTTCTTAAACGAAGAACTTCGTTGGGAGAGTATATGTTAATGTTGGTCATTGGCGTTAGAACATATTTACTGTCATTGAAGATATCATATTTTCTATTTTGAATTGTTAAATCGTCTATTACTTGGCAAATTGACAAGACTTCTGCAGTGAAATGTTGTTAATGTTGTGAATTCTGAATAAAAAAAAGAACTTTATCTGACAAACAGCATTCCATTGTAACCGATTTTGAAGCATCTGTGGCACTCATGATAATTATTAAGTGTTCTATCTAAGAAGTCTTGGAAAAGGGGGTTAATTATTTCAGAAATAAGATTTTTATTTTGAAAGTCGTAATCAGAAATTTTTAACCGGATATTGCGATAGTGGTATTAAGAGGAGAAATTTCATTGATGCTGATATAACGAATCTAAAAATTGAGATTCAATCTAGGGATTTTTTGTTTTATTCGTTTCATATCGTCCGGAGAGCAAGTGAAGGGGTCCACATCTTGGTAATCCCTTAGCAATTCTTAAATCTGAATTGTAAGCCACTTCTAAATTTGCGTTTGGGATTTGCTAGCGTAATAAGTTATGATGCTCCCGTAGTCAAAAATGCTTTGGATGCAATGTTAAACAATTTTATCTTTGGATCTTGCCTAATAACTATTGTTGGATAACGCTTTTTTTATGTTAATCCTTTTGAAGGCTTTAGTGCGAATGTAATTGAAATGTGGTTCAAATTTTCCTGCTTTTGAGAATACAACACCCAGAAATTTGAATTGGGTTGACCAAGGAATACGTTTGTATCCGATTGTTAAGGAATAGTTTGGGATCTCTCTTTCGTGGGAAAGGTTAATACAATTGAATGTGATAGGACAGATTTCCAATTTTCAATAATAACACCATTTAGAAATTTTGTCATGTGTGTTTTCAAGTTTGATGTAAATATTTTTAAGATTGAAACCTTTCCAAATAATAAAAATGTCGTCTCCATAAATGATAATTTTATTCCGTGAAAATTGTTATCATTTAAATCTTTTATATCTATCTTAAATAAAAATACTGATAGAACGACAGCATGCACTAAACCTCGACGCGATGAGCGAGCTTTGCAAATTGAATTTCTCCACTTAACTTTGACATTCATGTCTTTAAGACAATTATGAATCCATTGAGCTGCTTGACATTTGATGTTATTTTAAGACAGTTTTCCATGGGACGTCGATCCAAATAATTATATGTTGCGGGAATATCTAATGATATTCCTATACTAATTCTTTTCTATCCCTTGCTTTCTAAATTTATTCGTAAACTCGAAAAATAGCTGACTAAAGGTAAGAATCCGAGATGAGAATTTTCAAAATGGTTCTTTAATGATCGTGTTTTCTATAAGGCGTTGTAGAAGCATGTTTTCGAAGATTTTTGCTGGGACTGAAATCTGACCAATTGATCGGTTTTGATTTAATTTTCTCTTTAGGTTTGTTTTGTTTGTGAATTGGGATGATTATAGTTTTTTTGCAATTGTCTAGGATATCGTTGGTCTGCCAGATATGATTGAAACTATTTAATAATTTAGAGAGATATTTCACTCAAATTATTTCACAGAAATCTTGTCTTGCCCATGAGTTGAAATTTTTATTTTCTGGACTTCTGTTTTTCCCTTGGAGTTCTGATTGAATTTTTTTATTCGCCGAGAGAGAAATCACAATTCATTTTTATGTCTCATTGTCCTCTGTAATCAAGAGGGATTGGTTCGCGATCGCTCGCATTAAAAATGTTTCACTCTGATCATTTGCTTGTGTAATTTTTGTTGTTGAGATTTATTATTTTTGTGAGGTTTACATCGCTGAAGAACTATTTGATGTATATTTAAATATTTTGAATAGCAATTTTAATGTTTTGAGTTTGATCAAATTTTATCAAAATTTTGTCTTGAAGCATTTTTCATTTCCATTATAAGCTTAGTATATGTCCTTTTATAATGAATCCAATATTCTTTTGAAATATATTTTTATGCTTGCTGGTGTTCATATTTTCTTTCGCAAAGAACGCTGCACTTGGAAGTCCACCAAATCAGAAAATATTTGAGTTTAAAATGCTGAACTTTTTTATTTGAAATATTGATTGTTCATAGATACTAAGTTCATAGATAACGAAAGGTTTGTTAAGTTAAGTTTTCTGTTTTCAGGATTTTATTATTGACTTCTTTACAAATTTTGTCATATCTGTACCTTACTCTGGTTAAATAATCTGTATTGTTTTTGCCAATTGTGATAGTAATCGGGTAGTGGCCCATTCCAAAAGTATCTGTAATTTTATACTAAATTTGATGTAAACATCAGGTGAGCAAATCGAGAGGTTGATAAGAGAAGTTGAACCACTTGAGATGTGAGGATGGGCATGATTATTGATGAGGAATGGATCATTTGTGATAATCGAATTTTCAAGGTTTTCTTCTTTTGTTATTCAAAAATTTCATTCCCAAAATTTCCCATTGCAAGAATTATGGTGGACGTTGAAATTGACAAGATTGAGGGTGGGATTTGAAGTGTTATTACAAAATGGGTCTAGCCCTTTAGTTGACAATTTCTCTCTGGGACAATAAATAGTAGTGACGTTTAAGCATTAATTGTTTGAGTCGTGGACGGTGTTTCGTAAACTTTCTTCATAGCCCGTTGTGTTATTCCAGTGCGACGTTAATTAAATATCTACATAACTAAACTTCCCTCGTTAATAGATAAAAGCGGAAAATTTAAAATATTTGTTGACAAATTTTTACTAACAGCGATGAGAAGTCCTCCTATTTTCTGAATATAGTTTTATTTTTAAGATGAAATTTTTGATTAGGTTTTAAATACGTTTCTTGAAATACGCATATATCCGATATATATCTTATGCACCCTAGCCCGTAGGCCCTAGCTCATGAATTAAAAGGATATATTTGCTTAATGTGAGTCCAAAGGTCTGAAACTCAATTCCGTAGATGCGAATGTGAATTATAAATGACAAATTGGCTTATTCAGTGTTTAAAGGAATTACGCTCAGGTAGAGACACCCATGAATTAAAGAAAGAATATATTGATTTTTTGGTTCTAAGAGGATTAAATTTCTCAGCCTAAAAAGATACCCATAAATTAAGAAAGGATATATCTGCTTATTTCCGGTTTATGGGATTAAACCTCATAAGCCACTCACAAATTAGAAAGAATACATTTGCTTATACTGTGTTAAAATGTTTAAACCCTCATAGTCCCCAAAGGTGCACCGATGAATTGATAAAATTATATATTTACTTTTCCCGGTCCAAGGCTTAAGCTACCAAAGGCTCAGCCATGGATCAATTTGGTTTTACGGGTCTTGGCGATTTAAGTCTCCCAGATCGTTTTATACACCAATTACTTAATAAAGGATATATTTGCTTGTTTAGACGACTGATGCTCCAGCCACGAAAATGCGTCTATGAATTGAAAAGGATACATTTGCTTTTGGGTATCTAAGGGGTTTAAGTCCCCATAGACCTCGTAGTTCATCCATGAAATAAATTGAATTATATATTTGCATATATTTACATTAAATTGAATTATATATTTGCTGATTTCGAGTCTAGGGGCTGAAACACCAGCCCGTAGATACGCCAATAAATTAAAAATGACAGATTGTCAATTTCAGATCTAAGGCACTTAAGACCCAGGAGAGGCACCCATGTATTAGAAAAAATATATAGATATTATTTTTTAGGGTTTAGAGGGCCCATTCAGCACCCCTCAGTCTTTATTTAATATTCTTCTCATGCTTGCTTCTTTTACCTACTTATTATTGTTTCTACTGCTCCGTGTTTAGTTTTTTTTATTTGTGTTTAATAAAAATTTATTTGATCTTGTGTTTGTTCAGCTTTAAATTATTGGTCATTCCTCATGAAACCCGAATAAACCAACCAAATCAATTTACAAAAGTAGATTGTTTATTATTAGCAATTAATTAAAAAAAGGGCCAAATTTCACCTTTGAAGAGCTTTTATAAGACTGAAAATACTTTCTGTTGTATCCCAATTTTTGTATTACGGCACTACATCCAATCAGTTACGAATGAAATATTTCTTCAATATTAGAGTAATATTAGAATTCTTCAATATTAGAGTAATACTCAAACCAAATGAGGTAGGTTGGTACTTAATTAAAGTTGCGCTGGAGCAACACAATGAGCTATTGACGACGGTCCGTTATCAATCTCGAAGTGAATGATTCAAGGACAACTCCTCGTAATTTCGAATCACGGTCAGACGACGAGAACAACACTTGAGCTGGTACCTCTCTCTCGAAACTTCCACTCCAACGTGAGGACATTTAGGTCATGACAGATTTAACGTGCACCAACCCCAATATACATGACAGTTTTTGTCTGGACCTAGTTTCGTACTCCCAACCCCCCGGTTACTAATCAGTTGCTCTTCCAACTGGGCTTCCATGGATCTGAAACCAAATGAGGGGAAAAATGAAAGAATGAGTTCATGGCGATTTAATGCAGCCTTGCAACTTTATTCAAGGACTTTAAAATTAACCTAATTACAGAGGAAAACATAATTGCCTAAGTTTTAGGTTTCAATAAAAACATTATTTTTCGTTCTTTTCACAAGCGAGTTATTTATTCAATAGGTTGTGTTCGCAATCTAGGCGTTCTTGCGTCTTATTTTAATCTCGACAGTCATTCAAGATTTTTCGTCCAGTTGAACAACCAAATGTTCTTTTCCACCTCCCTCCCGGTTCGTAAAGTCCATTGAGGTTGACATAACCGCAGGTGTGGTCATACCGAAAGCCGGACCATCGCATCTTGGCACACGCCCCATTAACACTTCTTCCGTGGTTTTTCCCCTCTTTAGTGGAGAATTTAATGCTGTTGTGGAAACGCATGCCGTCAGCTGAAAAGCAAACACATATGATAGAAATCAACCACATGATAATTGCTTTCGATACTTTGTAACTCTCCAAGTGTTTGACGAGATATCTCGTCCAAAACCTGGTCAATTTTGCTAAGGACGAGATTTCTCGTTAACACAAATCTGCCCTATTACTCCGTTGAATCAAAAGAAATTCAAGAAATCTGAGGGGAATATTCCAGTAAGAAAAACAAATTGTCCCTTGCACAGAACTTGTGACAGTTTGAAACAGGTTTTTTGCACTAGAGGCTGGCCATTGCAGGGCAGTTTTGGAAGCGAGGATAGGTTACATTAAGGATTTAATCGGTCTAACTAGATCAAGTGCTCCTTCACAATAAGCTACTCTAAGCCATGGAAGAGTCGAACGCTTTAGAATCATTCGACATAAAGTGTGATTAATAATCTCTCCAATTGAAGATCTATCACAATGTAAGAATATACTTTGTTGATATATATAATTTAATTGCATAAGAGAGATATTCTCCACATCTCCATCCACCCATTTAGATTACTTCAAGATATATAAACACGGTTTTTTAACCCTCTGAAAGGTTCACACTCATAACTCCGCCTTGCAACCAGCAGTATTTCCTGCATGTCTTGTAAACAGTTCTGAACTTCTTGACCAATATATTTTTTCAAAAGATTCTAATCTAAAGAAACGAGCAATATATTCTTTCCAAATAATTCTATTCCAATTAGGTAGGTATTTAATTAATATTACTATGCAATATTTTTCCCTTTTGACCGATTTTGGAGATTGTTACTTTCTGTGTTTAGTTAAGTTTGGATGAGCGTATGTATATTCCATAATTTCGCTAAAAAGTAGGTTAACACGTTTTTGGGTTTTCAAATTTGCATTTCGTTCGGACTTATTTTAGGTGAAAATGGCTTCTTGGGAGACTGTCACACTGTCGGATATAACAATATGAAGCGAAGATCAACAAAAAAGTCTAATTTTTTCTCTTTGTAAAAGATATCAGAATTATAGGAGTAAAATATATAATACAAAAGCTTTCTTCGCTCAGTAATAATTCAGTAACCTAAAATCCTTACTAATATATACCCATTAAACACTTCTTCAACATCTATATTTTTCATAGTTAGAGTGGATCTTATACCTATTGAAGAAAGATAATTTTGTTCAACTATAAAGTTTTTGCGTACACAAATTTCTCAAAATAAAGCAAAGATGTGTTATTACTGCTGGGATTTTCTTTAGTATTCAGATACATTGAATGGAATTGAAAGCCTGGCATCAGAATAAAGTTGATCAAACAACTGAAAACTTGGGAAAACTAAGAATTTTCGAAAACGTCATGCACTAAATTAAATGCCATTTAATGCAATTTTGAATGCCAACATACACAATTTTATTTTGCATTGATGAGAAAAGAAAATAACTGTATTTTTTTTATTTCTTAATAGTAACCAAACATAATGCAAATGACATATTTTCAGTGCAGAAACGTATAAAAATTATATAATTTTATTATGAATTATAATTAAATAATTGGAATACATTCTCTTATACTTTTTGACAAATAAAAATTGTTTATGCATTACTTCGACCGATAGTTTGAAGTGTACTGGTACAACCCGGCCACATTTAAATTATATTTAGTTCTTTGATTTTTCAGATGCGATACACTTGAAGATTTTGATCCATATGGTACAAAACATTTTTAATATAGATTAGTTCTTAACATTGGGAAGGTGTTTCCATGAAATGGGACAGTTTATTACAATAAGGCACCTGGGAATCTAAGTTTTATGCTTGGAGTCTTTGTATTGATAAAAGTAAATGCTAATTTCAATCCAGAATGCACTTGCTCCATTTTTAATTATCTTTTCAAAATACAATATGCTCATAATATTTCACGATTGCTTTCACAATATGTTTTAATGCGCCTAGTGCACTGTGGCCAGTGATACAGATATCCAAATTTTCAAACTTCCAACAGGCTTACAATAGATCTCCAATTCAGTATTTCTCTCTGTTGAGCTCTCTTCAGATTAAAAATGTCTTCAGATGGAGAGAAGATAAATTTAGTCTCCTTAGTAAAAAACTAATGTCATGTAATGAAAGGTCTTAAAATCCCATTTTGCTTTATTTGCTTTTTTCAGTTGTTGATAGAGCAGAACTAAAGTGTGCTTCTAGAGATTAAACTATATTCAACACGCTCCTTTTAATAATTTATTTTATATACAAATGCCAGGAGTTTCACAAAAAACACATTAGCCTTCTTGCTAATAATCAGGGGAATACGTGTACAATTGTTCGTTATACATTTGTTGTCAAAAATTTTAAAGTACGATTAGTTGAATTTTGGAGTCGAATACTAAATGGGCATTGCGTCAATCTTGTTCAGTAAGACGACGAAACAAAGACGAAAGTTTGAAAGACGATGAACAACAAAGCAAACATATAGAAAGTCTACTGATATGTTAAATCAAATTTTCGTTATGTCTAGTTTCTTTATTACAATGCAATACTTTTATATTTTTAAATTATTGCATTGCAAACGTACGAGTCAAGTTCTACTGATTTTCACTACGCAAAACTGGATTTCAAAGAGAAAGCTTTTCAGGGTAAATAAAAAAAAATGATCGTTTGACTAAAATACTTTCAGATGAGATCTAGTTTTATTTATTGATGTTTTGGTGGTATTTGGCACTTATTGCCATGTATTCTGAAATGTTCGTGGGGAAAATAATTTTCGAATTATACGAAACGGTAAATTAAAAAAAATTATGACATTTATAAACAATTCTGAGAGCAACAATTTGGAATTGCTCTTAACTAACAGCTTGTTTCGTCACTTGCGAAATAGAAAAGGAAATGCGTGAACCACAAGAAAATAACGTCCTCTGTAATCATCTTTATATAGATCCCTCTTATAGATTTCCAACACAGGCGATTCACTTTAGAGATAATGATAGATTTGAGCTCATGAATCTTGATGGATGCACTTGCTATTGAATGTTGAAAGAGATTAATGATGATACAAGCATTACTATCAAGTGTTATTTATCCTTTTTAACATACTTAACTTTCATTCCCTGTGTGGCCATTGATATGCAAAACATAGTTCGAATTCTCGTCGCCGATGGATAAGGAATTATAGGTAGCGTATGTACTCTTGTTTAACATCTACAAGGTCAAAACGTGTTGAATAATATCCCTGGTTGGTGAGTGAGAATATTTCTCATTTCCTGAAAAAAATTAAATACTTTAGATGTTGTATCAACAAGATTAAAACAAAAGTCACTTAGTTACATATGCAAAAATTGGAATGGAAAGTATTCTACTGCTTTATTTAGATAACTCTCAGAATTCCAGATTTAAACGTTGTCGAAATATGTTAAAGAATCAAGTTGCAATGAGTCTCAGCTAAAAGATTTTCATTTAGTGACATTTACATAGAAACGGTGATGTTATTGACCGTTTTCTTGAAATTCTGCCACTTCCTAACTTACTTCGTGTCTTATCTTCAACGTTTACTAGGTTTTCATGAATTCCGATTTTTAGTTTGACACAACAAATTCAATAACTATAATTTGACACGTCTTTTAAAATAAATATGCTTTCACAAAATTTCAAATTTTATAGCATGTTTCAAAACTTTGCAAAACTAAAAGAATTTTCGAATTTCATAAAACAAAAAGTCTCCCACAGATTTCATAATTTTTTACCTTTAACCATACTTGAAAATGTTATCACATTTTAACTCATTACCTTCTAAACTATATTTAATACAGGATTTGATTATCAATTAAATTGGGTATACCCCTCCACAACGTTTTTTGAATCCAAAACCTTTCTAAAAGAAATATTTTTAATTAATAACTTGATTTTTCTTTTGTATTGAACTTCATTAACAAACTTTTAATGTTAGTTTAATTGGTCCTAACTTCACATTATCTGGTCATTGCGCCCTCAAAATTCCTTAAACAAACTAACCTAAATTGGATTAAAAATGGCAAAGTTGTAGATAAAAGGGAGATGGACTTGCTTTTTATGTTGAGAAAAATTGTCATCATAAGTTTACCAAAACTATTGGACAGTCGTCATTTTACTCAGTGTTGATATTTGAAGTAGAAGCATAATGGAGTTCCGTGATTTTGAGGGAACGGGCTATTGAACGTATCCCTACTACAAATGTTTTTGCTTAAAAACCATTTATAGCAAAGTCTCAAACACTCACCTAGCCACAATTCTTGTTTAATGTCTCCAAAGCCATTCTTATATGCTTCCTAATCTTGGTAAAAGTCTGTTCGGATTGGAAAGTCACCTGTTCTTTGAATAACCTAATAATCACGAAAGAATCACTGAATGAAATCATGCGAAACATGATGCAGTATTCACGTCACAATAACTTTTTTATTTTTTGATCAACATAATATCGAGTATATATAGCTCCTAGTCCCAAACCATTATTAACCATTTTTAAACAAATGATCTAATGGGAAATATAAAAATCATCCAAATTCTTGGAACGTATGAAAGTAAAGCATTTTAAAGCTCTATTTTGAAATTTAAACGGGTTTCGTTTCTACAATTGCATTGAAAATAAAAACAACATTGTTCATAGAAAAGTACATTGGCATAATGCATTCGAAAAATGACGTATGCACGAAAACGCTCTTCATTCTAAATAAATACAAAAGTTTTTTTGAGCTTACTATTTGAAAGCACTCCTAAAATAAAGAATATGCCACTTTTTTACAAAATAACAACTTTAAAAAAATTTATACTCGCTAAAGGTGAATTGGTGTTATATTCTTTTCACATAAAGATGAACAACTTTCATTCACGAATTCGATCGTAGATTGATACTCAGACGAATGTCAATCGTTAAAAGTAATTTCTCATAATTCAAGTATGCTTTCTCGACTTCAAATTAAAATGTTCATGATTCGAAAAACCGTGTTGGTTAATGAATATATCGTATGATTTGACGTCGTTATTATTTTAGCTTTCAACCAGGAAACTGAAAACATTCTCAAGAAAATATGAAAAATAATTCAATTACATTTTAGACAACTTATTTAGTTACATAATGCCTATAAGGCTTTAAACTCCATAGATTTATCCTAGAAACGGGATAACCTTTCTCTAGATTTCAGAAACTTTCTTGAAGAATTTTCTCGATGTCTAAAATTTTGAATTTATGTTTCTAGACTTCCAAATAATAGTTATTGATATATAGTTAACATAACTGTCAAAGTTGTTATGCAAGGGCGTACTGCTGGCCAGGAAAAGCGGACATATTTCAATATACGAATCAATGAAGACCGTTGCAATCTTTGGGAGTTGATGAATGGAAACGAGCACAAACTATAACATATATTTAATAATTTTTAGAAGCATCACATTGGAGATTTCCGTCCCGACTGGATTCTGAAATTTTGCCTAACTGATCGAAGTACTTTGATGTTAGGGATTCCAAAACTTCATGTTTTCGATTCTAATCAGAACATTCCCTGCCTAATCAAATTTTTCGGTGAGCTACATCTCTATTAACAATCCTGGTGCTGTCTCAACTAAGTATGTGATCATTAGCAATTTTGGTTAGGTCTTAAAAGACGGGATATCTCGTCAAAAACACTTAGAGGTTTAATAAAATGAGGTGTGTGTATGATGTTTGCAATTCACTATCAAAAAACGCTATTCAGCCACTAGAAACTTAAAAATGTATACAAAGGTAACCTACAGATCTCGGATTTCACATCTGGCTTCGATTTCCCAATTTTTGAATTTTGGATAACGAAAGAAATGTAAAAATCCGAAAATTGAATGATTTTTGTGGATGTTGGTCACGGTATTGGTATTTTAAATTAACGTCACACGGAGCAACACACCGGGCTATTGGTGTTGGTCACGTAATATCGCGGTTTCTTCACGAGCACGAGACATTAGTCAAACTCAGAATGCTGTAGCAGTATTGACGGTAACAAATTTTTTCCACAAATTTTTTACAGAATGTAAATTCTAAATCTTTGTTTGAACTGTTTTCTATCTCTTTCCAAAATTTAAACGATTCCCCAATATTTGAAATATGATATAAAAATAATTACAATATTTTATTTAAAAAAATATTTTTATTTCTTAGGACGGAAATTAATTTGAAATTTAAAATTTTATCACAATTACAACTACTTTACTTACTTCGTTTTGTAAAAAAATAATCTTTATCTATTTAATAAGAAAAGTGAGGAGAAAAACTCACGGACAACAAAAGTTTAATTTTGCTGCTCGGTATGTGGCAATGCCAGAAATAATGTTTTATTGTTAATCATATTTAGAATTCTGATTTTATACATCTTTATTCAGAGTATTTTTGAAATTACTCTATTCCTGAGTAGATTCAAAGTTGAAAAAAAATCTTTTTGCTCACATCATTTGGTTTCCAGAATTCTACATTTTTTGAATTACCGCAATTTCATTTATCTTTGTTCATCTGCTATTCCTGTATTTTCGTATTCCATTCTTGTAAATAATTTATTTAAGAGTTATATTTTTCCAATTATTTTTTGTGTGTCCAGAATGGCGAAACACGTGATATTATGTACGTTACGAGAAATGTGTATAGCTCTCCTTGAAGTTCTTAGTTTGACATATAAAATTGTAGAATTTTATTTATAAAAGGATATAAAAGAAACAAATAAATCCTTTTAAAATAAGACTGTTAGATAAAGGTATGTTGTAGTTATTCATAGTTTTTTTATTTTTTCATGTTTCCTTTATCAGACGATTGAAATCAGTGAATCTTAGAGTTGTTTCTCGTCTTTCAAATTAAATTATTGGGATTTATTAAAAGATGTGTACTCGACAGATAAAACATTGGAGTAACTATAAATGTAACTCTGAACAGGTACTTGATTTCCTTTCAGAAAACAAATCTCCGTATTGAAGAAAAGTGTCATATGGTTTTAAACTGGAAAACGAAATTTTAAATCAAACTTTGCCAGTTTCAGAAGAGTATTAATGTGTTAAAATATCTGAATCGTAATTTTATAAATTCGAATAAATGTTTTGGTGACAGCCAGTCCAATTTGCTCACTTTACGAGTAAATGGTATTCTTAAATCGCTTATAATTGCATTCGGACCCGCATATAATTGCATTACCTGCTTATAATTGCATACTGTCTTTCCCTTTGGGATTGATCCAAGACCATTGCCAATAGCCCGTTGTTTTGCTCCAGCGCGATGTAAATTAAGTTACCTAGATGTCGAAGAAAATCAGCGAGTCGCATTTATGCTCGTGGGATTTTTTACTTATCTATACGTATTGTGTATATCTAAGTTACGTTGTCCTCAGGGATGTTGACAAAAAATGTTCTTCAAGTAAATTCAACTTTCCAAAACAAGTGAAATTGACGCAGTTTTTAAAAAAAGATTAAATTAGAGAAAGGGATAAGAAAAATGACAGAAACATTATCATTTAACATTAGAAGCTCTGATTTCCAACCGTTCCTGACTCGTAGATTTCACCAAAATGAATATAAGTCATGTAAATTCTGACAATTTTAATCCCAAAATCAGAATCTGTAATCAAAAATAGTACGTGCAACTGTAACCTCTGCGAACTTGAGTTAAAAAATTATTATGAGGGACCCAAATAAAATTCATCTATTTTATGGTAGACATCATTCCAAGTCAAATCAAAATTTTAGTTTATTAATTAGATTCCAGGGGCGATAATAACAAATGGGTTAGAAATCCTTTTTGAAAGACTGGGCATTGCTTATGCTACATATTTTCATTATCCATGGGATTCATATGGATATGGTTTTCAGTAACGTTTCGAAGTGAAACTCTAATATCAAAGTAAAGGTAAGTGGAAAGATGTATGTTGGCGTATGTGTGCATTGAAATCTAGTCAAACCTGTTTAGATTTTGAATGCACTTTATCCTTATTCCTTTACCCTTTCAATTGGTTTTGATAAGATATATCGTCCATAAAAATCTGACCAGTTTCGCTAATGACGCTATATCTCGTTATCAAGATATTGCCGATATATTTTTATAATGACGACATGAAGATCTGAACAACAATTTTCTTTTAATGACGAGATATCTCGGACATGAAGATCCGATCAGTTTTGACTTAATCTAATGAATTAAGAGATTCCAATGACAACATACCTTTTCAGGCCACCAACAGGAGGGACAATGCCAGTTGTCACAACCCCTTATAAATATTTTTAGTTTTCAATTGAGATGGAAGATTTCTACCACATTTGTCGCAGAAATTCAGTTTTGCGTTAATTAACTTATAAACGCTGAGAAAACTCCGCATTCCCCTTTACAGCCCTTACCTCTACTGAATTCTAGACGTAATATTTAAACATTTATTCATGAAAATAAAAATACAATCAAATAATGTCCCATTTGAATCCATTGCGTCTGATCAAATGTTAGGCTTTCATCATAGGTAATAGGAGAGTTACAGCTATCAGATCAGTTCATTTACCATAACTTAGTCGCTACAGGCAATTTATAAATGCATTTACTGTGACAATAGCTTCTTGTTTAACGTGTTGCTACTAATGGTACGAAACGTGGATAACGCGGACGGACACCTTCCCGAGTTTAAAAGTTTCCATTCGAGCCAGAAAATGATAAGAAAGCCAAGCGACTTTCACATTTACGCCCAGAATCACATATTGTTCAATCAGTGTTTCAAAATTACGATACTGGTACTCATGTATTTTGTGGTATATCTCGAGAGAATTGCCCGGTTCACCACTCTGTATACCAAGCCCAACTGAACCCCCTTAGTAGTTGTCTTGACGAGGTCCCTCTCCGATACAAGAAAACTGACCATATCTTTATATCATGAAATATAATATATTGATGACGAGAAAACTTGTTCTTAGGAAAATTGGTCAGATATTGATGAACGAGATATTGTGTCGAAACCACTTGGAGGGTGAATGTAGGAAAACTCATGAACACTGTTACAGAAAGTATGAATAAAAAGCGTGAATAGCACAAGACAATGTTAGCAGGAGATTCTAATCTGAAATTGACCACAAAAGATTGTAAAGAGTTTTTTCGAAGTGCTCAGTCAAGTCTGACAGATTTTTTTACCTCGTCATAGAACAATAATTTTCTTCCTATCATCTTAGGCACATCACTATGATAACTAGGGAGTTTTACCACATATAACAACTTAATCATGACTCACTATCCATCCTCCAACGTCTGTTTCCATATGACAGAAAACACCAATTGACTCGTTAGAATTGACCCCACCAACTCTAGGCCAAATTTCGTAAACGCAGCTTTTGTTGAAGCCATATTCCAGATTTCTGAGCAGTCGATGGGTTTGTCGTGAGGTAAAATATCTTTGGGTTCCGGACCTAAAAAGAGAAAAGAAAGGTACTGTTTCTTATACTTTAATTATAAATAACAGCATTTGAGTTCAATTGCTCGTCGTATGACATTAAACAACCGTTTTCGATAAATACAACTGAATATGCAAGATGACCAATTAGGGTTCAACTAACGTTTTTTTATACTAGAGTTAATAATTACTATCGTATCGTTGGATTAGAGCAGAAACTGGTTAACTGATATTTTTGTGAGGCGATAAATGCGCATTTTCATGGTTATATTTTTAAAGGATACTTAACGCTACCAAAAATGTTTGTAATTTAATTTTTAGACCTTGAAATTTACACATAGTCTATATATAGCTCAAGTGTGAAAATAGTGTTTTTCCAGTTAATCCGTTTCTGCTCTAAGCCGACGATTATTTTTGGTAGAGAGAGGAAAACATTAACTGGCACTTTTCGTAGACACTAAATGGTTGCTATCATGATTACGAGAAATATTAAAAGGTGTTTGGAAGATATATATTATACATCAAACTACTTGCATTTTTACTTTCCCACCTACAAACAATTACTTTTCAAACAGCTTTACAGTCAATATTTTTTTATGTTACTGAGGTTCTTAGCAAAGCCAATATTCAATTACAATTGTGAGCATAATTAATCCTGTATCTACAGTTGGTATCTGCTGGGAAATTTGCATTGATTTTCTTTTTACTTATTTTTCTGCTTTATAACTGCATATAATTATGAATTTTCGTTTGCAAATGTTGAGTTTTCAAGCTAACATGTGTGTACCTTTTGGGCACAGCCGTACATAATCACAGAAATAACTCAAGTTATATAAGTTCAAAGAGGCGTATACCTTATTTTCTCGCTGATCAGGTTTTTGGGCTCACTCTCTATACCACATTCATTTGCCTTGTTGGAAGAGCAAACGTTAAATGCACGTTAAATCTATTATAGCCCCAAAGAACCTAATGTTGGCGTAGGGTGGATGCTGAAGATTGTGGTGCCAGATCAGTTGTTGACCTCGTCATCTGACGAGAAACTCTTGGTTGAAAACGAAGAGATATTGTCTTCGTATATTTCCCTTCGGGACTGATCCCATCCAGTCGCCAGTATCTCTTTGTTTTGCTCCAGTGCGATGTTAATTTACTACTTATACAAAATTTTCCTATACGTTATTACCCTATTTCCCTATTTTATCCCCTATTGTATTGGTATTGTTCGATGTAGCTATAAACTTTGTTCAATAAGTAGTATGGGATTTTCTTTCTTATTGCTTTTCGTTTTGTTGCTTTGCCATTGGAGCGAGTTTGAAATACATTGCAACAAGACAATTATAGAACAACTAACGAAATTCCTTAGATTGAATTAACGAATTTCAATTCTACTCACATGAATGGCACATAAGTTTCATCTCCGAAATCAAATCCAAGGCAGCATTCAAATGGGCCAGGGGGGGGTATTTCAATTAACGTCACACTGGAGCAACACAATGGGCTATTGGTGACGGTCCGGGATCAATCCCAAAGGGAAAGATCCGAGGACAACACCACGTAATTTTGAACCACTAAATGGGCCAGGGATTTATCCTTCAAACTGTGTGAAATACCCCAGACGGCACTAAGCGCCAAATTGTAAGAAGTTGTTGGCAGCCAAACGACAGAGCACATATAATAGCTCTGATCTCTGAACATACCCATGCTTTACATGGTGCATCGGCCGGGAAGTTTTGAAAATTGGGAAATTGTGATCGTGTTGTGTATGAAGATTCGAGCTTGATGCTTTACCAACTGTTTGGATTATTCGTGTTTGGAGAACGCGAGAATTAGATCCTGCTTTGAAGTAAATGTGGTGAGATATTTATTTACCTTTTGGAGTACAAAGGTGAGGATTTGAATTTGTTAGAAAATTTATACTGAAATAGAACTTATTTAAATGGATAAGGTAAATAAATTGATTGAGAAGCGCGGTAACGTCCGAAGTGCAGTTACGAAGTTAGTCTATAAAAGTCAAGAAACTCTTAACGAAGGGTTAGATGCTTTAACTGAACTTCTTGAACTTTTAGAAACTAAAGAGCAAAATTTGAAGAGTTACGATTCCGATATTGAAGATTTGATAGATGACCCTGAAAGGTTCAGAAGAGAGATTAAATCGTCCGAAGAGTATGAAGATAAAATTTTGGTAACTAAAGTAAAAGTAAAATCCAAAATTAAAGAGTTGATGAGAACACAAAATTCATCAGAAACTGTTTTGGCAAATAATTCTTCCTTTATTTCAGAAACAAGGACTGCATTGAAATTGCCATAGTTAGAAATATCGAAATTTAATGGTGATTCTAGCAAGTTTTTGGAGTTCCTTAATTGTTTTAATAATGCAGTTGGTGAGAATTATTTACTTTCTAAGATTGAAAAGTTTCAATATTTGAAAACATTATTGGTAGGACCTGCTTATAGTGTTGTTGCTGGGTTCGAATTAAATGAGAAAAATTATGATTCGTGCATGCAACTTTTGAAAGATAGATACGGTAAAACTGACGTTATTATTAATTCTTATATGTCAAAATTATTGAACTTAGAATCGGTGAAAACCTCATATAATGTTAAAGGGTTACGTAAATTGTATGATGAAATTGAAGTAAATATTAGAAACCTACGTTCACTTAATGCAACTGAAGGTTCGTACGGACATTTGTTAAATCCTATCATTCTTAAGTTATTGCCCCAAGATTTGGTTTTAGATTTCCATCGTAAAAGAAATAAAAGTAAATCTTGTGAAATTGGTGAAATAATAAATTTCATAAAAAAATGAAGTAGAATCCAGGGAAATCACGGAAAGTTCAAATGGTAATGCTAAAACTTTTGAGACTAATCTGCAACCATTTCCAAACTATCGAAAGAATAATTACAAACCTAGATATACCCCAACCGCGGCAGCTTTAAATACGCAAATAAAAGATAAATGTATATTTTGTTTCGGGTTTCATGAATCGATTAATTGTAGAAAAACTAGTGCTGTAGAAAAATTCGATAGATTAAAGTTTGAAGGTAGGTGTTTTCTTTGTTTTGAAAAATATCATGAGCATTTCTTGTAAATCTAGGATAAGCTGTAAAAAATGTAAGTCTAATTCGCATCATGAGGTATTGTGTAGAAGGAACAACAAAAATGTTCTTTCTCCACCCTATTCCTCCGACACCCCTGCTGAAACGATCCCGAAAATAAGAATTCCTTCGATCACTTCAGGTGTTTCTGATCAAAGGTCTGAAAATATATCTGTTGCGCACAATAATATTCCAGGAAGTAGTAAAAAATCTTTTCTTCAAACTTGTTCAGTAATTGTGTGCTCGAAAAATATTAATAAATCGTTGGAAAGTAGAATAATGTTAGATTCCGGATCACACCGATCTTTTGTGTCTAAACGCATTGTGAAAGAATTAAATTTAAAACCCTTTCGCTATGAAAAATTGTCTATATACTCATTCGGTGAAAAATACCCTCGAGAGAAAAATTATCCCGTAGTTAGTTTGACCTTGCACAATCGAAAAGAGCCGGATAAGTGTTTAGAAGTGGAGTGCTTAGTCACTGAATTTATTGCTAATTTTGTCAGACGGAATCCTTCGAGTGAAACTTTAAAAGTATTGACAGCTGAGGGATTAAATCTCGCCGATACCTTCCTTTCAAATGGAGGTGCAAGTGTAGACCTGTTGGTTGGATGTGATTACTTCTGGGACATTATTTATGAGCAGGAAAGAATAAACAACTGTGGAATTTCGCTTGTTGGTTCGTGTTTTGGGTGGCTTCTTGTAGGCAATGAAAGAAGCGATTTTGCTGACTATAGCTTTGCGAACTCTTGTTTACTTATGGATTCTGAGAATGTGCTCTTTGACCTCAAACGGTTTTGGGAAATCGAGGAGTTGGAGTCAAAACAAAATCTTTCTGAAAAGGACAAGTTGTTAATTGATTCATTTGAGAATTTGTTGACATTTAACGGTGAGAGATATGTTTGTAAGTTGTTGTGGAAAGACTGTTCATATCCCCCGGATAGTTTAGGTTCGAATTATGAGGTCGCGAAGAAGCGTTTTGACAGTTTGAGATGTAGATTGAATAAAAACAAAGATATTTCGGATCAGTATAAGCAGATAATTAATGAACAATTAAAGTGTCAAATTGTAAGTAGATGCAAAAATGAGGACCCTAAATTAGGATATTACATGCCCCATAGAGAAGTCGTTAGGAATGACAAGGAAACAACTCGAGTTAGGATAATTTATGACTGTAGTAGCAAAGCTAATGAAAAATTAAAATCTTTGAATGATTGTTTGGAGTCTGGACCTAATCTTAACCCTAATTTAGTGGATATAATTCTGAAATTCCGTGAAAATCAAATTGCGTTTACAGGCGATATAGAAAAGGCTTTTCTTATGATTGAAATTTGTCAGGAAGATAGAGAATATCTAAAATTTTTGTGGTTTCATGATTCTGTAAATGAATCTGACCAAACTTTATGTTTAAATCGTCTTCCATTTGGTCTAACGACATCACCCTTTGCATTAGCTTGTGTACTAAAGTTTCACATTGGCAAATATAAGGAAGATATGCCTCAATGTTTTGAAATGCTTAATTCTTTTCTTTATGTAGATGATTTGTGTCATGGGTCTCAGAATGCCGATGAGGCGTATTTGTTAACTTACAATGCAATTAATATTCTAAAAGATGCTGGATTTCATTTGAGGAAATTAAGAACAAATTCTCTTAAACTTCAAAAACTTTGGGTAGATAATAGTTTTGAGGAAAATATAGATTTTGGTCTAGGGACTGGGTTCTTGGGACTCATTTGGGATCATACTGAGGATAAAATTAAGTTAGACTTAAAAACTGTAAAGGGTTCCATTCAAAATGCTACAAACACCAAAGACTGGAAACCTTTTGTTTGCAATAGGGTTTCTGAGATACAATCCTTGACTGATCCACAGCAATGGTTTCATTGCAACGGTGATGACAATCCCGCGGATTTGATCTCAAGAGGTGTGCGTGCTTCGAAGCTTGCGACTGATTCCTTGTGGTGGAGGGGACCAAGTTGGATCTTGGAGCCAGAAGCGAATTGGCCATCTGGTCCTTCGGTACTTGTTGATGAGGAGAGTGATAACTGAAAGACGGATTAAAAATCTTTCTCTTCCGGTGTCAGTCATCGAGCCATCACCCCTGCCTTTATTGGACTTAAAAAGGTATAACTGTCTACAAAAACTTTATCGTGTGACTGCTTACGTGAAACGTTTTTTGTTTAATTGCAGAAACAGACAGAAATTGTATAGACGAATAGGTGCATCAGAAATCTTTGACTCTGAACGTTATTGGTTGAAAACTGTGCAGCGGAAACATTTCATGCATGAAATTGACTGTCTATCGAACGGAAAACGTTTGGACAAAAATTCTCCTGTGCACTGTTTGAGCCCTTTTTTAGATGAAAACGGTCTTAGACTGAAAGGAAGGCTTCAGTTTTGTAGAGTGCCACAATAAAGTGTTCCATTGCGGAGTTGAAGCGACTCTGGCCCAAGTCCGAGAACATTTTTGAATTATTAAGGGTCGCCAGTGTGTTTCGAATAGTTGTGTCGTGTGCAGAAGGTACAGAGTAAGTCCTGGTACGCAGGAAACTGCACCTTTACCACCCGATCGAGTGCTTCAATCTCCTCCGTTTACTGTGACTGGTGTGGACTTTGCTGGTCCATTCTTTACTAGGGACAGTAATGCCAAACATTACTTGCTTCTTTTTACCTGTGCCACTTCGAGAGCTCTTCACTTGGAATTAGTTCCATCTATGTCAACAGAATCATTCCTTTTAGCTTTTCGGAAATTCATTTCACGACGTGGTCTGTGTTCCACAATTTATTCGGACAATGCTAAAGGTTTCAAGCGTGCAGAAATTGAACTCAAAAAGATCTGGAGTTGCATAAACCACCCATCTGTTCAAAATTTATTTGCTTCCCATGGTATTAAATGGAAATTTATTGTTGAGAAAGGAGCATGGTGGGGAGGGTTCTAGGAGAGGCATTTTCGAACTATTAAAACCTGTCTAAGGAAAATTGTTGGCCGTTCAACGCTCACAGTGAATGAGCTTGAAACGCTTTTTATTGAAATTGAAGCCATGATTAACTCACGGCCAATAACTTACATTTATGACGATCCTTCAGAGCCCTCACCATTAACTCCTGCACATTTCCTAATTGGGAAGCGATTAATTGGTCTTCCTGTTTCAAAAATTTCAAGGGAAGATTTGTGTGGTTCAAGAAGTGCTACGGTAAAACGATATAGACATCAGCAAACATTGCTTAATCACTTTTGGAGACGTTGGAGAAAACATTATCTCCTCTCTTTAAGATCTGCAAATGTGTGTCCTCCAACAAACGTTAAAACTCATTTTAAAGTTAATGATATTGTGTTGATTCTTGATGATCGTTACCCACGAAATTTGTGGTCTATGGGTAAAATCATAGAAATATTTCCAGGAAGAGACGGAAAAATCCGTTCCTGTCTAATAAAAACTCGATCTGGGACTATTAAAAGACCTGTACAATTATTATGTAATCTTGAAATTAATGATGAAAATTAACCGTTTAAATTTATATTCGATAATTTAGTTTAATTTCTCATTAATCCTAAAAATTAATATTTGCAGAATATTGTAATTTGAATAGTTTGATCATTCATAATTGAATTGGTTATTTATAAAAAAAATTTTAAAATTACCTAATCTTGAACTGAAAAAAGAACTATTAAATTTATTAACTCGAATTATATTTATTTTCCTATTGAATTTATTTGTGATTTGTATCTGATTAATATTAGATTATTATATGCTCAAAAGGTAATATATGTGAACTCTGAAAGAGTTCAGGTGGGGAGTGTGAAATACCCCAGACGGCACTAAGCGCCAAATTGTAAGAAGTTGTTGGCAGCCAAACGACAGAGCACATATAATAGCTCTGATCTCTGAACATACCCATGCTTTACAAACTGCAATTTGAATCGCTCTTCTCATAATCTGTAGAAATATCAACAGGATTGCAGGTATTAAATGAAGACAGTTACTTGTAAGGTACGCTTTGCAAAAACGACAATAACAATTGCTCACCGCATTTGGGGTAGAAATTTTGCACCGGTAATGGCTTGCTTTGCTAGATCCAAGTTGACATGCGCCGTTTCTGTCTCTTCACTTGTTGATGGACTGGTTGACGACAGACAAAATGCTGAAACTGAAAACACGAAAATGTGGAAGTTTATCAGCCTCCTAAAAATAAAAGTATAGATGTAAATTAAAACATTATAAAAATGCTTTTGTGAAAGATGACATCGCCATCTTCTTGCAGATTTGCAATATCCATAAATTAAGACTTCTTGAGAAAATTTAGGTGTGCATTAAAATCAATATTTGTCTTCCTCAAAGCACATAAACAAAATCAGTAGTCAGGACATCACTTAAAATCTACTTAAAGATGCGTGTTGAGGTGATCCTGTTTTGTATAAATTGGACCGACATTTGTGTTTGTGTTAATTTACGATACGGCGCGCAAATTTCGTTACAAGCGACTGAGAGCGGCAGATTTCTCTTGAACTCCTTCCCCCTACAGAATTTGTGAGACATTCGTGACTGCATTTTACGTAATGCATTTACTGACCACATAGCGCTCTTTCCTTTCATATGGTATGGCATGCGAGAGATATCAGCGGTGCGACTTTCTGTGTTTCCCATCCTTCACAGAATGATAGACAGGGTAGGGCTTCGAAAATTGGACCCTCCTTCTTTAGGCCCAGTCGCTGACAGCTCGCAAATTGTGACAGTGGTGCATGTAAAAAGTGTATCTACGTTCGAGAAATAATTTAAAAATCTATTTACAGAAAAATTGATACATACATCCTTTCTTTAGGAATTAATAAAAATAACTGAGACAGTTTCTGGTGATATACCTAGGAACGTTGAATTTAATACAAGAAACTTAAAATGTCGAATCAATTTCGTTATGTAGAAGGTTACAATTTTTTTAAAGCAGTGTCTCTACGGTTCTTCAAAATAATGAAACTGAAATAATTTCGCATTTCAGAAGAATGTATAATATTCTTTAAATATCTATGGTATAACAGTCGTAATAGGAATTACAAATTATAAATCTGTATTCCAGTCCCGATCAAACATAAACATTAAGTAATAAAATTATCGTGTTAGTATTACAAAAATCTCTCGTTTTCCTTCCAGCCAACCAAGGTTGAAAAACATTCGTATTGTATAATTATGGCACTATGTGTTTTACGTATTCCTTATGGTGATATATTTTCTCAACTGTTGTATCAAATTTTAACGCAAATATCTGTGTCCTCTAAATTTGTAGAGTAATTTTAGTTTAGTTTAATGTAAATGATACTTTGTGTGTTAATGTACAGAACGTGCATAAAATTTTAATATTACAATATTTTTTATGCATTACAGGACACAAATATATGTCAAATTTTCATCTCTAAAGATCACTATAAATTTCACACTTTAATCCACAATTATTATTTACTATTTGTCAACCTATTTCTGGTTAAGCGATCCTTTGAATAAACATGTCGCCATATAACCAAAATAACTAACAAACTTAAAGTTATTTAAAATGCGATAGGTACGTAATTAACGTTGTCAATGGAGCAAAAAAAACAGCTATTGGTGACGGTCGAGGTACATCCCGAAGGGAAGGATCAAAAAATTTAAAATGAGAGATGTGTGAATAAACAAAAACATATTTTAAATGTTCGCAAATGATACTATACATGATTATTTTATGTTTGTTTACAGAAAACTGAGACTTCGAACGTAAAATCCAACTTAAATTTTTTTTAAATATTAAAACCTACAGAGTGCAAAAATTATACCTTACGTCTACAATAACACACAAAAAAGACATTTTTTTAAAAGTAAGTCGAAAAGTAGTTGATAAAAATTATTCAGAAATATACTATGAATTTCAATTTTATCATTCATGTGTAAAATATACATCAACATACAGAATATATGCATTCAAGTGTGTTTCAATTTCCAGTTGTATACACAGTATTCGTTAACCTTGTATGTGTAGTAGGTAGGTAGGTAGGTAGGTATTTAATTAAAGCCTTACTATAGCAAAACAACGGGATATGACCATATTTGCAGAATCTTTTTTAATATCCGATAGATGTTAGTATCCAAAGTATCGAACTTTAAAAAACCACCTTTAATTTTGAACCACGGTCAGATGACGAGGTCACATGAAAGCTGGTACCTCACTCTACGAACTTCCACTCCACACCAACGAGAGGATGTTTGAGGCCACAGCAGATTTAACGTGCACAAGCACCCAGTACAGGACGGTCTTTGGTTGGATTCGAATTTGCAACTATCCAGTTTCTAATCCGTTATTCTTCCAAAATTAGGCAGAAAAATTCTATGTAATTCAATTTTATCAATCATGTAAAATGAACACCAAAATACATTAAATATATATTCAGATATGTGCATGTTCCATTTTCTAGTGATGCAAAAACTATTCGTTAACCATGCATGTTTGTAGGATCTCTTTTAGGAGTTTTTTCATAATTAATACTTATTTAGATTCCATTTTTTCGTACTCCTGGAACCTGGGAAATTCGTTTGTAAAATAATATTTCATAGTTTCCTATTCTTTCTAGAGATATTGTCCGAATCAGTACATACCTATTTATGATTTAACATAAAAGAAGTAAACAAATTGTTTGCTTCATTTAAGTTAATGGTAGTTTAGAACGAGTTAGAGATAAAGGTAGTTTAGAACGGTAATGCTTAGAGATAAAGGTAGTTTTTTTATATTAAAATATTTAACATATTTGGGGTTTAACTTGTATTATTCAGCAAAGAAAAAAACACCAATACTCCTTAAAAATTTTATTAATTTATTATCAGAATTATACCCGACTTGACTCGGGTTGAATTGGTTAATTGTAGATCGAAAAAATAATCAGAATAATTTCCTCTTCGGTAGGAAAACATCAACATCCTTTAAGTGAGGAAAATCATTTTAACGCCTATTCGACTATTTTATGAATTCTATCAAAAAAGGTAGCCAATTAAAATTTTTTGAGAAAAGGTGGGCAATTTTTTCAAACAAAATAACTTTTTTCAACTTATATTTAAGATATAAGTTGCTCAACGTAGCTTCAATTAGCAAAGGAGGAAACACTGACTTTCTGTCACTATTACAAATAATTTTTAATACTTCAAAAGTTTTAGTTCGGACATTTTCAAACATTAATATTCTTTCAATATCGGAAATTTCCATTTATATTAACATTAAATTAACTTGCATGCTGTTTAAAATGGAATCCTTTTTGAGGTAGTTGTTGCGTGTGATGAATAGGACATACAATTTTTAAATATATAAATTTAATAAATATTTATTTAATTTGCAAACATGGAAATTAGAACGAAAGAAAGCTAATATTGTTGGCGGGAAAAATAAGTTGTTCCTAAGATATTAATTAATGATTCTTTTCAATCCCGTGATCTCGCATAGTTGCCACACTTATGATTAAAAAAAAAACAAAATTTAAAAAGTGCAAAATCAAACTCGAGAGAAAACAAATCCAAAAATAAAATTGCTGCACGTGATCAGCGAAAACTAGTTTTATTTTTGAGCACTTTAAATCACAATTTTCAATTCAGAAATTTAGTTTCGAATGGAAACTATCTATTTGTTTAGAATGAGACTAATGGTGTTACATTAATCTTGAGTCCAGCTTTCAATAAAATCAAGTAGTTTTATTTGAAACATGGAAAATAAATGCGAGTTTTAATGAGTTGAATCGTTTTGTGAAACAAACCTATGTCAATATTTTAAAATAGTTTGAATAAATTCGATTAGCTACCAGTCTTGTTCGAAAAGCATTAGTGCTGTATGCTTTACTCCTGGTTACAAAAAATTTCTACCACGTGTGTTCAACTAATAAGTTTGAGTGAAGTTAAGCGAAATGTACTCATACCCTACATAAAATTAACATGTTTTTATCAATATTATTTATATTTTGAAATGAAAAGTAAGTGAATTATGAGAACTTGAATTCCGTAAAAAAATTTGGGTGAAAAATAAATTCTTTTCCGGCAATACTGTTAAAATAAAACAATGGTAAATTCACATTACTGCTTCCCTAAAATTACAAAATTATGGTGATTTAAGTATATAAGAAGCGAAGGATATTCAAATAATTTATGCACAAAACGTAAGTTTGATTGATAAATTATTTAACATTTTAATAGAATACAACAAATATTTTTTATGTAATGATTGCACAAATACACCAACACATAGACAGACATAAAACGGGAAGACGGATATACAGGCAAACACAATGGAGATCAGTCACAAAATAAATGTGAGTATTCACAGTATGCAAAGTTTAATAAATATATAATAAATCGTGTGCAATGCAGGCATATACAGACATACATCATGCGTGGAAACCAGTGATTCTGCATTCGATCGACCCAATAACTTGAAATAGGGCGAAAATATTCAATTTACTAACAAACACTCGATTCATATTTCCATATATTATCATAACATAAAAGTAGTATTTCCCGAACTTGCAAAAAAATTGGCCACAAAAAATTCCAATAAGTAAAAGACGTTAGTCATAAAAATTAATAAGACAATTATTGCAATTTTAATAATAATTTTTGTAAAAGTTTGACTCATTTACAAACAGGTCTTATAAATGCCTTTCAGTAATATACAACCATTATATTAAGTTGAATTTAAAATTTATACGATGCTTTCTCAAGGAATAAGACAAAAGAAAATAAGTTATGTCCAAATCATTTTCATGGCGAAATGCTAAATAAAAAAAATAAGAATTTCGAAAAACGCGGCACGATACAAAATAAATTATCACTAGTCTTGTAAGATTTGCTATCCTATGAATAAATTAATAGTTGGATTTTGAATATTCTGTCAAATTTTTAAGAAAATAAATTCTTACATTTAGCATTACTACTTGCATTACATCCTAAAAGAAATACTACTTACATTTCCTTTCCAATGCGTTCTCCTTATTTGATCGAAAGGTGAGAGCGAACTGTACAGAATGAAAGAATGAGGTAAACACTAAAAAGATTCCAACCTGGCTTCAGTGACTATGCTGATATGAGAAACAAATGGATGTTGCTTGATGCTCTTAAACACTGCGGTGATTAGAAATAAGATTCTTTGTTTGCATTTGATATCGAAATGATAAAAGAGACATACTATGAAATTTGAGTTAGATAAGGTCGCTACTTCAAATCGTTGAATGTTCAAATACTTGAGAACCGGCACATTTCAAGTGATGAACCTCGCTCTTTGCTCTCTCTCACTTATGCGTTTTCTTTAACTTTTTCGTTGCTGCGTGTTTCTTAACAGTTATCATTACCTGATATTGTACTTATCCGTCCGATTACATGTATCGCAGATAGAATATTTGTAAATTTTCACATCGCGAGCTACTAATGATTAGATGAACCAAGATTATTTAAATGGAACTCAATGTGTGGAAGGACTATGAATTTCATATTAGCTGGCAAATTATTAATGAATTCTTACGCGTGTTAAGGAAGTGGCCATCGATTGAATAGGAAAATTCAATCGATTAAATATTGATTGACATGAAACAAATTTTTTTAGAGGATTTGCAGAATTTTTTTCTACAGTAATCTCTAATGAAAATACTGATTCAATTTATACGTAATCTACGTACACTACGCTTCGTTAGCTTCAATGTCCAGTGATTTCTTTGTATTTTCTTCAGATACTTGACAATAGGAAAAAGGAGAGAATAAATCTTATGAGATGAGAAGTCAGACGCTTTAAGGTAATTTCCTAGTTCTGGAGGGCGAGGTAAAATTTTATTTTTCAAAGGGTTGAGTTGTACGAAAACAAAAGCGTGAATAGGTGTGGCCAATTAGCAGTATGCTACCGAAAGTGAGATTAGTAAGACAGCAATACCTCTGAATTTTTCAACTTGGTTTCCCTAAACATTAGAATGTCTGTAAAATCTTTGTACCGATCCTAAAGTAAGTGGGGAGCAATACTCCACCCACAATCGAAACTAGACCTGTCCCATCATTCGACTACTTCCTCAAACCTTCTCAAATTAATATATCCTGTATTATCCCCTATGCTATAGTATCAACTTTGGATTTCTTTATGCTAGCCCCTCAAGCGGAAACCACGAAATATTTCGAAAACCAAAGTGTAAGCTTAAGTGTCAACCCCGAGAATCTTTGAACGGTCACTTTCTCTTCCCCTCGACCACCCATATCCCCTAATGAGGGGGATGGGCTGGAGAACTTTTGTGCGAAGGGTCCTGATGGGAAGGGACAATCCCTAAAATGCTATACCTCAAGTCAGTGCCTTTGGCGCGTTCGTTGAGTATCACAACGTCATTTCTGCCTTTGTTAAGCTACACTTTTGGATAGGTCTGCCTTCAAGTTTTTCGGGAAAATGAAGTTGAATTGGAAATTTGGAACTGCAAGCACTTTTCGAAAATGTATTCTCACTGCTACTTTGCTTTTACTTTTTGAAAACATATATGCTTCATATGAAGTACGATTAAAAATTTCAAAAACAAAAGCAAATAACAACACGAAGTGACACAAGACATTCTTTTAAACTACGCACAATTGTTTAATTTAGTATTTCACTACGTATTGAAAACTTGACGAAGTGCGATAATTAGCGGAGTTCGAATAGGTTTCGTGAAGCCGAAGACCTGTGGCCCATCGATGCGATAAATAATTTTAAATTTTCATGTACTCTAGCTTCGATATTTCGGACAAACATTTATTATCATGGATAGTCAACACTTTGAAAATCATGCTAAATAAAATATGTTTTGTAAAAAAAGAGACTGGATAAAGACCTTCGCCTCGTATGAATATAATTTGCACAAAACAAAATTTAGTTTTCTAAGGGGTGATGCGCTCTTGCATGTCTTCCGGAACACGTCCTAGATATTAAAGTATCAATGAGAGAATATATAATCTTGATATGCCTAAAACACCCATAGCGAGCTTTTACTATTTGAGGGTAATGAGAACTCAAACCGCCCTAAAATTGTTAAAATTTGCCAGTCTTGTACTAAAAGCTTATACAAATTACTTTTAACTTATTTTTAAGAAACGAAATGTTCCAGTAACTCCCATTTTTGAATGTCTTTAAGAGATATTTAACCTAGGAACATATGTCTATGCAGTCACAAATGAATTCGGTTGATGGGACGCTGATGATATATTCACAACACAATCATCAGTGAATCGTAGTGATTGAACCAAAAATTGGTTCCTTACGTACTTGTCTTATAAATTATTTATCACCACCATGCTACTAGCAGGTGTGACTAAATTTTTTAAATCTGAATTTCCCAAATCATCATAATTATATAGCTTTTCTTATTTTATCTGCCATATACTTCCGTCTAATTATAAAAATTTCGGATCAGAAACGAAATACTTTTAACGCCCATAATGCAACAAAGGGATAGACATACCTGTATATAAAGCTGCGCTAGCGTCTTTCTGTCCTCTATAAAAATCTACACCGTTCGACATATCCACACCAAATTTGGTACACGTATTCTTCAGAACTCTACGGATAATGTAGGGTACATATTAACTACCGTTCTATTTGTCGTGGGTGCGCAGAGGGGGCTAAATCAATTCGATATCCCCTTTGGAATAGCATTGATTATTTTTACTATCACAGTCTGAACAATTCATACCAAATATATGGCACATTCATCCTGTAGAATCCTGCTGGCAACGTAGGCTACATATATTAACTGCCGTTCAATTGGTTCTAGTTCTGCAGATGGGCCAAAAAAGTTTGAAATCCCCATAAGAATAACATTGAGTATTTTTACAATCAATGTCAGACCAATTCACATTAAATTTGGGACATTCATTCTTTAGAATCCTGCGAGAAACATACGTTATATTTTAACCTCAGTTCTATTCGTTCTAGATTTAATGAGGGAGCTAAAAGCAATTGGAAATACAAATAGGAATAGCATTGAGTATCCTTATTATCCGTTTGACCAATTCACAAAAACTTTCGCACACTCATTCTGGAGACTACTGCGGGTAACTGGGGCTCTATATACTCCATTCGATTTGTCCTAGGTGTTTAGATGGGGCGGGCCATGGTGGCCCGGTTGGAAGAGTAACGGTTTAGCAACCGGAGGGTTGTGAGTTCAAATCCAGCCAAAGACCTTCGTGTAGAAAGTTGGCTGGTGCACGTTAAATCTGTCGTGGCCACAAATGTCCTCACGTTGGAGTTGTGTGTACGTTTGGAGAGTGGGGTGCCAGCTAAGGTGTTGCCTTGTCATCTGACTGTAGTTCAAAATTACGTGGTGTTGTCCTCGGATCTTTCCGTTTGGGATTGATCCGAGGACATTCCGGATTCCCCCGGACCGTCACCAATAGCCCGTTGTGTTGTTCCAGTGTGACGTTTATTAAAAAAACTTACATACCTAACTTTAGAGGGGGCTAAATTTAATTTGGGAAATCCCCTTAAGGATAACATTGAGTATTTTTACGATCACTGTCATGACAATTCACACAAAATTTGGTACATTCATTCTATATAAACTACATATTTAACCCGTTCTATTTGTACTAGGTCTAGAGGAGGAGGTAAAAACAATTCGGAATCCAAATAGGTAGGTAGGTAGTTCGTTAACGTCCACCTGGGGCAACACAACGGGCTATTAGAGATGGTAAGGGAACAATCCCGAAGTGAAAGATCCCAGTACAACGCCTAGTAATTTTGAATCATGGCTACATGACGAGAACAACACATCAGTTGGCACCACACTCTCCAAACTTCCAAATTACGCCAACGAGAAGACACTTGAGGCCACGACAGATTTAACGTGCACCAGCACTCATGTATCCGACGGTCTTTGACTTGACCGAGTTTCGAACTCGCAACCCTATGTGTGCTAATCCGTTGCTCTTGGAACTGGGCTACCTCTGCCTTCGAAATCCCCATTGGAATGACATTGACTATTCGTACTATCAGTTTGACCAATTCACATCGAATTTATTACACTCATTCTTTAAAATCGTGCGAGAAACAGGGTAGATATTAACCCCATTCGATTTGTCCAGGGTTTGTAGAGATAATCAAAACAATTCGAAATCCCCATATTACTAATATTGAGTATTACTATGAGTTACAAACAATTCAATTCGAGTAATTCAGGGTAATTCAACTAGTGTCTTATGAGAGGAGTCCTCGGTTTCAACAAATTTACTCGTAAATACCTTTAATTTTTTTTAAAGTACATGCGTGATAAAAACAAAATTATTAATTATGCCAAGGTCATAAAGAGCGGTATACACTTATATATGCGATGTGATATGTTACATTTAAAATTGTTATCAATCTATTATTGAACTAATGAAATCTTGCAGCGGGTTGTAGTTTTTCAGACCAACATTAAAATAATTTGTGCGGATTTTCTCTCATTCTGATCACCAAACATTTATGTTTGTTGGACCATAAACGCCTTCCATGCAAGAATTCTTTGCACAAAAATTAAACGAAGTCCCTTGTTTCTAATACATATAAAAAGTTTAATCTTTAGACTTTAAAAAAATCACGTCACAAGAACTTACACTGCAATGAGAACTTGCGAAGAAACACTATTCAGTATTATTAGATTTGAGACCCGGATAGACTGCTTTGATCTTCATTTTCAGTGGAAAAATATTCTTTACAGTTCCTTGGTCAGTGATAATTACTATACAGATATTTAGGTGTTCCGAGTCTGAACATTTCGGCACATTCATGAATATTATTCTCAGAATATTGTCACTAAAATATTTCGACAAAAAAATCCTTAGATATTAAAAATGACAAATCAGAGGATAACCTTTTACGACCTGATATAACTAATGCTGGGACACGGTTCTTGGCTGCAACCCGGCGGTTGAGAAACACTTCATTTTCAGTGGATAAGTATGTAGGTATTTAATTAGCGTTGCACTTGAGCAAAACAACGGGCTATTCGCGACCGTCCGGGATAAAATACGAGGGGAAGATCCAAGAACATCACGTAATTTTGAGATAACCTCAGATGACGAGGTCACACCTGAGCTGGCATCCCACTCTCCAAACTTCCATACCTAGCCAACGTGTGAGCATATGAGGCCACGACAGAATTAACTTGCACCAGCTCCTTTTTTCGCGATGGTCTTTGGTTGGATTCGAACTCGCAACCTTCCGGTTGCTAATCCGTTACAATTCCAATCGGGCTTCTCATGTTCAAGGCAAGACAAAATAAATGACCCTCAGACCTTCGAAAATGCTGGTTGAAATATAGGTTTTTTTATGTAAAGCTATTTGAGGCTACGTCAAACCATTATCACTGCCGATTTTATAAAATTATTTTCAAGCATTTATATATGAAACAAGTAGTAAATATTTCGGAATTTACTTAATTCCTCCATTTTTGTATTCTGTGTCTTGCGCCTAGGAATAGTTGATTGTCCGGATGCCATTTTATTCTATTGTGGTACTCAGAGGTTTGTCTGAAATAACTAGGCCATAAAAATTTAATGAAAAATAATGCTTCGAAATTGTGATCAAGAAGATTCCAAATGTCCTATACTTACATTCTTTAAAACGTTATTGTGCAAAATAACTCATTTTACCATATGTACGGTTTTGTTTCTACTCATTTCATCACTGATATGTGAACATCCAAAATCTGGAACCTTTGGGGTAATATTATCCGTTGTGATTACTTTTTTGGATATTTTACATTAGCAAAGCAAGTACTGAATTATTTTTGTTTTGCTCTGCTTTAAGTCTGTCAAGTCTAACTCAACAGCGATAAATAATTTCATCGCTTGATTTATACAAAACTCAGGTCGTAAATCTGTGTAATGGAGGCAAACGTTTGTGGGGAAGAAAAACAATGCTAGAATTTAACTTATTTACAATTAGAAGAAAATTACTCATTAAATGAAAAATATTTAACCTTATAATTTCAGTTTCCCAATGTTACAGTAAATATTTGTTTTTACGAATTCGTATAAGATATTTGTATGGATCAGTCGAATGTATCTTGATCCCCTGAATTATCGCACTATTTGAAATTCATTGGACAAGCATTTCCCATGATAAAATTTTATGTATACTTAGGGTATTCTGGAACCAGGGAAGTAGCCCGTGGCTTTGTTATCTATCACTGTCATCGCTCTCCTTTGATGGTCCGGTCTAAATAGTCTACTGCTGTATCCAAATGACTGAAGAAGGGGAAAACACTCCCTTTGTCCAAACCCTGACACTTTTAAAGGGAACTCGCATTTTTGTGGTGTCGTTTTCGGGAACACAACTCGTCGCCAGGAGGGCTAGGAAAGAAACTTTGTTTGATCACGTTTACAATATCCTAACATGACTCTACTTCTTTATCGTGCTGGAGATGTGCATTACAAAAATATAATCTTTGGATATATAAACAATAAAATTGTTGTCTGTTCTTTTTAAATTATATAATGAAATAGTTTTACCCTCTCGTTCTAAAGTGCCTCAGAGTTACAAAAATTTTATATCCCTTGGTGTGCTTCTCGACACTCCAAGTGGATTTGATAAGATACCTCGTCCATCAAGATCCGTTCAATTTTGCTCTTTGATTAGATATCTCGTGCATCAAAATCAGGTCAATTTTGCTCTTTGATTATATATCTCGTCCATCAAGATCCGTTCAATTTTGCTCTTTGATTAGATGTCTCGTCCATCAAGATCCGTTCAATTTTGCTCTTTGATTAGATATATCGTGCATCAAAATCAGGTTAATTTTGCTCTTTGATTAGATATCTCGTCCATCAAGATCCATTCAATTTTGCTCTTTGATTAGATATCTCGTCCATCTCTCTGATTCGGAAGATTTTGTGAAAATGATCTTATGTTGATGCATTCCCAGTTAACCTTCTGGCGGCGTGATATCTCACAGTTTTGTTTAAGAAAACGGCACCCCGAAAAAGCTAGTTCTCTTTAAAAGTGTCAGGGTTTGGACAAAGGGAGTCCTTTCCCCTTCTTCAGTCAATTGGTCTCAGCATCAGTCTATTTAGACCGGATCATCAAAGGAGAGCGATGGCAGTGATAGATAGAAAAGCCACGGGCTACTTTCCAGCTCACGCTTGCCAATCCATCCACTGCACGCGTTTTGAGTGCACTCACGTCACCTGCAACGTCCTGTTCCTGATATTTGCATCACCTTTCATGGTGATGCAAATATCAGGTTTCAAAGGTGATCATGAATCACCTTTCTACTGAATTGGGTGCTCATTGTACTGATCGCAACAAGCCCTTTTCTGCAATTTCATGTCTGTCTGCTCAAAAATTGGGTTGTTGCTTAAGTTTTGCACGCCAGTGTATGTGAGATACAATCTTAACAATTGAAGAATTAAAAAATGTTTGCAGTAAGTACTTCTCCCTTAACCTCACATCCCCTATAAAAGGTGTCAAATCTAATTTTCTCCTAACTTATCTGCATAATGTTTCATTTTACGTTTTTGACTTTTTCAGGGAACTCCTACACTTCAATATTTTTGTGTTGTTGGTAATAACGCCCTGTCTGTCTTCCACCAGTGCAGCAACTTGTGAAGAGACAGAAACGTCGGATTTGAGTAGGATCTAGCGAAGCAATCCATTTCCAATGCAAATTCGCTCTACCCCAAATGCGGTGAGTCAAGTATGACTTATTTTTATACTGTTTGTTACATATAATAGTGTTCATTAAATACCTACAAAAAATTTCTTATAATTCCTCAGAGGATGAAACGAACAACAAAGCAAATTGGAGTATAAAGGATAGATCCCTAGTCCATCTAAACGCTACTTTGCATTTTATTTAAGAGGCAAAAATATTGTGCCGATCATGTGAGTATAAGATGTAAACCCAATCTTTTGATCTTATGCTATCTTAATTAAGGTTGAATTTTCAGCAATTATTGGAAGGTAGGTAGATAGTTTAATTAACGTCACACTGGAGCAACACAACGAGCTATTGGTGGCGGTCCGGGATCAATCCCAAAGGGAAAGGTCGAGAACAGCACCACGTAATTTAGAACCACGGTCAGATGACGATCAGCAATTATTGAGTTGCAAATTTAAAATATCATCTCTGCAAAGCATGGTCAAAATAGTTCAGAAATGCTTTTACAAGGATATTGGGAAAATAAATAAATTTATTATTTTTGATGTATACTAGTTTTTCGCATACTAGTTATGATCACGAAGATTGAGGAAATAAAATTTTCCATTGATATTGAGATATATACAACAAATCAAAACCAAAATAAATCAATTTTAAATCTGAGCACGTAGTTAGGTATTTGAATTAATTTCGCAGTGGAGCAACAAACACAAGGGGTATTTTTTGGCGACGGGCTGGGATAAATCCCGAATATAAATCTGCGCAGATGAGAAATACTTTAGGTGAATCTATTCAAATTCAATTAATAAAAATTAAAATATTCTCACCATCTCCGATTCTTTTCAAAAATGTAGTATATGATGACAAATGGTGTACGTTAATATTAACTTGGCAATATTTATTTTTAAAACAATTCTTTTTCATGGAAATTCGACCATGAAAAAGGCTGTGAAAAAAACTTAGTTTTACTTAACACTTTATCGCTTAACACTTAAAATGTTGCTACGCTCAGACAATTAGAAGTAAGCTTGTTTGTTTTTACTCGTGGTACTTAATATACTGTTGGCAATTAAGTTTTGAAATATTTTTAAAAAATACTTTAGCTTTTTAACGATGTGTTACGGAACTAGAAGTTTGGTTAAGACCAAATTATTATAAGCATATGATTCTATTTGGATCGGCGGTCCCATGGAAAACTGTTTTAAAATAACATCAAATGTCAAGCAGCTCAATGGATTCATAATTTTCTTTAAGACATGAATGTCAAATTTAAGTGGAGATATTCAATTTGCAAAGCTCACTCATCGCGACTAGGTTTAGTGCATGGCGGCGTTCTATCAGCATTTTTATTTACGATATATATGAAAGATTTGTATGATACCAATTTTTACCGACTAAATAGTATCATTTATGGAGACGACATTTTTATTATTTGGAACGGTTTCTATCTTAAAAATATTTACATCAAACTTGTAAAACACTCATGACAAAATTTCTAAATGGTGCTATTATTAAAAATTGGAAATCTGTTCGATAACATGCAACTGTATTAACCTTTCCCACAAAAGAGAGATCCCAAACTATTCCTTAACAATCCGATACAAACTCATTCCTTGGACAAACCAATTGAAATTTCTTGGTGTTATATTCTCAAAAACAGGAAAATTTGAACCACATTTCAATTGCATTCGCACTGAAGACTTCAAAAGAATTTATTTATTAAAAGCGCTATCCAACAATATTTATTAGTAGTAGTAGTAGTAGACCCACCTCCTACCTACTCACCGTGAGGTTTAGAGCATTTAATGGTAGGAGGGGGAACCATTTATTATCTTTAAATTTTGCATATTTACATAAAATGATACATTTTTTAATACAAAAAAATCCAACAAATGTTGGTGAATAAATCAGGCAAACATTGCCTGAGAGTGATTGTATAATAAATTATTTTATATAGAACTATTTAATAATAAGTGTAACAATATAGATGAAATGTAATTTAAACATTCAAAGTATGTTAAAGTGTACAATGTTAAATATTTTAACTATATTAAAAAGTTAAAATGAGATAGAAAGAGTTCAATTATTTACATATGAATTCAAGGTGGAGGAAGCCTTCCAACTATCTCCTTTGCAGCCAACACACAAGCCTTAATTTTATATCTAGATAAATAATTTTTAATGATAGCGTTTAGCCAGATAGGTTTATTACATGATTTTGGTTTAGTTATATGGTTTGGTTTTGTGTGTTGACATTCAAAGAGATAGTGGTCAGCATCTCCCACCCTTCCACATTCACAAAGGTCAGAAGTTTTAATTTTGAATCTATGTAAGTAAGCTGGGAAAGGACCATGACCTATCAGGTACCAGACGAGGTATCTGTCCTCAACGAGAGTTGCAGTATTAATCTCCGGCATGAACTCCTTCAGCCGGAGACCCTTAACTGAGTTGGAATGATGCACCTGCCACTCCTCCAAAATATAGGTTTTCAATTTTCTTTTCAAAAAGGAGAGTGGAACAGGTACATCCAACGTCTCGCCATCATAGGCCGCCAGTTTGGCATGCTGGTCTGCCAACTCATTCCCGGCTATTTCCACGTGTGCCCGAACCCAGTCCAGGCCAAAAATGTTAGTATATGGAGCTATTTTCTTTTTAATATTATCAATATAGAGGTGGATTTACTATTGGGAGATTTGAGTGCCTGGACAGAGCTTAGACTGTCACTAAAAATATTAATTTTTTTATTATTAGCTGTAATAGCAAATAGAATAGCTTGAAAAATAGCAGATAATTCTGCCTGAAAGACAGAGTTATTATTTTTAAGTTTGAATTTAAGAATTTTAAAAGGGGAGTTTTTGTGGAGGATGCACACCGAGGCTCCAATATTGCCATCAATACCAGAGCCATCAGTGTACACCTCATAATCAGCGTTAGGGATACTATTTTTAAAATTCAAAATTAGATTGTTAGCAGGAATGTCAGTCATAACACAGTTAAAATCAAATTGGTCAGGTGACAGGCCAAGCTCAGGATCGGGCCTTTTAATGATGTTAAATTTTTTGAAAAGGGACTTAAGGGTCACATGTAGTGGGGGATACCGCAGATGGCGTTAAGGGAGTCAGTGGGGGACGTGCAATATGCTCCAGACATCTTTAATAGATGAATAGAAAAGGTCTTTGAATGGACTGGAGTTTTTTCTTTTGAATTAAAGTCAAAGCACCGCCCCATACCCCAGCTCCATAAGTAAGGATTTTCTCGATGACGGTGAGATACCAGATTTTTTGGAGCTGGGAACCAACTCCCCATCCTCCGCCTCTGACTCTTCCAATGGATCCCCCAATACCAAAACACCTTGATGTTAGAGATAGGATGTGGTCACTCCATGTGAGCCTATTGTCCAAAATGATACCGAGATATTTTAAATTATTGGAGATTTTAATAGAAAAATTGTCAATTTTGAAAATAGGATTGCGCTGGAGTTTTGAACTCTTAGAAACAACAATGGACTGGCATTTGTCCACAGAGAGTCTTAATTTAAGGAAAGAAAGCTTTTGGTATATATCGTAGAGTGCCTTATTTGTATTTATTTCAAGGATCTTTCTCGTATTACCTGTTGTGACTAATGCTAGATCATCTGCAAAAGCTTGTAAGAAAATTTCATCCGAATTTAAATATAGAATTTCGTTGAAATAAATATTCCATAAGGTCGGGGCTAGTACTGATCCTTGTGGACATCCTTTAATGATATTTCGTGTTACAATCTGATCAAACAAAGAATAGGAAATTGTTCTATTTGTTAAATAATGTTTGATAAATTGAATCATAATAATTGGAGTTTTATATTTAATAAGAATGTCCATTAACAATTGCCAGTCCATGCTGTCAAAGGCAGCTTTAATGTCTAAAGTCGTGAGGGCAGAATTACAAAAACCACGGGATAATTTTAATTTATTAACCACAGAGAACACGGCCTCCTCACAGGATCTCTGCTCTCGAAAACCATATAGTTTGTTATGGAGAATTTCATGAGGGTGCAGCCAGGAATTTAATTTCCTGACAAACACCCTCTCAATAATTTTTCCTAACGTAGGCAAAAGACAAATTGGGCGATAGGCTCCGCAAGTAGATGGGTCTTTTCCTGGTTTTAAAATAAATAGAACTGCTCCATTTCTGAGGCAGTTCGGCCAAGTTGTAAAGTTGTATTAATTGGTTCAGTAAGTAGTTCAGGGTGTTTTGAATAAATAAATTTCCAAATTTGATAATCTATCATATCTGGTCCTGGGGCACTTCCGACCCCTAATTTGGAAAGAACAAATTCTAAATCTTGCGGTTCAATATTAAAATTACTATCTTTAAGGTAGGTTAAATTAAGATTAGGAGGGTTTTCGTTAATTTCGCAGAAATAATGATCCATAAGTAAGTTAAGTTTTTGAGATAAATTAAGATTAGGACGATCAGGAAAGTATAAATTAAGATTATTATTATTGGCAGTTTTTTTAAAAGTAAATTTAAATAGGGAACCATACTTAGCTACATGATTAGTACAATGAGCCTTCCAAGCCATTCTTTTGGTTTCGTTTATTTCTTTTCTGTATCCTGCTCTGGATGATCTATAGAGCAAACCAGCTTTATATATTTCATCATTACTTGAACCATTGTTTATCATGGCATTAATTCTTTTTCTGAGAGCAGTGACCCTATTTCTATGAGAGGCCAGTTCTTTGGTCCTCCACTGAATCTTCCAGATTTTTTTGCGTTTAGTTTTCTTTATTGAATGCATTGCAGCGTTAGTGGTTATGGTGATTAATTTTTCAAAATAATTATTAAGATCAGTGGTGTTTTCAATATTATTAGCCAAAATAATCAAGTCTGGAGTTAATCTATTGAATAATTTAGGGAACTTTCCCAGACCGAATTTCGTCCTGAAAAAGAACCCTATGTGGTTAGTAGTTTTATAATTAATGTCCACAGTGACATATCTGTGGTCACTGAGGAATTCAATGTCTAATATATTCCAGTTACATGCTAAATCTAAGATGTCAGAACTAATTAAAGTTAAATCTGGCCATCCCTTTCCAGTTTGGGCAATAAAAGTAGGCCCTTTATCAGGGATATTTAGAATATTCAAGAAAGAGGTATTACATAGATCAAGCACTTTCCTGCCCCGAATGTCTTCAAACCCGTATCCCCATATTGGAGAAAGGGCATTAAAATCCCCCATGATGAGGAGCCTGCCTTGATGGAAGTTAAGGACTTGTTATTTTTAACAATATATATTAGACAAGATCCAAACATCAAATAGTTCAAATGGTTGAACCTTGCAACCGAGGCCTTTTTGACTACGGGAGCATCATAACTTATTACGCCAGCAAATCCCAAACGCAAATTTAGAAGTGGCTTACAATTCGTATTTGAAAATTGCTATGGGATTACCAAGATGGGGACCCCTTTACTTGCTCTCAGGACATGAAAAGAATCAAACATGAAAAGAAGACATTAGATTGATTTTCAACTTTTAGATCCGTTATATCAGCATCAATGAAATTTCTCCTCTTAATACCACTATGGCAATATCCGGTTAAAAATTTCTAATTACGACGATCAAAAAAAATTCTTATTTTTGAAATAATTAGCCCCTTTTCCAAGACTTCAGAGAGAGAACACTTAATGATTATCATATAAGTGTCACAGTTGCTTCAAAATCGGTTACTTTCACATGGAATGCTGTTGGCCAGATAAAGTTCTTTTTGATTCAGAATTAACAACATTAATACAATTTTCACTGCAGAAGTCTTGGCAATTTGCCAAGCAATAGACGATTTAACAATTCAAAATAGAAAATACGATATTTTCAATAACAATAAATATGTTCTAACGCCGATGACCAATATTAACATATACTCTCCCAAAGAAGTTCTTCTTTTAAGAAACAAATTGGTTGATTACATTTAAAAATCAAATAACATCACATTATTTTGGACACAAGGTCACCGGAACAGAAATTAATAAAAAAAGCGGATAATCTTGCAAAAGCTGTGAACCATCTCAAGACATCTCTTTGAATTGGATTTATCTAGAAGATCTTACAAGATGCATAATTGAAGTCGACAAAGAGCAAATTGAAGAGTGGATTACAAGCAAAATATCACTTAAATTTACCTTTGTATCTACACCACAAGTGTTTGAACCTGCAATGGTGAGCAGAACTCTGTAGAGGGTCTAAGTGAGACATCGTCTTTTTATTCGAATCTCAATTCTATCTACAGGAAGACGATGGTTGCATCCGTGTATGATAGCACCACGGCGATAGACAGCATGGCATTTCATTGTGCATCGCCATACCGGTCCATAACCTTGCTTAATTTATGGGGAGTCATTGGTATCTACTCCTGTACCCTACTAGTACTTCTTGCCGGTACACTCTAATACCACTACTACGTCTGTGAAGTTTTGGAGCCCAATGGCCTACCTTATCTTCACGGACTGCCTGCGGCTAATTTTTGACAGGAAATGTGCGAACCGACGTGTCACGCAGCGTACAACAATTCTTCAATGTCTTTCAGGTTTCACGTCTTCAATGGCCGGTCTCTTCAACAAATGTTTCACCCATCTATCTGGTCGCTGATCGCAAAATGACTGACTCACAATAGACGACTCGCGCCTACGCTAGTTGAAATTTGGCAACGTGTGTGAGACATACGACAAACACATTTCCAAAGCCTTTTTACGTCAAGATGTGTAGCAGCATTTATTGCTGCACTCGGCAGCTACACAAAATACTGATTTTTTTGCAAACAGGTTCCTTTTGGGCCACCTTGAATAACATATTTTTATACTCTCGAAAACAAATGTTTTACGAGGTCCAGCTCTTGGATTGTAAAATCCGTAAATAAAATTGATTTTTCTTAGCGTACATCACCTATTTAAAAATCGCATATCTCCTAAAGTATTTAAGATATACAAGTTTTCAAAATATTGTGAAACAACTTTAGGCATAATGTTGTTTCTAATTTCATTAACACTATTTAATTAGTATTTGTAACATAAATTTTTATCATTTTTTTTCATTTTCAATCAATTTTAATTCATTTTCCTTAAAACAATATCCTTAAAATATCTTATTTTTTTCCAGGTTCCTTTATAAATAGGCTATCAGAGTGTATAGGCACTTTTTGCAGTTTTTGAACAAAAGCTTAAATGAATACTTTTGTGTAATGATCCTGGTCAGAAACCAAAGATGATCAAAAAATGAAATACCATCAAAATCTTTCGATGTACGAAATATCCCTAAGCCTATCTTGAATTCCCACTTAAAGGATGAAAGATATAGTATTGGATATAGTATGCTTTCTATATTTATTTAAAAACTCTTTTTTACTTAACGTTAAACGAATAGTATGAATAATAATTTACAGCATTTAATTAATTTAAATTATTATCAAGAACAAAATTTTGTATTCAACATGTACTAAAAATTTCACAAGCAAATCAGAATTTTGCTTCTTATCTCGAAACAGAACACATTTTTAATAATATTCTACAATTGTTTGATATGGAGTGATAATCTATACATTTAAATTATTAAAAAGAATATTAATAAGTTATTGTAACTATATTAAAACATATTTGGATACTATTGAAACATTTGGCCTCCAGTAGACGTGTTCGAAAAGGAGTGGATTAGTAACCGGAGGTTTGGTAGTTCGAAACTAGGTCCAGACAGATATTGTCGTCTACACAAGGGCTAGTGCATGTCAAATCTATCGTGCCTGGAATGACCTCACGTTTGTGTGGTGTGTGGAAGTTTGGAGAGTGTGGTGCGGGATCAGGTGTTGACCTCATCATCGGATCGTGGTTCAAAATACCGAGACTTATTCTCGGATATTTCCCTATTGCGCAATGTGTTGTGGCGCAGTGCGATATTATTTAACTACCTACCTATCTATCATAAAATATTTTAAATCTGCATAGATAATTATAATGTGGAAGCTAAGTATTTTGTAACGTAAGGGAAAATAATGATACAAATTGTTATTTATTTAAAGATATGCAAAGTTTGCAATTCAAATAATCGTTAAGCTAATAAAAATAAATTGAAAAATTCGTTAAATTCGGAGAAAGTGTTTAATCTATCGTTTTCCGCCACATAGAACTCCACGACAATTTTCAACAGATGCTTCAATCAATCACCATTTTAATTTTTAACTAAACGAATTCAATTCATAAGTACTTAGAACTTCATAAATAAACTTACTTACAATCCCTCTTCTATTCTTGAAAAGATATTCTCATGTCACAATAGTTGGAAATCCCATTTTTTGTATAAGAGGCCGACTTTGTCATATGAACGCACCATAGTAGAACTTTAAACAACAGTGCACTTGTTAGATGTTAAAAACAATTTTCATTGTTACATAAAAATGTTCCTTCTTAATAAGCCATAATTTAATTTATTTGTCTTTTAGGTATCCTTCAAATTGTATTTTACTTACAATATAGATTTGTTGGAAAGATTGATTTCACAAAATTACAGAGTGAATTATGACCCTTGTGACATAAACCTATACCCAAATCCAAGAAAAAATTAAATGTATAGGACTAAACGTGTTAAAATGCATACGAATAAACTTTAATCAGACAAAAGTAACGACTATCGATACATTATTGCTACATTTTCGCTACATATATAAACTTCAACCACGTGGCAGCACTGTAGATGAAGAAAAAAGCTGTTTGTAGTATAGAAATAATCAACAGTTTTATTAGAACCCTTAGAATAGTAGCCTTTGCTATTTTTTATAAATTGTCGCAGCAGATGCTATATTTATGACTAAGTGAAAATAGTAATGCAGAGAGCCACCGAAGCAAATACAGTCCAAATAAATTTTGGCTGATTTCTTTAAAATTATTTTAGAATTATAGAACCATCACAAAAATCTGAGACACATTATATTGATATCTCAATAGAAATAATAAATCGTGTAAAAAATCTCGTCGATTAAGGTACTTAAGCTGCGGGTTGGGGAGATTCGAGCTCTTACTTACAAATCAAGGAATACCTTTGACCCCGCTTGGGCAGGCGTCAGAATTTGAAATTTTGATATTTTACGTTGATGGCTCTTAAAAATCAATCTTCAATAAACTAAAATAGCTTGACAGAGGAATAAATTCTAATGAACTCATAGAAAGAATTTCAGAGATTTTAAAGATGTGGCTTTTTTATATCCTAAACGAACTCCTGAAAGTTTCGTGAGAAATTGCTACCAAACTAAACTTATTTAGAAATATAGTTTTACTTATTATTACGAAAAATACATCTAAGTATCTCGAACAGTAAACGACGTTTTATCTTTAATATTTTAAGCGTAGCCAAATTTTAAGAGCTCTGTACTATGTATAAAAATTGAATATTTTTGACCGCTTCTCAAAGGTTCTTGTTTCCATGAAAAAATACAAATTGTAAAAAATACAGGAGCATAGTTCAATATGCGTCAGTGACCACCATATACTAAATTTTTAAAAAATCGGAGATGGTGAGACGAACATTTTATAGTTTTTATTGACTCTATTTGAATGGATTCTCTCTATAATCATCCTGATGTGTTTGAGTTTTTGTCCTTTAAACTTTACAATCCCTGCAATTATTCAAAAGTATTTTTGTTTACGAAAAGAATGACTCAGAAGAAAAAAATTTTCTTTTACACACCTCAATTTCAGTAGCATACTTCTAATTGACAACATATATCCTACCGTACTTTTTTGTATAACAACACGACAAAAATCAGAACTTTACATCCCCTCCATAACGTGAAAATGAGACGTCTTTAAAGGTTGGTTGTCATCTCATTATAAGATTTATGTTCCCTTTTCTTGACGTTAAATATCTAAAGAAATAGCAAATAAAAACTGGGCACTGAAATTGATATAGCGCTAATTAAATTTTCTCATAAATACATGATTTTATAGCGATTGGTGTAATAAATTCTCTGAAAACCGAATGTTTTAAAATCGATGAAAATGTAAACGGTGGAATTTTTCAATATCTTTGGGAATTCCTCATGCATATCAGCTATCCTCCTGGGTGCGGCAGTGTCAACGAACAATAATTCAGCAAGGATTACACACCTAAATTAAGGCGCGTTTCACACACAATGTTTATTTAATACAACCTTGATGATAAGTAGTTCTAGATGTCTCAAATATATCATATCGGACGGCTGAATATCGGGAAATGATAACTGTTGCGTAAGTCCGGATAGAAGAAAAGGTTTAAGAAAAGGAATGAGAGGGAGGAGAGCAAAGATCGACGTCTATCACTTGAAATGTCCTGGTTCTCAAGTATTTAGAAACATAACGATTTGAAGTAGCAACCTTATCTAACTCAAATTTTGAAGTTTGTCTCTCTTTACATTTCGATAACGAATATCTTACTTCTGACCTTCATTCAGTGTTTAAGAGCAGCAAGCAACACCTATTTGCTTCAAATCAGTATCGTCACCGAAGCTAGTCTGGAATTGTTTCGAGTGTTTACAGCTTTACTTTCTGTCTGCATCATACGGTTTCATCTTTCGATCTAATATCGAGAACATATTTCTAAGGAAATGTAGGTAGTATATTTTTAGTTCGCTTCTCTTAATAATCCTTAAGAATTTTCTTAACGGATTTCTTTGTTTATGCATGTGAATGGCGATTATTTTTAACTACTGAACAATTTAAAATTTCCTTATTGCTTTATAACGTGCCACCTCTTTTTCAATATCTTAATTTACGAAATTTGAAAATTTATCATTATAATATTTTTGAATAATCTTACTTTCTCTTGGCATGTTTGGCATAGATACATGTTGTACTTTTTTACATTTAAATCTTTGATACATTAAATTTTTTTTATGTCTTTGATACATTTAAAACTGATCTGAGCTTAATGATTGCGTGTTGCATAATGATACATTAATCTTCCTGGTAAATGTGAATAACGTTCAGAACTTAAAGTATACATAAAGAATACATTATTGCAAAATCCTTGGAACTGATATACAAAAATAATACTGTAATTTTTTAATTCAAAAATTTTAATTGCAGATACTTTAAAAATATTTTCAAAGCTGATTTTTGTTTCTTTTATGTATATTTATGTACTTAAAATATTTTACGATCAATCAAACTATGGGGAATGCAAGTTCTAAATGATGATAATGAAGAAATTGAAAATAAATAATACACGAAAATTTCAAGAATATTTGTTTATTCACGAATTTTGAAGTCATGAAACATTCGTGCTTATAAGAAAATATTAACTCATTTTGTTAATTCATGATTGCTTTCGAAGTATTAAATTTACAGATGAGAATGAACACCTTGTTGTTTATTCTTATATATGTTGTTGATTGTTATACACTGCTGTACTGCTATACTGAAGTTCAGATTACTTTATACCATAAAATGTTTTGTAAAATTGTCCTAGAGAAAAAGAACATATTTTTTTATAGAAGTGTATTTTAATGCTTCGAAATTATGCTTGAACTTTTAAACACGTTTCCCTTATAGTTGTCAGAACACGTTTTGCAATTTTTGAGAAGTTTAAGTCTTCTCACGTTGCATATTAATACTTGCTTCGATCGACTTACTTTTAAATGTTTGAGAACAAGTATCTCTTAATTAATTGATTAAGAATTAAAAAGATCATAGTAGTTTCATATACAAGTACAGTACAAAGTGTATACAGGTGAACAGGGTGGTGCACATCTGAAATTCTTTGTCAAAGAGTCATTGGAAATTGATCTGAACAGTCTTGAAAAGAATCAGAATGAAAACAACAATAGTTTTTCTTTCAATCGTGATCGATTTAAGAATTTTAAGGCGTGACTATAGGTGAATGTAGTAGGAGATACATAACATAGAGATTCTCGAAAGAATTGGTTTTCGACAATTAAACATGAAAACATTTGTAGGGCTGTTTCAATTTGCATGTATTCCTATAGTTTCATGGATTGTCATAATTTACTGATTTAAGAATTAGAATCTTGTTAAATACATTTTAAACATGAAATTATGTAGTTCAGTGGAACGAAATTGAGGTTCAAACCTAATTATGCCTTATGCACAATAATGATATATAAGCACACGTCATTAAAAAGTACAGTAAAGTGTATATATTAAAACTATAGCTTTTAAAATGTTTGAATAGTCTCATAAATATTGGTCGAATTAAGTATTTGTTAGGAATTGTGTATAAAAAATTAAGTGTAGCACAATTATTGAGAAGGGCTTATAATGGATTTTTCAGGATAACAGTGGGACTTCATCCAATTCTTCGATTTCATAAAAATGAGTCTCCAGGTGGATATTCAAAAGCAAAATGCTTGCGAATACTTTTAACACCACTGGAAAAAATAATATGAATATACTTGTGTATATAATTTCAGTTTTCCTTTAAAAATTCACAAACAGCAATAAAATGTGTTCCATATGATATTTCTGCAAAAATTTCTCAATTATTATATATTACATTTTGAAAAATTTCCCTTTTTATTATTATTATTATAGATGTGCGAATACATTTTACACTCACCATAGTTCTTAAAGCTTTAAATATTTAAAGCTTGGAAAGAAAGAAATTTCAAGAGTAAAAATAAAGTAAGATAAGTAAGATAAAGTGACAGAAAAAAAGCAATGTTAAATCTAAGTAGACGAAACGAGAAACAGATCTCCAGCATATATAGAAAATATAGCAAAATTTAAAAATTATGAAATATAGTGAATACAAATTACATTGAATTTAAAGCATCAATTATAAAACTTAAGAATAAAATACTGTGATACCCATTGCCTTTCTCAAGTGGAAAAGTGCGAAAAAAAACAAGTTATAAGAAGAGATTCTCAAGTAGTGTTTAGTCAAAACTTGTCGTTGCTTGCAGAAGTATACATCTAATTTGACATTATATAAAAGAAGTAGCATTGGGTCCTTGCATCTATTTGAAAGGGACAGTTTCTTTTTATCAAATGTTACTGTCGTATCTCATAATGTTTCTCGTTGGATGTGCTAAAACATACAAACCGAAATGTGAAAATTCAATAGACGAAAACATAAACGTCAAACACAGAATTTGAAAAGATGAAAATAATTAGAAATAAAAGATTAGAAAATTTTTCCACACATAGAACCTGACGAAACATTGTAAAAATAATGTAGGTAGGATGTTTTCAAACGAATAAGAAGAAATGTATAACAAAATTTAATCAAGCAAAATTTCCAAAACCGTAAAACAGGAAGAATGAAGATCTCAAATTTAGATTTGTAATTAGTGCAAGCAAGGAGATAGTAGCTATCTCTAGTATTAGAAAATGTTTTAAAGTAATATTAATTCGTCATGACAGCATTCACCTTTATTTATGAAAAACGGTTGATTGATGCGTTATTATACATTATTTTATAAATTATAGATGATTCTACTACGAACACGAATAATAACAACATACAAATTATTAAATATCCTGAAAATATGTATGAATTCTAGATAGATAGATTCCTTGCCCATATGAATGCTACATTGCTGAGTAAATTCTATGAAAATTAAAAATCACAAGCTTTTTTAAATTCTGAGTAATTGAAATTTAAAATTACTCTATTGAAATTTCTAATTATTATTTTTGGATCGCACAAAACAGAACCTTTAGAAAGACAGGTTCCTTCACATGAATATTTGATTGATGTCCCAATTTTGATGGAAGCATAAACTACACTGCTGGCCACCCAAATTGCAACACCAAGAAAGACAAGAGATATCACAACAAAATTTATTTTGTAGATAACATGTTGACCAAGTATCAAATGATTAAATTTATAGACTTCTGTGAAGTGTGGTTCCTGCCAAAATCAGTAGCCAGAGTAGCCGCCATTGTTGGAGATCACCGCTGCCACACGCCTCGGCATTGATTCAAAGAGACTTTGGATGTGTTCTTGGGGTACAGCAGACCAAGCAGCTTCCACACGTTGCCAAAGTTGATCTGGTGTGGCAGCTGGGGATGTATTCTGGGTCAATCGTTGAGCAACCATGGACCACATGTTTTCTATCGGCGAAAGATCCGGAGAGCGAGCTGGCCAGGGAAGCAATTCAATCTGGCGATTGACGAAGAACCCTTGGACAATGCGTGCCACGTGTGGTCGCGCATTATCCTGTTGAAATATGGCTGTGGGCAAGCCCTGAAGGTAAGGAAGGACAACTGGCTCCAACACCTCGGAGATGTAGCGCTGGCTGTTTAAAGTACCGGCAATGCGTACTAGAGGAGTGCGAGAGTGATATCCAATACCGCCCCATACCATAATACCCGGTGCAGGACCAGTGTGGCGGTGCATAACGCAGCTGTTCAGCATCCTCTCTCCACGGTGTCTCCAGACTCGAATCCGACCATCGTGGTGTTGCAGACAGAAGCGTGACTCGTCAGTAAAGACAATTTCATTCCATTCTGCCGTCCACATCCTTCTTTCATCGCACCATTGGCGGCGGAAACGTCTGTGGTTCTGCGTCAAGGGTAGACGAAGCAATGGACGTCTTGCGGACAGACCACTCTGCTGTAAACGGTGTCGAATGGTACGCGCAGACACTGGATGATGCGGTACAGACTGAATGTGCTGTGTGATGTGGCTGAGCGATCCGTCACTGCCATACGCACAATATGCCTGTCATCACGTGAAGTGGTGCACTGAGGTGGATGCGATCGAACACGTCTGTCCGTCGTACCCTCCTGCATCCAACGATCACATATCCGCATTACAGTTGTTTGGTTTCGTCCAACACGACTACCGATTTCCCTGAAAGATAATCCACAATCTCGGTAGGCCACTATCCTTCCTCTGTTGAACTCGGATACTTGATCAAAAGATGATCGCTGTTTTCTACGAGGCATAATTGATCGTTTTTTTTTAAAAAACCACAAGAAAAACACAATTGCCGTACTTGAAATCGTCGAAATCTCCAAGCCTTAAATAGCGCTTTGAAGTTGCGCCACAGGCGCGCGTGATGTGCGTCTGCGCTGAAATTCTAATCATTTGCATATCTCACCTCCGCTAATGCATGTTGTAAATTTCATATTATTTGCATGCTTCCTTCAGGGTGTTGCATTTACGGTGGCCAGCAGTGTATAAGCCAACAGATGATATTACAAAATTTCTATATAAAATTTGTCCATCTATTTATAGGTAACAGAGAAATAATTATATTAAAACATTTCTATTCTGCTTCAGAATTTATACCACTTCCATTTCTTTTTAAGGGGACTGCTAAACCATGTTTTATTGCTTTTGGTTTCTGCGTCATGTCTGTCCTCCACCAGTGCATCAACATGTGAAGAGATAGAAACATCGCATGTCAAATTCGATCTAGCAAAGGAATCTATTGCCACCGCAAAATCGCTCTACCCCAAATGCGGTGGGTGTTATTTTGTCATTTTTAATTACTGCGTTTTCTACAAATGTTCATTAAATACCTATAACTGAATTTTATTGACCTTTCCCCAGAAAGTGAAACAAACGATTCAAATTGCACTGAAAAAGATAGATCCCTAGCCCATCTGAATGTTGCCTTGGAATTGATTTCAGAGGCGAAAATGATGTGCCATTATTGTGAGTAGAATTAAAAACCAATAGTCAGTTCGATCGAATGTTCGATCTAAGAAATTTTATTGAACGTTTAACTGCTTTTTTGCAATGTTTGTGAAACTAGCACCAACACCAAAGAAACAGCGAAAAACCACAGCAAAACTTAAAAATACAAAACTGAAATAACATACCACATATTTATTGAACCGCGCTTAAAGCCGCAAAGGAAAATACGAAAAAATGAGGCTAATGGGTACTAGAAAAATGTTAGAAAATATCAAAAAGGAAATGAGTAAAACCATTTAGAAAGTTCGTCCATTACCATTTTCAAGGTGTGTAATTTGGGAGTCACTTTAAAAAGACATAATTTGAGTTTTTCTGCATTTCTGTTGGGCATTGCTCCAAAAATAAACACATGTAATCCACCGAAAATTCAAATTCTGAGACGAAAGGATGAATGCCAAATATAAGATTTGAAAACAAAAATAATTAAATTAAAAGAAAACTTTCCCAGCAAATAATAGAATCGTAGAATGTTTTCATTTCAATATGAAAAAATGTATAACAAATCTAATTTACCAAAAAGTTCCGAAAACAAAGAAAATACAGCATGAGAAGGTAATAATTTTCTTAGGATAAATGGAAAGTAATAGTAATTGGCAGGAAGCGTGAGAAACAAAAATTTAGATTTGTAATTAGTACATGTATGGTGATCGTAGCAACCTTTAGAAGTAGAAAATGTTTAGAACAATATTAAGTGAACATTATGCGTTCATTTTTACTTATGAAAAATTGATTGATTTATGCTGTACGACACGCTACTTGCCTAGCATTCGATCTGTTTAAATTAGAGTGTACTAAACTTAGTAACATTTTCTTTGATCTTCTAAGGTCCCGAGCCAGAAGTTATTGTACTTCACGAAACACCTATGGACTGCTCTGAAATCTGGAATAATGGTTTCAAGAAAAGCGGCGTGTACCAAATTTGGCCTAGATTTCATGGGGCTTATTCCAACGAGTCGATTGATGTCTATTGCGACATGGAAACAGACGGTGGAGGATGGACGGTGAGTCATGGTTAAGTTTTTACACGTGGTCAAACTCTCTTGCTTGCAAAGTTTGTTTCTGAACAAGTGGGAAGAAAATAGGTTTTATCGTGAAAAATAAATTATTCAAAACAATATAAATTAAAAAGATTAAATAATAGTGTTTAAAAAATACAAAAAGTGGAACAAAAATATATAAAAATACTTGAGACTCAGGATAGACATGAAATTTAAAACTCGCGAGATAAGAATAAAAGGTTGAGAGCACATGCAGAAAAGGGCGAAGTTATACACAAGAGAATGTCTTGAGTCCCTTTGGGTCTTAATGTTTTTCTGTACTTCAAGAAATTAAAAGGAAAAGCCCTTAGTAACAAATTTAGGGGCCAAATTCAGACACGAAATCTTAGAAGAATTTCAAGTGTTGTTAAATACTTCAGTACATTTTTTAAACCAATTTAGAGTTGTAGGCTTATTGAGTAATTGATAAAATAATCATTAAAGAAATAACCTTTTTGTCAAGATTAAGGTATGAATCTTCTATCGCCCGTTGTTTAACGCTCCTGGTGGTTGTCTTGATGAGGTACCTGGCCATTAGAAAACTGAACAAATCTTAATGGCTGAGATATATCGTCGTTAGAAGAAAACTGACCAGGTATTAATCTCGTCATCTTAAAAAAACCGCCAATACATTCATGACAATATATTTCGTCATTAGAAAAATTGATCAGATCTTGATGGACGGTATCTCTTCGAATGCAATGGGAGGTTTAACTTCTGTATACAAAACCCTGTACTAGTCTTTAAGAGTGCTTTCTTGGAATCAGTTTATTCGGAATTTCCAGTCTCTACTAACAAAAAGTACACTATCATTAATACTTAAAGCAATCGGCTCTTCCAATGATATTCGGGTGTACACAGACAGAAAAAAACGAACATGGTTGCACCGGCAGCGGAATTTTTATTATATCTCCCAACTTGATTAAGTTCAAGGAAGAAGAAATGCTGACTTTTCTTCCATCATCCGTTGCGAGTGCATCAAAGCCATCAAAGATAGACTGAATTATATAAAATCTATAAATAATTATACTAACATTTGGATTCTTATTTTACTGCAGTATTTCATATAAAACTGGAATTGATAATTTGTACATCATATGAAAGGAGTTCCATTGCTCCATGAGATGCAATTACCATGGATCCCTTCTGATGTGGAACATAGCGGAAATGAAATTAGAGCCACATTGCATTTAAGTACTTCACTTATTTATTACAACAATAACTTCAGCACAATATCTCTTAGAAAAGTTGTCAGAATTGGTCAATATAATCGTTCTAAAGAATTCTATTCTAACGAAAGGCAAAAATAATGTTTCCAAATGATTCTGTTCAACAGAATGTGTCATTAGAGTCCTTCCCAAAAATTCTATTCTATGGAAATTACGAATAGAATTTTCGTAAATGTTCAACGAATCCAATAATTCCTTAGAAAGATGTGGTTTTTTTAATCAGTTTTTGAGTGTGTCGTGAAGGTAAAAGCACTACTCGCAAATTATTCACGGCGCTCAAAAGGTTAGGGAGCTATATACGTATTAAATAGTATGTTCATATTACATTAAAACAGTAATCTCGATGTAAATATTGCATCTTATTTCGCATTATTTCCTTGATCTTTTATTCTTCCATAACTATTAGGTGATTCAAAGGAGAGGTGACTTTTCTACCCGAACAGACTTTTACCAAGATTGGAAATCGTATAAAAAGGGCTTCGGGAACATCCAGCAAGAATTCTGGCTAGGTAAGCGTTTGAGACTGCCAAACTTTTTTAGGGTAAACGTTTATAATCAGGATATGTCAAATAACCCGCATTCTAAAAATCACTAAACTGCATTATGATCGTTCTTCAAATTGCAGACACGGGTTAGATAATGATTACAGGATTGTTTTGGTAATATTACCTGGAACAATTTTCTCTTGTTTGGACACAGGTGCATATTTTCTCTACTGAAGCGCCATTTTGAGTCTAATTTTGATTTGTTTTATTGGTTAGTAACAGAGATTATAGACGCTAAAAATCAGATTTGTTGAGACTGTGACCTACTAAACTAACGTAAAAAGTTTAAAATTGTAGTACAATATTAAACATTCGTGATATATTTCAGATAAAAAAAGTGTTAGGACTACGCTAAATGAATCTCCAATTTACTCGATGGTTCCAAACCGTGTTTAAATATAGTTTATAATTACAAATTCCAGTGTGGTTAAGGTTTCCAGCAATGCACAAAGGTAAAAACGGATTTATACGAGAGTGACCTTTCGATTTATGAAATACAAAAATCATGCAATTAATCTTGCAAAAATCTGTTACGTGCTACCCAAATTAAAAGTCAGATAATTTTTTTTCTTGTAAATATTCAATAATATCCTAAATTATAGTCCTGAAATTTGTAGTGTTAAGGCTTAAAATCGTGGCCAATTAAAAACCTTCTTATTGGTGAAGATAAGACATGAAAAAATAACGAAATTGCAATAAAATGGGGAAGAGTATATTATGGTTTCTATACAAATGTCAAAAAGTTAAAATATTTAAAAACAACGAAGGTTAGGAATTATTCACGGAAAGAAGTATTTCATGCTCTAACGCATATTTACTACATCCAACATCTGTCTATAATGACGCACTTACAAAATTGTCTGAATCGAGTAGTGGGATTGTTTTTATTCCGTTTCTTGTACATTTCTTTACATAATTATAATGTTCGAATATGATACTTAAATATGCCTACAATATTTTATTTATTTCAGGAAATGAGAAAATATTCGCTCTCACAAAACAGGGAAATTATTCTGCACGTTTTGACCTTGTAGATGCCAAAAGAGAGTACAGATACGCTACTTACAATTCCTTTTTCATCGGCGATGAGAATTCGGGCTATGTTTTGCACATTCAGAACTACACAGGGAATGCAAGTAAGTCTGTTAAAAAAGTCAGACTTAACAGGAATATTCTAATAATATCATTAATGTCTTTCAACATTCAGTAAAAACAACTTCCATCGAGATTCTTGTCCTCATATCTATATGTATCTCTAAAGTAAGTCGTTTGTCTGTCTGAAACCCATTGGAGTCTATTATGTGAATGTAAATGCCTACAGGGGACGTTAGTTGTTTTGTGGATGTAAATATTTTCTTATTTATTCCATAAGAGATTTAACTTGTATTATTCGATGTACCTTAAGATTGTTGCTCATAGAATTGATCATGAATGTCATATTTAAAAAAAATATCTATTTGCGTATTTGAAAGCATGAGGAACACTTGGTTTCAAATAGCAGCTCCATTAATTTTGCTCTTACTATAGGTAGCCACGAATATTTTAGAAAAGCTGGAAATAAGCGCTGAATACCACAAAAACATCGATAAATCAATTGGTTCATAACTGCTAGTCTTCTTCTTCCGGTCATTTTACGCAATAAAATCCAAAACGAAAGAAATACTTCTTATCATTTGTTTTTCTATTTACCATGAAAAGCTTTCTCTTCTAGTTTTAAAGGCAGTAAATCAGCTTTAGTATTCGAAGCTTGCGTAGGTAAATTTTAAAATTTAAAAACATTGTACTGTAATAAAACTGGATAGAACTAGAAGTTGCGACGAAATATCAGTGGACTTTCGGTAGATAGCGACTCGAAGTATAAATGCCATAATTGAAATTTTCTCTTATTAAATTGAAAATATGAGCTATATATATGCTTCAAGAGGCTTCTACAGAAAGTCGTTTCATTATTTTTTGTCATAAATAACTCAGAAAAGATGAGAATTAAGAAGAAATATCACACAAACTTGGATGAGTCAAATGGTTTTAACTGAAAAATTTTCGTCTTCAGGTCATTTTACGCCATAAAATCCAAATCAAACAAAGAGCCAGTCTCCTTACGGTCAATTGTTTTTCTATTTACTTGAAAAGCTTTCTCTTAGAAATCCCGTATTTATGCAGCAAATAAGCATTAGTATTTGGAGATTGGATTGTTTTATTTTAAAATTTTACTGCATTGTTATTAGTATTTTTAAATCTTTCAAAAATAATTCTATTCGAAGAGTGAGGGTATTTATTATTAAGAATTCTGTTCGTAAGATTATTACATTCTAAAATAAAGTTAGGTTTAGAATTACAAATAGTATTAAAGCGTACCACCTGAACAGAAATTTTATTATAACTTTTTAGAAGTATTTGAATCTCAATATATTAATTTAAAAACCGGAAATATAAAATCATATCTTCTATTATAAATGATAATATCAATTCTATTATTCAAGGTAGATATATTCATATCTAGAAAGACGGCATTATTATTATCTGAATTAGTTACTAATAGGTATAGTTTATCTGAGTATATTAATTTCCATAATTTAGCAAAATTACTATCATTAAAAACAATCAAATCATCAATATATCTAAAGGCATAATTTATTTTTAGGAAAAATTTTTTTCGTAATTTGGTAATAAACTAGAAATGTAAGTAATAAACTAGGAAGAATGGATGAAAAATTGGAACACTGGGGCATACATACCCTTAATTTGAATAAATAAATACGCACATTAAAAATACAGTAGTTGATTGATCAAAAACTCCCATTCCTCAAAATCAATATTAATTAAGTTTTTTTAAAAATCATGATAATAGTAATTTAGTACATCTTTAAATTTGCCCTGTGGTATGCTGGTAAATAAGTATTTAAGGTCGTTGGTTAGGATATTAATAATATTATTTTTATTTATTTAAATTTTAACATTATTATTATCACTAGTAATCCAGGTGTAAACTTTTTCAATTATGGCATTAAAGATAATTTTTAAATATTTACAAACGTACGAGACAGGGTTTAATAACATAAGTATTTGTAAAGTTGATTGAAAAGTGATCAGACTAATCGCTTTTCTTTCATAGAAAAATGCAAACATCATTTAGGTTGTACGGAAAATAACTTTTAACATTGTCTTAACTTTTTCACAGCTTCTACAAGTTACTCCGGTCGCAAACATGCATGATATATCCATCCATATAATCCATTTCATATTCATCGCAGTTCTGCTGTGAGACGATCTACAAACATTTTTTTCTAAGGTGACTACTTCAGAAGTCGAATTAGAAATATCTTTGGACTACAACATATGACTACCCGTTTTAATTTAACATAACCTATCTGGTTTTAAAATAATAAGTTACACATCTTAATTAAAAAGTTGTGTTTTGCATATTTTATTTATTTAAAAAAAAACAGAATTTTTCGTACCATTACGTATTTAACCAGACTTGAAAGTTGGTCGAAATAAACATATACCACCAAGAAATTACCCATGGTTAGTAATATTTTGCATAAAATAAAAATACTTCATTAAAATTCAACTCCTAAATAATATATACGTATGTAGTACGTTAAATACTGGAACACATAAATACAAACAGAAACGAAATTCCAATCATTGCAAAAAGGCAGAATTTGGAAAAATGAAATATCAGATAGCGTGTTGAATTTGAACTAGAGAATATTCTGAAATAAACTCGAAAAAAGCATTTGAAAAATATTGATAGACAACAATGAATTATATACATAAAGAACCCAAGTTTACAAAACTTAGTCATGATCAAATATGACAAAACATTTCGCTGTCGACTAAAATACACAAACACGGGATTCTAAATCTAATTTATGAAATAAAACTATAATTCTGGCGTTGCCGTTTATTACGCTTCTATTACCAATGCGCTTTTAGTTTGGGCTTTTCGTGTTCCATTACAAAATGTAAGTTGTGTAAAATTAATATTTTAACTATCCATTTCTCATCAATCAAATATTCATAAATTATTTTATTTATATTATGGAAAGGAATAAAAATTTAGTTCAAAGATAATTAGAATTTCTAATTATTTAAATATAGCGTTTCAGAGTAAAATTTTGTCGAGCAATCTGGTGAATTAATTTTATTGGAAAAGCGGGCTTCGAAAACATATATAATACGACACAAATACCACGAAATTTGGTACGATGGTCATCCTTTTTTGATACGATGGTCTCGTACTTTTTTAGAGAAGAAAACGGGATACTCTAATTTTTAACTAAAATGTTAGAAAATAAAGGAAAGGATATTTTAAAAATTATGTTGTTCAGCTACCCCCGCGCCTTGGATAAGCAATACGGAAGTCAAGTTAATGAGTTGTTACATAGAGAAAGGTAATTACACTGATTGTGTGCTATTTTGTTATTATCTATTTTTATTTTATTTGGGGATTACTCTCATTCATTTTGCTATTTTCTCAACAGCGATAGATTGATCACGTAAGTCAATTTCATTGACATCCTGCTCTGATCCAATATCGTATAAAAGATTGAATATATCATGACCACGTCTCCCTTTTCAGACAATGTTGATCATATACAAAAGTTAACAGTTTGTTATTTTCAAATTTATATAATTTAACAATGTAAGTAAGTCTACATCTTCAATGTAGGAAAAAATTGAACCGAATATTTTTGTCCATTTCATTTTTCATTGAAATGGATTTATTAATTGAAAAATAATTTTATATCGCACACGCACACATAATTAATGGTTACACGTGTCGTGTCTTTAGAAATGTTTGAGACGTAACGAGAGGTAAAAGTATTTTTATGAAACTTAGTATATTACACAGTAACAGTAAATAGACAGTGTTATTTAATTCAAATGAGGTTGAAATATTAGGGAAAACTTGGAATCGTATGTCTTGTTGTTATATTTATAAAACATAAGCGGAAATGTTGGTTACCACGCCAATGATTCATCTTTACTCTTATCATATTCACTCGTTCTACTCTTGAAATAAGACGGATAAAGTACGCTCTACGAAGGAATGTTACTTTTCTATAATATGTCTATCCCCTTGATGCATCATGTGTGTTAAACATATTTTGTTTTTTATCTGAAATGTTTATAATTAAATGGAAGCCATCGTAAACACAATGCCAAAAGCACCAATCTGTATTTTAGCGATTTTCAACTAACTGCATATTTCGAATCACCATTTCATGTTTTTTACTATGACAAAGCCATGAATCATCTGGATTATTAGTGGAAATGCCGATTTTCATGAGAAAACAACCTGAGTCGTAATTTGATTTTACCGAAATCATCAAAATTTTGAACGCATTTTTGTAGAAACTTCAATTTTGCAGATTGGTGCCTTTGCCGATCGATATGTCGGATACAAAAAGGAAAACTATAAAATTATGATGATTTGAAAGATTCAGATTAAAAAAACTTTAGCCACATCTGCTAGGAACATGGTGGTGTTAAGTAATTTGTGGAAAGACAAGTACTTAACGAATCAATATTTTAGTTCAATCACCCCGATTTATTGATTAATTGATTTCTGAATATGTCATTCAATATCCTATTAGCGTATTCATTCTTGATTGCACACACATGTGTTCCTTGATCAAATTCCTCTTAAAGATATTAAAAAATGTGGGTTAGTGTAACATTTCGTTTCTTAAAAATAAATGAAAAGTAATTTGTATAAGTTTTTTGTACAAAACTGGTAAATGTTTTTTGCAATTTTAGCAATTTTAGGGCGGTGGGACGTCGCATCACTTTCAAATGATAGAAGCTCGGAATAGAGATGTTCTATATATATATATATAGAACATCTATGTTCTATATATATATATATAGAACATATATATTCTATATATATATATATATAGAACATATATATATATATATTCAAAATATATATAAATATTAACGAACATGTTCTATATATATATATATATATATATATATATATATATATATATATATATATTCTCATTTGTAGTCGTTCTAGAAGCGACATACAAGTGCGCATTACCTTCAAGAAACTAAATTTTGTTTTGTGCGAATTACATTCAAAAGAAAAGAAAGGTCTTTACCCATAGTTTCTTCTTTTGCAAATCATGTTTTGAAGGATTTGCAACGGGTTAAATGTCCATTGATGATTAATGTTTGTGAGAAAGGACCAAAATAGAGTTTTTGAAGTTTTAAAAAATTCTTCATCGCTTCCATGGCCATCATCGTGGAGACCCACTTTTTCCTCAAGCTGAAGAGATCCCTTGTTGAAAATATTAACGATGTGTAATAGTCCTAATACATATATCCAAGCCTCTGTAAGAAAGCTACTTTAAAATCATAAAGTTTTCATACGTACTGACATATTAAATTGAACAATTGTGTCTAGTTTAAAAAGTATGTCATGTGGTTTTGATGGCTCATATACTTTTAATTTTTTTATATCCAAACATTTTCTCTGAATTCATGTCACTTCGTTTTGTTAATTGCTTTTCGTTTTCTTTTTTATTCTTCGTAAATTTTTAATTGTACTTCATATGAAGCAATTTGACATGTTTTCATTTCAAAAAGTAAAAGCCAAATAGTAATAATAATTTCGAAAAGCGCACACGCAAGATCGTTGTTCCATATTTTCAATTCAACTTCTCTTTCCCAAACAACTCGAAGGTAGATGCTCCCAAAGCGTAGATTAACAAATATAGGAACGCCCTGTTGTAATACTCAAGGTAACACCCCAAGGGCAATCAATTGAGGCAATGCCTTTCGAGTTTGACCATTCCCATCAGAATTCCTTCTATTAAAGGTCCCCAGCCACTACCCTCATTAGAGGACACATGTGGTTGAGGGGACAGAAAAGTGGTGGATCCAAAATTCTTGAGTTCACAATATATCTGGAATTTTGGTTTCCTAGGTATCTTGTGTCCGTCTATTTCTGTATAGAAAGTTGTACAGGGAATTCTTAAGCTCTCCGCTTAAAAAGATACCAAGTAACGCACGATCCAGTAAGGTGAGCTTCATGAGAATAAGCTAGAGCAATCGTTTAATGAAAAATGCTGTGTGACTCCTTATATAGGCAGAGGATCTTAAATAGGTTCCACAATGTACAAACTTTTTCAACCGCACATTCGAATTTCTCCCTAGCGGCCGAAATTTGTATTGTTTTTTCTTTAGAGATGAAAACTACATGCTCAGGAATGTACATGTTCCAATTTTGGTCTCGATTCGTTCTGTAGTTTTTTCTATAGAGATATCTAAACGAATATTGTTTAATTTGTATCTCCCTGCATAGAGATAATAATTTGGTGATTAATGATTATATTTGCTTTCTTTATAGCTAACGACATGCAGATCTATCATAGTTCTATGTTTTCCACTAAAGACAAACAAAACGACGGAAGAGAAATCAAGTATGCATGCACCAACCTGTACAAGTCCGCTTTTTGGTTCAACGATGCCTGTGGCTACGCGAATCTGAATGGAATTTACGTACCCGGAGTGGTAAACATAACAAGCGTTTGGTGGTACAATTGGAAAAGCAGTTACGAATGTTTGTACTCTGTCGAGATTAAAATAAGACGCATGAACGCCTAGGTTTTGAACACAACATAATAAAGAGAGCGTTGGTTAATAAAATGAAAACTAAAGGAAATTTTAAAAATTCAAAAACATAAGGCTAGGGAATGGATTTTTTCTATGTTATTATATTTATTTTATAATCCTATAATAAAGTTGCCTTTACATTCTCTATCGTGTTTCTTCTCTGTAAGGATCGTCTTAGATTCGTTCTTTCTTTTTTACTCATTTTTAGTACACAATTATATTTATGGTAGACAAATATTTTCTTCCCCCAGTTCATCTGTCCATTCACCTAACATACATCCTATTTCTGCTTTGTGTGTACCATCATCGATGTACACAACACTATCTGTATCATAATACATTACTTTATCTTCCCCCTAATTTATCAAGTATTTTATATAATCTTATTCTAGCAGAACTAGAAGTAAACGCTGCTATGTAAACGTTCGTATTAAAGTTACTTTTTACATATTCAACTTTCAATATATAATACATTTCTACACATTTATCATTCATTAATATCATATTTAAATTCTTAATAATATCATTCAATACGATTTTATAAAAGTCTTCCAATTGCATGACACATTCAGTTTGTTTCATATTTTTTCTCTGTCCAAACTTACCCCATAACGAATTCAAACAGATTTTAGCTATAAATCTCAATCCGGAATTTTTCTTAATTTGTCCTAAACTTATAAATTTCTCTTTGACACGCATCTTGTATTCCTTTTCGTCTTTAAAGTTGTCAGACCATTTGTCATCTGTTTCTAGTTTTATTTTCAAAAACAGTTTGACGTAATCTCTAAACAATGTATTGTTTTATGTTCAAACTTCCAAACCTCGTATATACGCTCACTGCCAAAAGATGTAGAGGAAAATATTAATTTCCGGAAGCCAATCTGAATTTGAGTAGCTGCATTTCGCTGCAGAGGTAGATGGAGGTATGCAAATATGTTCTGCAACGGTTTCGTGTCGAGAAATATGCAAAAAGGCAATCGTATAAGAAGCCAGCATTGTGAAGGGTTAGAGGAGTTTCATGTAAGTGCTGATAAAAAATGTTTAGAATTTTCTTACGATTAGTTTTCAAGACAGACGTGTTTCTATGGCTTCCAGAAAACGAATGGCAGATAGTGAGCGCTGGCGTTCTGTGGGACATCTTGAAGCAATCAAACACAGATGTTGCCCTTTTCTTCGGCGTTCATCATTCCGTCATTTTACGGTTATGGAAACAATTCCAAACAAGCCAAACAGTTGTCCAAAGACTTGTGGCCGGTCGTCCAAGTGTTACGACCCCCGTGTAAGATCGATATATTGCTGTTTAGCCAAGCGGAATCGAAGAGCGACCTCCACACGTGTGACATCTATGGTTGCAGCGTCCATTGGTAAGACGATATCTGCCACTACTGTTCGCCGAAGGCTACACATGAATGGACTGTACGCCCAAGTACTGCGAATTTGTGTTCCTCTATCCGTCGAATTCAGAGGGGCACGATTAAAACGGTGTCGGCAACATGTGAATCGGATTGTGTCTGATTGGGCCAACGTTATGTTCACGGATGAGTCGATATTTGCGCTCTGGAGCCAGGTGAAAGCGTGTAAGCGTCTGGAGAGAACAAGGCACACGCAATCGGCCCCAAAACATCATCGAGCATCACGCATTCCGAGGTGGAAACATCATGGTGTGGGCAGAAATTTCGTTGGGATATCGCACCGAACTGCATATCTATAGACGGGGTTCTGTGGCGGCTCTTCTATATCGGGATGAAGTCCTAGAACCCACTTTGAGATTGTACGCTGCAGCAGTTGGTCCTGGTGGATTTTAATGGATGATAATGCGCGTCCCCATCGAGCCAACATCGTCGACGACTACCTGGAGAGTGAGGGGATTGCGCGTATGGATTGGCCGGCGTAGTCGCCCGACCTTAATCCCATTGAAAATCTTTGGGATGCCCTCGGCCGTGCTGTGTCTGCACGTTTCCCACCCTCAATCACTATCACAGATTTGCTCTACAGGAGGAATGATGATTACTGGACTCTGGGGTGGTTGATCACCTCATGGAAAGCATTGCCACACGCTGTAAACTTTGTATGAGGATTAGGAGTGGTCACATACCCTATTAAGGTCGGTTTTCTTTGTTTGTTTTGGATTTAAACATCATTTTGTTAAGGACTCCAATATGACTTCATCTTATAATTTATAAAAATTCAATATTGTTTTCATCGTTGTATGTAATTCTTTGTTTTGTTTCATGCATAAACATATTTGCTAATTTCCTGCCGCATTTCGTGTCAATCAAAGCTGTACTTGTCGATTTTTTCGCATTTTATCGCTTCGTGCTTAACTTTTGGCAGTGAGTGTATTCAATACTTTAGAGCCTTTTTTAATAGCCAAATTGACTTCACCTGTTGTCCAAGTACCTATAAAACTCCTTTCATCATCTGTATGATTGCATTCTCTATTTCTTATTTCATGACATTCTTTGTAATTTGAGTGTTTACATTTAATAATTTTTGAACAAGATTTATACAAACTAAGTATCAGTTTTTCTTTATAAGGTAATACCGGGTGATATAAACCTCTAGAAGGGAGTACTTTGCATTGTATCAAACCAAACCATTTGTCATCATATTTTTTAGGATTATAAATATTTTCAGAATGGTCGATTGGATAGTAATCATAATAATTTACCGTTGGATATAGTGAACATACATCAATATATCTACCTTTTTCTGTTGGGTTCATTTCGTATTTCAATTTGGTTGGTTCACATCTTCCACCATAAAAGCATTTCAGAGATTCTAAGGTTCTACGAAATCTCTTTTCCATTCTTTTTTGATATATTTTTGAAATTATTTATCATGGTCAAAATCACATACCCATATTTCAATGAGTTCATATGCAGCGTCTTCTTATTATTTACCTTTTAAGTTTTTTCATATAAATCCTTCGTACATATTTGATTTTGTGTATTTATAGTAGATTCTCTATAGCATTTAGAACAACCATGCCAATGACAACCTTGAAACTGAAACAGTATTATAAAATCCATCTACTTTATAAGTTTTCTTACCTAATTGTAATATCCTCTTCACTTCCATTTAATGCTTGTAGTATATTTATATTGTGTTTTTTAGACAGATAATCTAACCAAACAATGGATTTTTTACTATATTGATCTTTTTGAGGTTCTTCTTCAATTGTAATTTCATTCCCTTTTACGAATCGATCTGTAAATATACCCATGCATACACCGGCAAAAGTAACATATTGAAATGGGTATGTGTTTGCAATTTCTAAAAATAATCTCCTCAATTCTAAAAATCCTCTTAAAATATCAATATCAGATCTACAGTATTTTACGAATTATTTTTGAAAATCAAACGTTTTATCAGTTTCATACCATTTATCAAACGATTCTCTTTGTTTTAGGGTAGTAGTATCATAACCATAATTTAATTTTTCAGGGTATTTTCCAACATAGTTTTGATTATTAAAGGTGTTGAATAAATGAGGAAAATATCCTTTTGCTAATTCATCGAGTCCAAATGTTTTTGGGAAATCTCTTAAAGGAATCGTAATATTGATAGTATCCACAAATCTTATGTTGTATTCAGATGTTTGCATATACATAAGTTTATTGTCTTGATAGATGGTAAATACTTTGATTGTATTTCGAAAACAGTATTGTGCTACAAACTGAAAATCGAAGCCTTTTGTATAATGAGCCATTACTGTATAACCACAATGCTTTCTACCTAATAACCATTTACAATAGTCATTTACATTATAAAATATGGTTCCCTTTCCTATAAAGTCATGATTTATAACTAGATTGACTTTATGTTTTCCTGTTTCTTGATTCGTTTCAACATCGAAAAACATGTATTTTTCTGTAAATCCTGAATATTTACAAATATCACACCATCTTTCTTTATTTTTCACTTTTTTACAATAATTTCTTTTACAAGTTCCTCCTTTAGCGTCTCTTTGTTTCAGATAGCATTGATGATCATTTTTATCCATTCCCTGCAGTTTTTACACTGTTTCTCTCCACACTGAAGGTCTTTAGGTTTTCCGTTAAATCTATTCATATTTCTATTACATTTTAAACATTTGCAAAGAATCTCACACTCACAAAGGTTTATCAATTCTTCTTTTGTGATTTTTAAAGCAGTTTTTACCTTTAAAAGATCTAAAACAGTTATTACATTTGATTTCCTCACCTTCACAATCACTCTCTAATCTAAAAGATCTAAAACAGTTATTACATTTGATTTCCTCACCTTCACAATCACTCTCTAATCTAAAACATCTAGCACATTTTAAAGAACATTTATGTTCATCTGATCTCTTGTACCTCACTTGACAGTAATCACAATAGTTTCTTTTTCCTAAAAATCCTTTAATAGATGTAATGAGAATAAAGTGATTTCTGTTTTTGTAAATGTAAATGGATGTGGTTTTATACTTATCATTGTATAATATTTTATTGAAATTCTCTTTACAATTATAACTATATGAATTCCTAAAAACTCTTCAAATAGCTTAATGTGTTCCAAATTACAAATTTCTAAAGGAATATCACATAATTCGAGCAACTTTTCAGCTAACGTTTTTTGTAATATTCTACCTTTTTTAATACATAAAATCTAATTTTTAATTAATTTTTCGCGATTTAACTTTTCATATGAAAAATCAGGATTTACAATTGATACAGCTGTTACTATGGAGCTAGCTAAACAGATATTACATCATTTTTAATCTGACACATACTATTTTTATTCACTACATCATCTTTGAGTAATTTCAAACGTTTACTTTCTTCTGGTAATTCAATCACTTTGAATTGAAATTCACACTCTGCAATATCTAATTCTTTATACTCTATTTGATGAGGCAACACATCTATGTAGTTTTCAAAGGCATTACTGGTAGACATCATAGGAGGGTGAAAGGGTTTATCCAACTTTGGATTATAAGTAATGACATTGACTTTACCTCTAATTTTTCCAATTGCTTTTCTAAACAAATGCTGTAAAATGTTGTGATATTGGTCTGGTTTGATTTTTTTCAATTCCACAATTCTAAAGCTTCTTTTATACGTATTATATTTTCTAATGAATTTTTCACTGAATTTTATAATTTTATAATCAGGTTCAAAGAAGTATTCAAAATCAGGATTTACTTCTTTTTTTCTTTTCTAGGTTCAAATTCATTAGTATGTTTATTGTATTCTAAGTTATATTTATCTTGTATTTTTTTATTTTATTCTTTTTAGGGTATTTAAAAAAATGGTTTTGCTTTTTATCTATATATAAACCATAAGAGTTAAACAGACCACTTATTCATAGATATGATATTTAAATGGAAAATACGTACCTATTTACATTGATAGATGTTGATTCAAGATTATTGAGTACATCTTTCAATGCAATTCAAACAATACAATTTGAAACTTGAAAAATAAATGTAAATGTTACTGATATTAATTGCCTTGTAATGAAAACCTTCGTCAAAATATACTTTGAATTACAGCGTATAGTTGCACGTCTTATTTTAGAGTTAACTACAAGGTTATATCAAAAAGTAAGCTGAATTGTTCTCTAAAACTCAGAGTTTTTTGTGTAGCTAATTCATTTTTTTATATGTTGCAAGTGCCAAGGTGATAGAAGTGTGACGGCTTGTAGAAACTTCTACGTCAACCAGTCTGGTGCTTAGAGCAAATCAAAGATGACGCATCGGCTTGAGCATTACTTCAAGGAGGAGATGCGCAGTGTCATTCGTTTTTTATGGGCCAAGGGGAAAAAAGATGTGATATTCATCGAGAATTGTTGGAAGTCTATGGAGAGAGTGTTATGTCGCAGAAACAAGTATACGTGTGATGTAACGCATTTACTGGAGTGGTAGGAGTACTGTGACAGAAGTGGCAGACCAGCAACGTTCATCATCGACACGAATGTGGCTGTTGTCGATGCCATGATTCGTGAAGACAGAAGAGTGAGACTGCATGATATTGCAAATGCATTGAATAGCTCATATGGTTCAGTGAGCAGTATCGAAGTGGGAAATCTTGACCATCCTCCGTATAGCCCTGATTTAGACCTTCGGATTACCATTTGTTTGGCCCCTGAAGAAACACCTCCATGGGCAGCGTTTCCATACACTGGAAGAGGCACAACAGGCTACACTTACCTGGTTAGGGAACCTGGAGCAAGATTTCTTTGAAAAGGGCATGGATGATTTGGTGCCATGTTGGAATAAATGTTTAGACCACTATGGTTCCTTTGTCGAATGATAGTGCGATACGATTTGTCAAACATAATAAATTTTCATATATTTATCTCTGAAAATGTTTTCGAAATCCCTAAATTAAATAGAGATTACCTTTCAACCAGTGGGAAACATTCAGCGCTTTCTGTATTTGCTTAAAAATACTTTTTTACACAATGTTAACCGAACAATTTGAATAATAATTTACAGTATTTACTTCAGTTGAATAATTTATCTATCACAAAAGTATATATTAAACATGTACACAGAATTTAAAAAACGTCATAATTTTGCTGTTCATCTCACTACAAAACCAAATTAAAAAATGCACTGTAATTGCTTTGATAAAAAGGGTCAGAGTAATAAACTATATATTTAGGATATCAATAAATTCCTATAACTATATTAAAACATTTAAATAGTATTGAAACTAGTAGCACAAAACATAGTACCGTATAAATCCTAATAAAACAGTTCTAAAATTGCATATATAAGAAAAATTATGAATCTCAGTAATATATTTCACATCAAAGATAAAATAATTATAAAAATTTTTGTTTACTTAAAACAATAAGAAAAGTTGTTAATTTGAATATTAGTTATGTGAAATAAAATATTAATTGAAATAAATTGAGAGATTCGTTAAATTCAGCGAAAGTGTTTATTTAGTCTGTTGTTTCTGCCACATAAAACTCCAAGAAAGCATTCAACGCATACTTACATAAATGACTATATCAATGTTGAACTTCACGAATGAAATTCATAACTAAATACAGCTTCATAAGTTAATAAACGTACTTTCAATCATCCTTTATTCTTGAAAAGTTGCACTTTCAATGTCACATTACTAGGAGATCGGATTTTTGTGTATGGCAAGAGGCTAACTCCGTCATATGGACGCACCATTGTGAAATTTTCAACAAGAGTGAACTTGTTAGTTATTTAAAAACCAACTTTGATATTGCAGAAACATTTTGATGTGCCTTCCTCTATAAAGACATAATTAAATTTATTTGTCTCTTCTTAATCCATGAAATTGCTCTTTGCTTACTATATAGATTTGTTTGAGAGATTAATTTCACAAAGAATCCCAGAACGAATTATAAGCAAATCCAAGAACGAATTAAGATTAAATAAGTATTATATACTAAGCTATTTAAAATGTATAGGAATAAGCTGAAATCAGACAAAGAGTAATTAAGATTGGTTATAATATTAAAAAGCTTCTCTTTCACTATACAAATAATCTTCCGCATATGAGCAGCTGGGTGGATAAAAACCAGCTGTTTGTAGAATATAAACAAACAACACTCCTAGAGCCCTCAGAATAGTATATCTTGTAACTTTATTTTATAATTTGTTGCAGCGGGTACAAGTGAAACCAAGAGTGCAAGTTATTCCGAAGTGAAAATTTTAATGCAAACGAAGTCCTGAAGGAATATTCAGCCCAAATATTTCCGCAGTAAATAATTAGAAGTTAGTTAAAATTCCGCGGTAAATAATAAGTTAGGCTGATTTCTTTTTAAAAACTATTAACAGTAGAATTAAGTATCCCAAAAAATCTTAGTTCCATGCACTTTATTATATGCATAAAAATTATGAATCATTTTAAAATATCGCATCGAAAAAGGTGCATGAGCTGCTATTTGAGGAGATTCAAATGTGTGTGGAATAAATAGTGGAGGAATACCTTTAGACCCGCTCGTTGAGCGCACGTTAGAGGTTGAAACTTTGATATCTTACGTTGAGGGCTCTTCAAAATCAATTTTAAAGAAACTGTATTAGATATATAGAGTACTATATTAAGCACATTCTAATGAACCTACATAAAAAGTTTCAAAATTTTAAAGATGGCTTTTTTTATTAAATCTTAACCAAACTTCAGCAAGTTCCGTGCCAAATTATTACAAAACTGATCCACTTTTAAAAGAAATTTTTACTTACTATTACGAACAGTACATTTAAGTATCACTAATAAAACACAAAACAAGTTTATCTCTAAGAGTTTAAGCTTAGCGAAATTTTAAGTGATACGTGACATTCTTGAAAAATAAAATTGAATATATGACCTATAATAAAACCTATATTTCAACTAGCGTTTATACCTTTGATTTGTCATTTTTGATAACTATTATTTTTTGTATTGAAATATTTTATAGTGGTAATATTCTGAGAATAATATTTGTGAATGTGCCGAAGTGTTCAGACTCGGAACGCCTAAATACTTGTATAGCAATTATCACGAACCAAAGAACTGTAAAGAAAATTTTTCCACTGAAAATTAAGATCAAATCAGTCTATCCGGAATTTAGAGACAAGGGACTTCGTTTAACTTTGGTGTATAGAAGTCTCGTATGGAAGGTGTTTATGGCCCAACAAATATAAATGTTTGGTGATCAGAATGAGATATGAAAATCAGCACAAATTATTTTTATGTGGGTCTGAAGAAACTACAACACTCTACAAGTTTTCATTAGTCCAGTGATTGATAACTAATTTAAATGTAACATGTCACATAGCTTACATAAGTGTATACACACTCTTTTTGACCATGACATAATTAATAATTTTGTTTTTATTATGCATGTATTTTAAAAATTTGTAAAGGTATTTTCGAGTAAATTTGTTGAAACCGAGCACTCCTCTTATAAAACACTAGCTGAATTACCCGGCGTTGAGCAAATTGAAATGTTTATAACTCATCGTAATACTCAATATTAGTCCTATGGGGATTTCGAATTGTTTTGATTATCTCTACAAACCCAGGACATATCGAATGGGGTTAATATCTACCCTGTTTCTCGCACGGTTTTAAAGAATGAGTGTAATAAATTCGATGTGAATTGGTCAAACTGATAGTACGGATAGTCAATGTCATTCCAATGGGGATTTCGAAGGCAGAGGTAGCCCAGTTCCGAGAGCAACGGATTAGCACACATAGGGTTGCGAGTTCGAAACTCGGTCAAGTCAAAGACCGTCGGATACACGAGGGCTGGTGCACGTTAAATCTGTCGTGGCCTCAAGTGTCCTCTCGTTGGCATAATTTGGAAGTTTGGAGAGTGTGGTGCCAACTGATGTGTTGTTCTCGTCATGTAACTATGATTCAAAATTACGAGGCGTTGTCCTGGGATCTTTCACTTCGCGATTGTTCCGGACCATCGCCAATAACCCGTTGGTTGCACCAGGGGGCGTTAACGAACTACCTACCTACCTATTTGGATTCCGAATTGTTTCTAGCTCCTCCTCAAGATCTATTACAAATAGAACGGGCTAAATATGTAGTCTATATTTACCGCACAATTCTAAAGAATGAATGTACCAAATTTGGTGTGAATTGATATGACAGTGATCGTAAAAATACTCAATGTTATCCTTATGGGGATTTCAAATTATATTTAGCTCCCTCTAAATGTAGGTAGGTAGATTCCTTAATTAACGTCATACTGGAACTACACAACGGGCTATTGGTGACGGCTCGGGATATATCCGAAATGAAAAAATCCGATGACGACACCACGTAATTTTGAACCACAGTCAGATGACGAGGCAACACCTGAGCTGGCACTCCACTCTCCAAACTTACACACCACTCCAACGTGAAGACATTTGATGCCACGACAGATCTAACGTGCACCAGCCCCCTTTGTGCATGACGGTGTTTGGCTGGATTTGAACTCGCAACCCTCCGGTTGCTAATCCGTTACTTTTCCAACCGGGCCACCATGTCCTGCCCCCTAATCTAAAGTCCTAGACAAATCGAACGGGGTATATATTGTATATAGCCCCAATTACCCACAGTAGTCTAAAGAATGCGTATGGGAAATTTGTTGTGAATTGGTCAAACTGATAATAAGGATATTCAATGCTATTCCTATTTTGATTTCGAATTACTTTTAGTTCCCTCTGTATATCTAGAACGAATAGAACTTAGGTTAAAATATAACGTATGTTTCTCTCAGGATTCTAAAGAATGAATGTTCCGAATTTGATGTGAATTGGTGCGACATTGATCGTAAAAATACTCAATGTTATTTCTGTGGGGATTTCGAATTGATTTTAGCCCCCTCAGCACACCCACGACAAATAGAACGGGGTTCAACATGTAGCCTACATTACCCGCAGAGTTCTGAAGTATATGTGTACCAAATTTGCTGTGGATAGGTCAAACGGTGTAGATTTTTATATTGAGGACAGAAAGACGCCAACTCAGCTTTATATATATATATATATATATATATATATATATATATGTCTATCCCATTGTTGCATTATGTGCGTTAAACTTATTTCGTTTCTTATCTAAAATTTTTATAATTAAATGGAAGTATATGGCACATAAAATAAGAAAAGCTATATAATTATGATGATTTGGGAAATTCAGATTATAAAAATTTAGTTACACTTGCTAGTAGCATGGTGGTGTTAAATAATTTTAAAGACAAGTACGTAAGGAACCAATTTTTGGTTCAATCACTTCGATTCATTGATGATTGTGTTCTGAATATATCATCAGCGTCCCATCAACCGAATTCACTCGTGACTGCATATACATATGTTCCTACGTTAAATTTCTCTTAAGGGATCCGCCTACCTTCGATAACTTCTTTTTTTAATTATAGACCCTCCCTGGGTCGACTCACCAGTTGTTTAGAGTCATTGTAATGACCCTTTCTTTTTTTAATTGTTATAGCTTCTTGCTTTTTGTGTTTTTTATATAGGTAGCAGATGTAAAACAAAGAAATAGTACCAAAATTAATTTATTTTGTGTTGCCATTTGAAAAAATTGGTTATTTAAGGTAAATTTCATGAATATTTTATGGAAACGGTTAATGCTCTAGAAAAAATAATATCTTAAAATCAATTTCCTTTGTATACACAATATAAATATAACCATAATCTCCAAAATGAACTGAAATCTAAGAAATATTTTGAAAATAAAAGAAGATATGCTATTACATTCATTACAAATTTTCAAAAATTGTAGCAAATTATTCACAAAATCAGCTATAAATAAAAGAGTATACTATATTATTGAAAGATTTTAGTTCATTTCATAGTCAATGGTATTTAAAATGCATGTAAAATGTTTCAAGTAAAAATATTAAAAATTGTGGAAGTTATTAAAAAAACTGTAGTAACTATTTTGTAAAAATATCATTTGCGGGAAAATGCATTTAAAGTTTTTACTACTAAAGAAAATGTCTTTTTTATTACTATGTAATTCTAAAATTAACCAGGTTGGTACATCAGGCCTGCTTTTGCCTTATCATGCACACATTTTTCTATCTCTTAGCACGCAATTTTTTCCTTTGGATTTTAGCACCTGGAAGAGAGTGACGTATCGAATCATTTATTCGTTCATAATTCACAAGTTTCAATCCCAAAATTGTGTAATCTCCAACTTTATATGTTTAGTTTGTTAAGCTCTGATATGATACCACTGGAGCCTTCGTTAAATTGTAGAATGGCTGTGTAAGTACCAAGTTGTAATGTCTGCAATTCCACCAAATGTTTCTTTCGGAATAATATTCCACAACACGTTAAAACTTTCATTCGCGTTTTGTGTTTTGCCACGTACACACTTTCTAACAATTTTCTATCCCACAGCTGCTCATATGTTGGTTTAATGGCATTCATAATATCTTTTGGGAGACCAGGAGATTTGTCAATATATTTTTTGCCTAAAGCTTTAGCTCTCTGAAATTTGCACCAAATATTAGCTCCGGCTGGGGATTGGCCATGAAATGATAACTTTTTGTTTGAACAACAGTGATGGAAAGAAGCAATTACTGCACTTTTCATTGCATCTAAATTACCTTTATTGCTGTGAATTGCAATTCCATAATAATTTTGGAGTTTGTCGAAGAAATGATCAGTCAATTTACCTTTTCCACCTAGCCCCTTTTTAGTTTCCTTCAACTTTCGCAATCGACATCCAACTCTCTTTTGGACATGGCCAATACACTCCAATTTATGAACGGTGTTTAAACCATAAATGATTTTCACAGTTTTAAATCGCTTTGAATCACCATAGTATTCGGTGTAGAGAAGATGTATATTTTCTGATCGTTCGAAAATTCGATAAGCTCCGACAGGCTTCATACTTCCAGATGATCCCTTTTGATTTCGACATGTATGATTTTTACTTTCTCCTTTGCCACATATTCGACAAAATTGAGACATAATCTCAAAGTCTAAAATCTTGCCTGTATCAATAGAAATGCAGCCATTTAAAGAAGAAAAGCCGCGTTTCTGCCAAGTGCCACTTACTGATACACCACAGTTCACAACAGTTTTCGACAAAGATTTCAGCTTTTTACTTCCTCTGCAGCTTTATTCATCATTTCATCAGCAGTTTCAGCGACCGTCTTTTTTAAATTTACCTCTAGTTTTCTAAAAGCGTTTTTAGACATAAATGGCATATTCAACATGTAGAACAACTTTTTCCAGCGAGGTAACCTTTTCCTATTAGTCTAAGAGCATAAACAATCAGAATATTTAGTTCAGGCCTATTATTCAACTTCTTAGTTGACGATAATCCTGGGACAAAAGTGCATTTCTTACACTTCAGCGAAAAATTTTAGCACAGTCCTACTTTGGAATCCTCTACCGTGAAGATATAATTTGTGAGGCAAAATGGACAGCAAAGTACAGAAATTAAACTCACAAGAGTTTTAAATCTACAATTCTGTTACCAGAAAGATCTTCATATGTTTCAGAGGGCTTTACATCTGGAAACTGCACCTCAATGTCTTGCAATTTAGATGTACTTGCTGTTAGAACATCGTTCTAAATCGGTCCTTTACTTTGCTCATTAGTATACCGATTTCCGGCAAACTTTCGCTTTTTTGTGCTATATCGTTTAGCATGGCCCATGTTTGAAGTAATAAAAAGGAATACCACTTTTTAAAACAAATATTTCCAAGAGAAAAACGATATAAATATGAGTTCGATAGCGAAGCGTAGACAAATTAGAACGTAAACAAACGAGAGCAGATCTTGACGTATCCAACTTCTACATGAGTAAAAATACGTAGCAATAAAAAAAATGTTCTCCCAATTCATCAAAACTTTTATAGAATTATTTTTTTAACCTAAACATTATTCTAAAATTTAAAACGAAGTATAAAACTCGAATTTTCCTTCAACTTCCAGTTTCGAATTGATACTTCCGGTTTTGTTTGACAGCTGTCACTTTTCATTAACGAATTGCTATTTAGGTATTTACATATATATTTACATCTCGATACAAAACAATCCACATTATTTAGACCATAGTTTGCCCGTAAGAAATTGTAAAACCTACAAATAAACGATGGTAAGACCATTGGTTGCAAAATTTCCGATGTTAGCTGTACAGACCTGGTGAAAAGCACAAAAGATATTATTAAAGTAGCCAAAATTGTTACATGTTTTTCATACTAAAATGTTTTATTTGATATTACAAATTAATATAATATTAAAAAATTCAGTTATAAAAATCCATTTTTTACAAAAATTCATGCAAACTATAGAGCACGTATGATGGTTGTTGAAAATTCAAAGTACTTTTATTTCATTAAAGATGATTTTGACAAAATTATTTCATTTAATCAAGACAAGTCTAAAGTATAAAAGCATTTACATCATCTTTTGGCTTAGAATTTATATTATCTTCGCATAATTGAATACAAAAATATTAAAAACATCAATCATAGAAGCATTCTTGGTTGAAGGTTGTCAAGAGTATTTTATTATTATTTGACGAATAATAACCACAGAAACAAATCAATAGATATGTTTTAGAATATTAGAATTCTTTTGAAAAAAAATTTTGGGTCCAAGATAATAAATCTCCAAGCAAACGAATCTAATTCAAGCAAATTAACCTCAGCGAGTCCAATTAAAAATAATCTTAACATCCCATATTAATATTTATTGTCGAGACACTTGGACATTTTCGTTTAGACGTGAATTATCTCCTCCTAATTTTAATTTCTGTGGCGTCTAAGCCACTGTACTCCTTCCAGTAGTACCAATAAGCACTTTTAAAATCTTTCGTTCCCGGTTGGAATAACCCATTGGGGTTAGCCTTAGCGCAGCTGAAGTACCACCAACCACCGCGTCTTGTATCAGCGCAGGGACCATCAACCGAATTTTCTGTTCTCCAGTCCTTAGTTGAAAACAGTTGTAAGTTGTGCTCGGTCATGGCATCGCCTGGAAATACAAAAATAATCACAAACTTCTACGATAGCAAATACTTTATTTCCCAAAACTACAATACCGGTTAGTGGTATTTATGCATTTTAAACCTCCTGTTGGTTGTCTCTACGACGCATCTCATCATTAGCAAAACTGACCATCTCTTGATGGACTAGATATCTCGTCGAAACCACTTGGAGGGTTGACCAGTACCGTTCTGACTCTGACTGGATGAAGATCATATGCTTAGTGATAATTTTGTTGAAGGTAATGAATTTTAATTAATTTTGTTTTCTAGTGAAGGTAGATCAATACGAATTTTTGTAGTTAATTGGCATTAGATTAAGTGATGAAGTTGGTCTCCTTTTTCTTCAGATGCAAAATTCATTGCTAATATTCAGAATCTGAGGAAGTATGATAAAAACCATATCCATTGACAAATTGACAAATGATTCGATACAAATATCTCTAAATATACAAATTGGATCCACTCATCTAACACAATTGTAGTGGAATTTATGTGCCAGTTAAATATTACGAGCTTATAACATCCGCAAAACCATGCACACAATTTTATTTTTCGTAATTTGTCTATGACCTGGTTCAGAAATCTATCAGTATGCTGAAAATAAATTCAAAATATTTATCAACCATTGAAATATGGAAGATAACCTACCGGCATCTCCAGTGTAATTTTCTATGTGCAGCTTATAATTCAATTTTTCTTCCTCTATCCAGAATGTGTCATAGAGAGCAAAGGCCTTGCTGCCATCAACGTCTTGTAGATCGAAACGTATCTGATATAACCCCTGGTTGCTTAACGAAAATATGTTATCGTTGCCTGCAAGGTAATGAAAGCAGTGATTATTACAAACAATAGCATTATCGTGTAATCTGTAGATAACATAGCCACCACTTCAAAAATTAACTTATAGCATAGTATATAATTATATAAGCAGTTCAGAGGATCTCAACAACGATGCAATTTTCGGTATACCTTCCTCACGGTCTTCTATATGTCGGATCTTTGTATGGTGTCGGATCTTTCCCTTCGGGGGTTGATCCCTGATTGTCGCCAATAGCCCTTTATAATGTTCCAGTGCGACGTAAATTAAATACCTACCTACCTATATTGGTGACTGATAAAAGTGATTATAAACAGGCCAGATGGTATGTTTGAAAGCATATTCACTATGGTAAATCAAGGCACTTTTGGTAAACTCCCGATGGCACTTTTGTTAAACTCCCGATGGCGCTTTTGACACATTCCAGATGATGTCGGAATACGTTTCGACGGATGGTTCTCTACCAAGAGTTGTATTCTGAGTACGATTCAAATCACTTCTAGCATTAGTTGGAAATGGTTTGCATCGCAAGCTCTGTGATAACAAGCACTGCGTCTATTCCTACCACGACTTCACTCTTCGTTGCGACTCATCCTTCACTTCATACGGTGCACAACACTTCGTTGCTAAAAGCAACAAGCAAGAAGTTGCTAAAAGCAACAAATGGCAGTTAAATCGATCGTAATCATTCATTTTGTTACCACGAATACAGAAGTGTACCAGCTCTCAAAAATTGGAAATAAGACAACTACTGATTTGGCAGTGGCTGGATCTATCGCATTCAGCCACTGCTCAAATTTTAAGAGAGTACTGTGGTGAACATAACTATTGCTACAAAAATTAAGTCACAATACAAGAGTAGGATGAGGTTTGGCAAGGATGAAACAAAATATTTAAAGTTCATATCAAACAAATTACTACTCCGTCCCCAGTAATTTCTAAAAAAATGATATTTTTACAACACTCCCAGAGTCTTCATTAACAACACTCCTGGTGGTTTTCAACGAGGTTTATAAAACCCGATAATATCTGGATGTACAAGATATCTAGTCATTAGAAACAATCGGACCAGCTATTAATTTAGTCATCATATCATAAAAATGTCGGCAATATCTTAATAACGAGACATCTTGTCATTACCAAAATTGGTTGGATCTTGATGGATGACATACCTCGTGGAAACCACCTGAATTGTTAACATATATGCACTCTTATTTCCATAAACTGATCATTGATATAATTTTAAGAAATACTTTACAGTGTTATTTCAACCCTCCTGGTGATTATCTAGAAGAGGTACCTCGGTTTTTGGGCATAATTGACCAGATCTTGATGGACGAAATATATTGTCATTAGAAGAAAATTGACCAGATCTTGATCTCGTCATCATAAGAAAATAGGCAATATCTTGATGACAAGATATCTCGTCGTTAGCAGAATTGATCATATTTTCATGGACGAAATATCTAGCCGTAATTAAAATTGGTTAGATCTTGGTGGACGATATATCTCGTCGAAACTACTTGGAGGGTTAAGAAGTATCACTTGTCTCAAGTGCATGCCATGGAGTGTTTTATGTTAACAATGTGATAGTGTTGTTGAATGGGCAAAATCATATAATTTCATTCACGCTCTTCTTTAGTGTGCACAACTTCCCTGGCGAAATTTGAAGAGGTCTAGTGGCGAAACTATTCTGTAGGATTCCTTCAAACTTTACCAGCAGGTTGCAGAACCTATATTAAACTTCATGGTGTTTATTTCGAAGAGGTGTCTTGTCATAAAGCAAAACTGACCAGATCTTTTTGAATGAGATATCTCGTCATTAGAAGAAAACTGACCAGATCTTGATCTCGTCATCGTGAAAAATCGGCAGTCTTGATGACGAGACATCTTGTCATTAGCAAAATTGGTCGTGTTTTGATAAACGAGATATCTCATCGAAACCACTAGGAGGGTTATTCACAGACACGTTTCGGTATTCATCAGCCGCAAATTACCCCATGGACGTATTAAACCACACATAACACTATGAGGGGGATTTTTAGTGTAAATAAACAAACCAGATTGTCTTAGATTTTATTTCTGGTGCCAAATGCTCTGGTATGATATATATGGGGGTTACTTTAAAATATAATTTGTCACCGTTTAGGCAACATTTGGCACTAGATTTAATTGCTGTTGACTAATCAACTATCATATATCAATTCTTAATGCTTTCTTCTTAATTTGTTGTCGAAGCTCCGAAATCGTATTCGAAAAGCTAGCCAAGTGATGTCAAGTTTGGAAAACGTATAGGAAACACGTATCGCTGGGAAAACACTACCGCCATCTATATTTAGCTTGGTTGCAATGCTTCTCAGTGCAACGAATCTCAACTATGAAGTACTTTTGGGAAGATTAAATTAGATGTTTTTGTGTGCTCTGTTGCAACTCGTTTACAAAGTGAAAAACATAGGAAACAGACAAACCTATCCAAAATTCCTGGCTCACATTTCCGAAACCAATTTTGTATGGGTACCAGTTTACGTAAAAATCTTCTTGCTTTGAAAACCTTCCTCTTCTCTGGATCACCTGGGGATTGAAGAAAAAATAATTACTATCTAAATTGACACCCAATGCTTCATTTAATTCATTTTAAACAACATAATATGTTACTTTGTCTTATCAAGCATTGTTATTTTAGTTTCCTACTTAATACTGTAACGAACAATGTCAAAACAATCTATAAGAGTAAAGCAATTAGAGTCTTCCAAAATTGAAATAATCGAACCAACAATATGAGTCTACGAAAGGATGTCAACGACTCCGTCGATCTCAAAACCAAATTATACAGGTATTGAACCCTGCTGTAGGTTGTATCGATGAAGTTTCTCGCCATTAACATTGACCATATAGTGATGGACGAGATGTCTTTTCATTCGAAACAACTGACCTGATCTGAACCTCGTCACCAGATCTTTATTGACAATTCATTCGGCATTCTTGATAACGAGATATATCGTCAATAGCAAAATTGGTCAGATCTCGATGAACGGATATATCATCCAAACCACTTGGAGGGTTAAAAGATGATGCAGATTTTTATAAGGTAACATGTTCATATATGAAGTATTATTTTAATATTTTGCATGTTATGAGACCATCATAAACTTTCTAAGATGAAAAAACAAGGTTAATTGCAGTTATATTATCGTATTAAGAAATGAAATCAATATCTATTGCAAACTTGTTACATGATTTTCGGTCACGAGTTTTGTTTTCAAAATATCTGATTTTTGACCAGAAAAACAAATTTTTTTTACGTAGTTTCTATCTAAAAGAACCCATCCTGAGGCAACCGACTTCTACAAGGTGCACCACTGGAAGCGTTTTTGAACGTCACCTTTTGAGATTTCCATCAGGTGCTTTGTCGCATTAATCTTGATTTTTTCTGGGTTCTGAAATTTGTCCCTTTGAGTATCATCTTCTGCCTTGGAACTGGCCAAAAAGATTTTGATCAGTCTCCGTATAGATTTCGACTGCAAGACTAAGTAGAAGTATATAAACATTACTTAATATATGCATTGCTTTTTTATCAGTCTTCTTATAGTACACGATTACACGATTAAGTAGAAATATTTACATTACTTAATGTGTATGCATTACTTCTTGATCAGTCTTCCTTTGGTGTACGACTACAATACTGAGTAGATTTATATACATTACTTTGTTATCAGTCTGTATAGTGTACGAATACAATATTAAGCAGAAATATATGCATTACTCTACACTAAGACATGGACAAAGTTCCTATGTTGTGAAAAGGGACATTTTAATTTGGACAAATAAACTTGTGAATAATAGAACATGTATGGTTAGGACTTCAAGTGGAAACAAATCTTGAAAACGATGCCCTTTGCTATTTTCGTTCTGAACCTGTCGAAATATTTACAACCCCTGGGTTGAAATACGGGTTACTTTCTTACCCTCAAATAAAATGGTTGAATGGGATGCCATTTTTGAAACTTTTAATGGAGCCACAATCATAGATTTTTATCTTTCAGTATTCTACTACTAGTTAGAATAATACTACTTTAAAAATTGATGACAAATAGGTTTTAACATGAAATAGGATTTGTACTAGTAAACTTATTAAACATATTGGGTTAGTCTTATTGTTCTATTGCTATATATGTGCAAAAACATCAATCAAACCTGATATGAATAAATGTAACAGTAATTGAACCATCAAATAAATTCGTAACTTACTGTCCATCCTCCACCATCAGTTTCCATGTCGCAGTACACTTTGATAGGCTTATTGGACAAAATGCGACTCCTTGGCCATATGTTGTAAACCCCACTCGTGCTACATCCATTTTCTAAGACGTCCGAGCAATCCATTGGCTTCTCATGTCGCAGTAGACACCCGATTTGAAGATCTAAGTAATATAAAAACTATTTAGAGTACCACCCCTAATTCCAATAAAACCCAAACTAAACTGCCATTGTTTGTGAATTGTACTAAGCAGTTAGGTATGAGACCTACTTCGCTCTTAAGAATGAACTTCATGATGCGTTATGTTCTTTTAATTCTGTCTACTTATTAAAGGTTATTCTAAATTCAGAACCTTCCTATTTTAGGAAAATTAACTCGTTTATGCAAGACCCTGTATGCACTAGTATATGCATATTTTGACAATCCATTTTTATTTAAGAATTCATAACTGCAGATGCATTAAAATACCATAACCCTTCTCGTGGTTGTCTTGACGAGTTATCTCGTCATAAAAGCAAAACTTCCCAAAGGTTAATGAACTAGATATCCCGTCATTTGAAGAAAACTGACCACATCTTTATTTCTTCATCATGAAAAAATCGGCAATATCTTTCTTACGAGGAACCTCGTCAATAGCAAAATGGGTCAGATCTGGATGGACGAGATATCTCGTTGAAACCACTTGGAGGTTTAAAAACTTCGAATATCGAATTTGATCATTAAAAGGAAACATTTAATTTCATTTTTTCCAGTGTAACCCCAAGTTAAAAAGCATTATGACAAAATAAATATATAAATATGAGTACTAAATTTGTTACAAAATAGGAATAGAAAAGTATAGTGATCGACTCCACGTTAGAAGGAAATATTAGTAATAAGTAGAGATGACAGAGAAGCCGTTACTACTGCAAATCGCTAGCAATATAATGTTTCCGTAACATAAGACGGAGTACAAAATGAATTATTAATCATTCTGGTGAATCGCGTCGAATCTTCGAGTCTAATACTGCCCTGTAGTGGTCTGCCTCTGATGCAATAACTTGTTCCAAACTTTCACCAGTCTTGGCCAAAGGAACAATTTGTTTTCCTTCTTGGATTTTGATTCCCCTTGGAGTTCTTCTAGGCGAATTATCCCGTCATTAGCAAAACTGACCAGATCCAGATGGACTAGATACCTCGTAGTAGCACTAGGACGTTTAACCCTCCTAGTGGTTGTCTCGACGATACATCTCGCCATTTGAAAAATATTGACCAGATTTTGATAGACGAGATTTCTCGTCATTGTAAGAAAACTGAACAAGACTTGATAAAACAAATCGAAACCACTTGGACGGTTAAGTGATAAGTTTAATTTCAATACGGAATTCGATACGAATAAAAAAATCAACATACTTGATTCAAACCTTTTCTTGGCATCGGTGATGAGATTCATGGCAATATTCAAGTAACCTAAATGTTTCTCTCTTCCGCAGTTTGACGTGGTTACATCGCATAAATTGCCACCTACAAAATTATTATCTATGATCAGTATTTTAGTTTCCAAGATACAAATGTATTATGTCGCTCCAGTCATTTCCTGTATGAAGGAGCTAATCAGACCTCAGTGATTATTGGGGGGTTCTGGTTGAAAAATAACTACCTTCATTAATTGTTTTATAATTCTTAATACAAATAAGAAAAACCGAAATATATCATTGATACAATTCGTTTCAACTCTAAAATAAAGCATTAGAACAATTTCTAGCGTAGCAAAATAATTACAATTATTCAATGACAATATGGGACTCGGGTTTTTTTTATTGATAACATTGATTTATACCGCGAATAGCCTTTGCTTTGGAAATGGATTCTTTCGCAAGGTCTAAAATTGCTATGGATGTTTCCTTTTCTTCACATTCTTTTGGCGTCAGGTTTCTAGATGCACAGGTGTTAGAGAGAAACGCTAAAGCTGGTAAAAATAGCACAAAGTGTAACCTGTAAATAAGAACACTTTATTAAGCCTTTTTATTCAGAATTTATAAATGCAGCAAGCAGGATGTAAAAATGTATAGAATAGTTCAGAGAATGAATTAAATTCCTTGTATGTAATTTAAAAACAAAAGCGTTTCCCAAAATTATCATACATGATTAAAAATGTTTTTAAAACTAATTAAACGATTTACTTTAATAACATTTATTGAACGAAAAACATCAAATTAAAAATCCAGAAATACAATTAAAATAGATTTTACAAAGAGCTTCGAACGAAAAGTAATGAATGCATCTGTTTTTTCACTACAAAATAGTTTCTTGGAATATAACGGACACATATTTAAAAAAGCAACCGATTAAAAAATACCAAGGTTGCCATTTAGCTACCAGTCCTATTTAAAAGGTCTGTTTTGCTTAGTTCATTTATAACGTTTTATTCTCTTTATAGTCTATCTCAAATAGTCAGAATTTTTTTATTTCGAGAAGAAAAAAGGGCTCAAATTAAACAAAAATTAGAATTTAAATTCCATAAAAATAATGGATTTTTCAGCAGTACTGGTAAAATAATCCAAGTAATCGCAATGCTCAATAGCTCAATATGTATTTCAGATTCTCCGAAACTACCGTCATGGTCGATTTAAGTAGTTACTCAGATGTTTTAGCATGCAACTTATCTAAATATGTCAACAAAGGAAATTTAAATAATGTATTTACTAAACTAAAATACAATGTGTAAAATGAAGGACATTGTATTCAAATATATGGAATACAATTTATGTGATACATCTACAAACACACAGACATAAAATCAGACGTAGAACAGGAAGACAGACAGACAAACCTAACGAAGTTCAGTCACTATATAAATCCAAGCACTCACAGTATGCAAAGTTTTATGAAAATATATTCAACCGTTTGGACGTAGTATGGGCACACAAATACATACATACAGAGAGACAGACGGCCAAACAGACAGATGAACAGACAGACACCAAACGTGCGGATTTTGAAACAGAAGGGCTTAAAACGGATGAAAACATGAAATGGGTCGAAAATCTTCAATTTACACACTCTCCATTCTTATTTATATAGACTAGCAGAATTTTCCGAACTCACTCGTGTTGAATTGGTTAACTATATATTGAAAGTGACCAGAAATAATCACTTTCCTCTTTCGTAAAAAAATGCCAAATCATTTAAGTGTAAGTAAAATAATTTTTTAACACCTTTTCGATATTTTTTATAATTTCTACAAACTACGCTGGACAAAAATACTATACATGCATATCCATCCATGTAATGCATTTAACATATATCGCATCCCTGCTATAGATACACTCTGGAACCAGGTTTGCGACATTTTCGAATTTCGACATCATTAAGGGAAAGATGACAAATAATTTCATAAGATATTCATCACAAAGATTGTTTAAAAGTGGATAAGAATTGCTTCTTGAAAATTCCGTTTTACGGCACGTGCAATAATAAAAGAATTTGTTTTAAAATTGAATGTTTCGGTACAAAGTTACCATTTTTTAAATAATAAATCGATTTGATAGTTTCTTCTAAAAAATCATTATTTAAGAAAACCTTCGTTATAAAGTTGCATAAGTATAGCTTCAATTCGTAAAATAAGCTACCTTGAACTTCTATCGCAATATGACAAAAATTTGTATTATTTCAAACGTCCTAGTTCGGATTTTTTTAAATTAACGTTCTTTCAATAATGACAAAATTCCACTTAAAATTTGCTTTATTCTAATTTACATGCTGCTTTAAATCAAATACTTTGCGGTGGTGGTGAGTGTGATGAAAAGGAAGTACAGTTTATTAAAATAATAAATATTTAAAACAAAAAAGAAAACAGCGAAATGAAACAAAATAAATGTAGGAGATAAAAAAGTTGTTCTAAAGATATAAATCCGTGATTCTTTCTTCCTCTTGTTCTCGCACAGATGCCACAATTTACAACTAAAAATTAGAAATAATTAAAAAATACGAAATTAATTCCGATCGAAAGAAACAGAAAATATAACACTGCACGTGGCAAACGAACACGTGTTTTCATTTTTTTGCAAATTATCGTCTGTCCTAAATATTCGGTTATACTTTATAGTTCGGAAAGAAAATAAATAAGGTTCAAAATACAAACGTATCCTAATCTAGAAGTAATACCTTCCAGCTACTCCAAAACTTCCAAATTATGATTGATTTAAGTATAGTTACTCAGTTGTTTTCACGTGAAACTTGCCTAAATATGTAAACAAAGAAATTTCAAATAATGCACTCACTAAACTAAGATGGGATGTATCAAATATAAAATATTAAATTAAAATATATTGAACAAATCTGATGTGATACTTGTACAAACATAAAATCAAACATAGAACGGGAAGACGGACGGAGAAACTTACGCAACCAAGTTCAGTCACTAAATGAACGTAAGAACTCAGTATGCAAAGTTTCATGAAAATATATTCAAACGTTTGGACGTAGCAGGGCACAAACATAGATACAGACAGACAGACACCAAACGCGCAAGAGACGGATTTAGAATCAGAAGGGTCCAAAACGGATAGAAAACTTGCAATGGGTCGAAAATATTCAATGTACAAACAAACACTCAATTCTTATTTATATAGATTTCATATTCTGTAGCGATTTCATAGTTTCTTTTCCAAAAGTTGGGTTTTTGGGAAGTGGGCAACTTGTGCTTATTTCTTGGGCTGAGCCTCATACAAGTACAGAAAATATTCAAAACTTTTACAAAGTTATTCCCCTTGAAAATGTAAATGAGCTCACTCCACCTCTCTTATTGTGCTCTGCGGCCTTTAAAGATATTCGATAAATTACTACATATTTTATTCGTTGTTTTTGAATTTGTTATATTTTTATTTCGTCTGATCCGACATTTCAATCTAGACCATTCAACTGCTTCGTATAATACGATACATTTCCTTTGACGAAATGGGTGCGACAAAAAAATGGTTCGGTAAAATGGATGTAATGACTAGTCAGATTCCAGAAATAGGTCTTGACTCGAGAATTAGCACCAACGAGGCAACAAAATGCAAGAAAACTACAGAACAATTGAAAAGAGGCGTTACCTCACTTCAGAAAAAGTGTCAACCGTAAATCGAAGCAAAAGAATAATGGAAGATTTTTGGATTAGATTTTTCTGGGTGGGATTAACCCTCCTCGTGATCGTCTCAATGAGGTTTCTCGTCATAAGCAAAGCTGACAAGATCTTGATGAACGAGATAACTGTCATTACGAGGAAACAGACCCATCTTAATATCGGACCCATAAAAAATCGGCAATATCTTGATGCCGAGATATCTCGTCATTAGCAGAATGCGTCATATCGTGATAGACGAGATATCTCGTTGAAACCGTTTATAGAGTTAAGACATTTTTAAGGTTTTGATGGCTCTGAGGTGGTTTGATTTTAAATATTTCACAATCTCTTTCAAATGCAATCCCATATTTGTCATTTAAACTTCAGAAAATATTATTAACCCTCAAATGGACTTGGCGAGATAACTCGTTCATCAAGGTCACCTTGGCTCAAGACAAGATATTTCTTCCTCACGATCTGGCTAATGACGAGTTCAATAGCACAAAATTGGGCCAGGTTATGATCCAAGTAGTAAAAATAAGCTGTCTTGCCCAGAACTGGCGAGAATTTCAAACAGGTTTTTGCAAAAGAGGCTGGTATCTACAGGGCAGTTTTCGACTGAAAACCAAACCACCAGAAGGGTTAGAAAAAGCTTAAGGGTGACAGTTTTTATTGAAAACTAGCAGAAGTACCCGGGGCGTTACTCGGGTTGAATTGGTTAACTAACTTCCGCTTTCGTTAATCAATTGAAATTCCTATTCATAACACGTAGCAACTATCACAATCTAGTAAAGGTACACAATTGTTAAATACACAATTTCACAAATGTAAATAAATGCCATATTTACATTTTACATTTTTGTAGAATTTAAATTTTTAGTAAGAAAAGTCTCTAGAGTATGCCAATGTTACCCAGAATGCATAGAATAGTTCAGATTATACATGTAAATGCCTTGTATGTCATTTAAAAATAAAAGCGTTTCACAAAATTATCATACAATGATTAAAAATGTTTTTAAAACTAATTAAACCACTTACCTTAATTACAGTTATCGAACGAAGAAAATCAAATTGAAAATCCAGAAATACATCTTAAAACAGATTTAAAATGTTTCGAACGAAAAGTAATGAATGCATGTTTTCTCACTACAAAATAGATTCTTGGAGTATAAAGAACACAAATTTAAATAAGGCAAATCATTAAACAAATACGAACATTGCCATATTAGCTACTGTAACACTTCCCATTTAACCCCATCTAATAAGGCGGCTTTTTATCAAAACGTCATGGTCAGTAGTTATCTAAATTAGAGATCATAAAATTCTTCGCAAGTAACCATTTGTCCATGACTTACCCGGGAAGTACTCCTACAGCACTTCATCTGACACTATATCGGTTATAAAGTCCCAAGCACTCACATAAAGCATCTTCATCTGACGTTAAACTGACATTCAAGATCTCATAAATATAAGCCTCTTGACTACACTCAAAATTCCACTTCAAGTGGATTTTTCCTTAGACGTTGCCAAATAGCCCATTGTGTTGCTCCAGTGTGACGTTAATTGAAATACCCAACCCAACCCCAACCCCCCCTTAGACGTTGCCGAAGAAACTCTGGAAAATCAGAGAGTTGCGATCCAGACCGAGAAGCGAGCGGACGCTCGTTCCTAACTTCAGCCGAACCCTTCTGTCACAAAATATCTGTTAATTTGTATATAATATCTGTAGGATATAGGGAAAATGTTGTAGTTGTGAATATAAGTTTCTAGTTATTTTACGCTACCATTTGTAACTTTCATCTCTCTATTTCATCCGGTACATTACCAGTCCTATTTTAGAATGTCTTGTTCATCTTGTTATTTGTAATGTTTTATACTATATATCGTCTGTCCCAAATATTCAGAATTTTTGTTTCGTTGAAAAAATAAGGCTAAACTAAAGTAGAATTTAAATTCCTTAAAAAGAGTTTTGGGAGAAATAATTGATTTTTCACCAGCACTGGTAAAAATTTCCAAGTAATTGCAATGTTCAATATACCTTCCAGCTACTCCAAAACTACCAAATTATGATTGCTTTAAGTATAGGTACTCAGATATTTTAGAATGAAACTTGTCTTAATAAGTAATCAAAGGAATGTAAAATAACGTATTGACTAAACTAAAATACTATGTGTAAAATAAAACATTGCATTAAAATATGTTCAATAAATTTTAAGTGACACTTGTGCCAACACATAGACACAAAATCAGACATAGAACGGGAAGAAGGACAGACAGACTATCACAACCAAGTTCAGTCACTAAATGAATGTACGTACTCAAAGTATGCAAAGTTTCACGTAAATATATTCAACCGTTTGGACGCAGCACGGGTACACAAATAAAGACAGATACCAAACACGCAAGATACGAATTTTGATTCAGAAGGGCCCAAAACACATAGAGAAAAGTTGAAATGGGTTGAAATATTCAATGTAAAGCAAGCACTCCATTCTTATTTACGTAGATATTAATTATATCGTGACGGTGTTCAGAACATTCATTGCAGTTATTACCAATTTTATTATGTGTAAGGATTTATTTATAAAAAAAAAACCGTTTAGATATATTTGAAATACTGTGTATTAAATTAAACCTCTGAAGGGTTCACACGTATTTATACGTTCTGTACCCTGAAGCATTCCCTACATCAGTTTCAACAAGTTTAGGCTTTGAATACTATTTAGAATTCCTCCAATCAAGATTATGCTTATATATTCATAATGTGTGTTGTGAGGAAAAAGCAATTCCGCATTGCTTGGCAATTTTAAGACGAGCTGCAAAATGGCTTGGATGTACCATATTCATTAAGCTTCCCAAGAGCTCGCCACCCCAATGAAATTCTTCAATTGTCGGAAAACTGAAAAAGCTAGAAGATAGCAATTTAGGCAGAAAAGAAAGTATGAGCGAAAATTGGTGGGGGGTTTACCTTTAAAAAAGGATATATATATATATATATATATATATATATATATATATATATATATATATAGCACAAAATCACACAAAACTATAGAAAAGAATACAAACTTACTTTAACAAAACCTCAAATCGACAACAACCCACATGAGGACCGCCAGCAAATGCCCTTAATAACACCCATAAAAACTTTACAATGCATCACAGTCGAGAATTCAGATTCGGAATTCCGAACCGGTTTACCGGAACTGGAATTCTGATTAGGTAAACAATTTAAATTCCAAAATTTTTCTTCGTTTTTACTTATTGAATTATATTGCTAGCCATGCTTTGTCTACGGCTTCGGCGCGCATACATGAACAGTACTGGTTTTGGGCTTCTGTTTCACTATGTTTATACTCCGGTATTTGGTCATGTTTACACCCCGGTATTTGGCTATGTTTATACCCCGGACCCAGCAACATTATATCCTCGAAAATCATAAAATGGGGAATTTTCAGTTAGGAAGCTTTTTAGAGTATTAATTACTTTCAGGTTTGTCCATGGGCTGCGCTCATTATATCCCAAGGGGAGTCGGCTTAACCATTAAACAATACGAAGCCACTTCAGTTCACTTTGACGTTTTTAGAATGTGATCGCTAAGAACATGCCATGAGACAATAAGTATTTTCTAAGATATATTCATCACTAAACGTTAAATTTGAGAAATTAAAAATTTAGGGAAACGCAAGCAATATACGTCACTTAGTATTTGAAAACATTTAAACAAACTCTAAAGGTCACACTTGTTGGGGAGATGTGCTATTCCTGGAATGAAAAAAATTAAATTTGAAAATCCTGATGGAATTTTGAGAAAAGCCATCAAAAGAGATATTTTACTTACATTTCTTTCAGAATAAATTCTAATTAGATCGGAAGATGAAAGCGTATGATGTAGAGTGAATTTAAAAAAATACTCTACGAAAATTTCCAGACTGACTTAGATGATGACACTGATTTGAGAAGCAAATGGATATTGCTTGATGTCCTTAAACATCTCGTATAGGTTATAAATGAGAAAATGGTCGGCTTTATTTGTTATTTAAATGATAAAAAAGAGAGAGATATGATTAAAAATATTATTCAGATAAGGTTGCAACTTTTCAACCTTGGCAGGTGTTGGGAGAGTAAAATTTCACATTAAGATATTCCATAATCACATATACCTTACGGCATGTGTTTGTCCTGTAGAAATGAATAAGAATTTCTCTCTATAATGCGTTATAATTTTAGGAGTGTTATCTCTCCAATCACATGCCTATTGCCACAAAAATGTATTATTTCAGCTAGATAATCGTTTAATTTTTAATTAATCTTCTTTTCACGTAATACGATAATTTGCAGTTGCTTTGAATTCAAATTAGTTTGTCTTTAGGATCCATGTTATTTTATCCACCAGGTCATCACGCCTTCTTGCGTAACTTTCATGATCGGATATCTGAAACCTCTGAACGTACATAGATATCCGAGTAGTATATTATTAGTAATGCCTTTTTCCTAAAACGCACATAATAGCTACTTAAACCTGTTCAGTGGTTGAAAGAATCCTAAGACAGATTCTAATGATCGAAGAGATCGAGAGAGAGAGAGAGAGATCGTCATATCAAACCTTGATGAAACTATTAAAATAAAAGAAATAGGTCGATATGTATATTTTGTGTATCTATTTTAATACTTCGATGATCAGTTAATATTTAATTTGGATGAAAGAGCTGGTAAAGAAATTTTTAAAGTTATCGGAAGTTATTGTGATGTCCAAATTTGCTTTTGACGAGATATCTCGTCATCAAGATGTTGTCGATTTTTTTTATGATGACGAGATCAATATCTGGTCAGTTTTCTTCTAATGGCGAGATATCTCTTCCATTCACAACTGGTCAGAGAAATAAGTTGAGACAAACAACAGAAGGGTTAACGTCATATTTTGAAGTTCAGATAAAAGCCTCAGAGTGAGTGACAATTATAGTAATCAACGTAATTAACTTTACTTAAACATAGTTGAATGCATTTATCGGTATCTTCAGACCTGCGTAATATTGCTAAATCTCTACGGAAAAATTTACAGCTCTGATGTAAGGATATCGATACTTCAATGATTTACAATGATACTTCTTAGATGATATAGAAGGCAATGAGAATTCTGGAAGATAGAAATCAGCGAACCAAAGAAAATGTAAGTGAACGTGAAAATAGGTTTATGTGTTAAAAATACCGAATCGCCTTGATGAATGGGGTGCAATTTAAGTGGAAGTTAAGAAACTGATTGCTATGACGTGACTGAGGTGAGCTCGTTTTTGCCTTGTACTTTATTGGTTGGTTGTTTTGGAGATTTATGGCTCAAGGTCCAAGCTTGGCCAAGATGCACCAAAAACAAGACAGCGTTAAGTAAAAAGTGTTGTGATTGGAAGGAAAGAGGGATTCGATGACAGAGTAGTAGGATGAACACAGAATAAGGATCGCTTGGGTATACCAGGAGAGTTATTATAAAGACAGTAAACCCCATGGGAGAAAAGATTACTAGAGTACCCCGGGTCCGTGAAGCCACACCTAAAGGAGATTTGTCTCCGAGGGCAATGCACTTTATTGGAAGTTAAAGCTTAAGTAAGACCAGTAAGAAGTTGGTTGGATTTTATGGCGCAAGGGCCATATTTGACCATGCTGTGCCAGCTACAAGACATACAATATCAAGTAATAGACAAACATACACAATGAAAGTTTTACTGACACAGAAGAGAGAAATACAGCCAGAGAGGAATGCACCTCACAGGAATCGAACCTGCGCCGCCTACAACTAGAAGGTTGCTAGCGCAGTGGACATACCCACTGAGCCATGACTAGAAAGTACTGGAAATGCTGCTTTGTACTTTAATTTAATTATACTTCATTTGTAGGTATGGAATTCGAATGTCTACACATACATTCATCGTAAATAGATGTAAATAAGTTATGAAATGTTAGTTACGATACTGCCACCAAAGTATATAAACTGTATAGAAACTAGCAGCGCAGTTTTATGCTCAGGTATGCTAGTTTATTATATTTTCTAGAAGTGTACAAGTTAAATTTTCCTCATAAAATTTAAGTACGTAGGCAGTTAATTAATGTCGCACTAGAGCAACACAATTTTTATTGATATTTACTACTTTCGGTAGGTAGTTAATTAACGTCAGTCTGGGGTAAAACAACGGGCTGTTCGGGACTGTACGGGATCAATCTCGAAGGAATTATTTTGGTTATGATAATTAATTACCGTCGCACTGGAGCAACACAACGGATTATTGGTAACGGTCCAGCATCAATCCCCAAGGGAAAGATCCGAGGACTACACCACGTAATTTTGAACCACAGTCAGATGACTCGGTAACACATGAGCTGGCACCCCACTCTCCAAACTTCCACACCACGATAATGTGAGTACATTTGAGACCATGACATATCTAACGTGTACCAGCCCCCGTGTACACGACGGTCTTTGGCTGGACCGAGCTACGAATTCGCAATCTTTCGGTTGCTAATCCACTGTTCATTCAACTGGGATACCACGGCCCGTCAAATTTTATAAAAAGCGAGAAAGAATTAGTCCTACACAAGAGTCCAGACACACACAGGTGTTACCGAAGAAAGGTTCCTGTTTCGATTCCTAGGTAAGGCATGGATGTTTGCTCGTCTGGAGTAAATAAATGTTTGACCTTTCTATGAATGGGTTGTGAATTGAATTCTTGGTGTGTATCTGATGTACAACGTACCACCAGTGGTGCACTAGTGTAATGCCAAGTAGTTCACAATTCAACCCTTGCAGTGCTAATACCACTTCTATCAACTTCTATTGGCCGTCATGGCTTAGTGGGCATGCCCACTAAGCTAGAAACCTGCGAGTTGTGAGCGGGACAGTGGAATTCCTGGATTGGTGTGTTTATATTTTTCGTGTCAGTAATACTTTCTTTGTGTGTATGTCCCTTACTCATTATTACCTGTCTTGAATCTGGCGCAGCACAGCCGAATTTAACTCTTGCGCAATAAAACTGAATCACCACAACCCCTAACAAGTTCAAATTATCCACCATTGTTTAAAAAGGCATTTTCAGATCAGAACGCTTTCATGTCAAATCAAAATAAAATAAACAAGTTATATCCACTCCTCTTTCCACAAACATACTAAGCCTAACCAAAGTAAAGTAGTGTTTGCTGTGCGAGAAACTGGAGGTGAGGACATCCACAGTTAACTAAGCTCTTCCATCCACTCTAGGAGGCCGCGTCAGCTCTGTTGGAAGAGTAACGGATTAGCAATATCGGAAAGTTGCGGGTTCGAAACTCGAACCAGCCAAAAACAGTCATGAACGCGGGGCTGGTGTACGTAAAATTTGTCGTGGCCTCAAATGTCCTCACTTTGGCGTGGTGTTGAAGTTTGGAGAGTGGAATTCTAACTCAGGTTTTACCTTATCATGTGACCGTGGTTCAGAATTATGAGGCGTTGTCCTTGATCTTTCCTTTCGGGATTGATCCTTGGGCCGCCCCATCCTGGTTGGAAGAGTAACGGATCAGCAACTGGACAGTTGCGAGTTCGAAACTTGGTCCAGACAAAGACCGTCGCGTAAACGGGAGCTGGTGCACGTTAAATTTTTCGTGGACTCAAATGTCTTCAATTAGGCGTAGTGTGGATGTTTAGAGAGTGGGGTTCCATCTCAGGTTTTGACCTCATCATCTGACTGTGGTTCAAAATTAAGAGGCGTTGTCTTCAGATATTACCCTTCGGGATTGATCCTGGACCGTCTCCAATAGCCCAGTATGTTGCTCCAGAGCAACGTTAATTATACTACCTACCGTCGTGTAACTTCTAAATACTACTAAAATACGTTAAAATACGTTAACTAACTAACTAACTAATATACGGTCTGTAAAAATACGATACGTAAAAATACAGGTCGACTAAAATACGTTAAATCTGTCGTGGCCTGAAATGTCCTCTCGTTGGAGTGGTGTGAAAGTTTGGAGAGTTGGGTAGCAGCTCAGGTGTTGTCCTCATCTGACCATAGTTCAAAATTGCTGGGTTTGTCCATGGAGCTTTTCCTTCAGAATTGATCTCGGAACTTCACCAATAGCCAGTTGTGTTTCTCCAGTGACATGAAAATTCAACTACTTACGTACAGTTTGTCAAAGTGTTGATACTTGCGCGTTAACTCAAACATCAGTATCTTCTAATATTTTTGTTGCGTCCGTAACACACACACAGATGATATTTGCTTTCTTACAGTGCCGTTACCATTCGGAACACTGCATATGGCTGTCATCTCATAGGAGTAATGTTTTCTTTTCCAACTATGAAAAATCTAAAGCAGGATGCACAGACCACGGCCCGTGGGTCACCTGCGGCTTACCGTTGAAATGCTGGTTGTCCGCCTTACCATTCGTTATTTTAACTTCAACAAGTCACATAATAGGTAATTTTAGAAAAGTGACCGAGTACATGATAAAGTAGCTCTGGTGCCAGGTATATATATATATATATGAAAATTTCGAGACGATTTTGCTCCTAGCCGATACAAAAATAGAACAAAATATTAAAACAATTGTTAAATCAATGGAATGTCCTGCTTCAAATTAAATTCTTTATTTACATTTGTGTTATCCTTCTTTGTAACAGTGTATGATAAATATAAATAATATTTATTAATTATTAATTATATGGTAATATATGTTATAATTATTATATAAATAACAGGAAAACTTTCATATTTTTGTCGGCCTTCCGAGAAGACAAAGTGAATCTATATGGCCCTTGGTCTTGACAATTATGTGCATCTGTGATCAAAAAAAAAGAAAATAGTACTGGATACTGAAGTTAATGAAGTGCAGTGCAAATTACCTTTACCTTTGAAACCAATTTTTCATTAGATATCGTTATACATAAATTCAGTAATTCCACTGAAAGCCAAAAGTTTTTAAATCAGCTGAATGAAATTGAATCCCTTAAATGTTCTATAACTTTGGGGGTTGCTTACGCGTATCATTCATATGCGTCAGTGACCAAGCACAATATTTTTGTAAAGATTCCATAGATGTATTAGAATTCAGAGGCGATTCATACACATAGCATTAGTTCAAAGCAATCTTCGCTCATCAGATTATTATTAGCTCGAGATATCAAAATCGTCCACTCTGCTCTGTCTGATAAAAGCATCTAATCGGGTGGCTAAGAAACAAATATCGGGTAAGGTTCACTGTTGCGTAAGTCCGTATCGGCGAAAAGTTAAGAAATAGCTGAAGAGAGGGAGAGCAAAGAGCGAGGTGTCTCCAACATGAAATGGGCCGACTCTCAAGTATTTGGGCACTCAACGATTTGAAGTAGAAACTTTATCTGACTCCAGTTTCATAGTATGTGTCTCTTATCATTTCGATATCAAATGCAAACAGCAATTTCGTATTTATGACTTTTATGCAATGCTTAAGAACATCAAACGATATCTGTTTGCTTCTCAATTCAGTATTGTCACCGAAGCCAGTCTGTAATTTTCTTAGAGTATTTGCGGTGTTATTTTCATTCTGCTTTATACGATTTCATCTTTCGATCGAACCAGGACACTCCTAAGAAAATGTAAGTAGTATTCCCTTTCGTTGAATTTCCATAATCGAACGTCAGATTTTTCGAAATGTAATTTTTATTATATACAAGGAATTTCCATATTAGTGCCATTTATTCTTACTGCTCTTAAATGTTGAGTGTATCATTCCTTGGTTGCAATTTTTTAAATCATGATACCTGAAATTTAAATTTCAACTAAAATATATTTAAATACTGATTTTTTCTTAGTATCTTTCTACGACTATGAAGAGGTATGGAACTGAACTGCTATTGTTAGTTCATACTTTCTTAATCAAGCGCTATTTTCATCGTGTGTCTGAAGAAATCAACTGAAAGTAATTAAAATTGTAAAGATGCTTTCAAATTAAAAATATTACGTTGCACAATTATGGAAATTTCTTTCCTTATTTTAAAGGAAATTATATATAACTACCATTGAATGTCTTTATAATAATTTTCTTTTTCCATACCATTTTATCTGCAATCAAATTGGATGTAATGGAAAGCGTACATTATGATACTGAAGGAATAAAGACATTCTTGTGTAATACAAATTAAGTATTTTTATGTATATCTTGTAATCAATTGATTTCTAAAACATTCTTTTATTTTTAGCTTAAATATGTCATAATAACAGAAATTATCAGCCTGCAATCGTGACGATAGTGGCAAAAGTGGTGTAAGGTAACCGTCGAGAATGATCTAATGGTATTGAATATAATGTAGATTCCACAAATGAAAAGGCAGAAAATTCTATAACAATACTTTATTACTTCTGTAACAAACAAGTGATCATATAATGCGTGAGATGTTGGTTGTTTGGTGTTTGGAACGGCCTTAGCCCAAGAGGCTCATGAAAGAATGGATAGTTTACATTGATCTCGTTAGAGGGAATAGTATTAATAAAAATATATTGGACCAGGAGATCTAACAAAGTTTATTGGTAGATGTCGGTGGTTTAACGAGGGAGTAATGTACATACATATACCTTGCAAAAATGAAAAATGGTAGAATATGTGGCTTTACAAATTGGTTTTTGAGGAATTACTACTGAATGTTTATTAAGGATATTAATTAAGAAAAGCATAAGTGAGGTATAGTCTTCGCTTAAAAACGTAATTATACGCATGATAAAATATTAAATAGGTTATGTATTTCAGGAATATCTTGGAAATCTAGCAGTTTATATACCTTATTGAGTTCAAAATTGTAGCATTTCAAAACCTCGGAATGAAGCTAATTCTTTCAAATACCACTTACAATTGGGAAACTAGGTTTCTCCGTTCAGTCCAATATTTTAGGTTCATTCCATCTTAAAAATTGCATCATTATACTCTCTCTGCTTGATCTCCTTTCCTCAGTTGTATTGAAAAGCGGTTTCTCTTAACCATCTGAGGGGTTCACACGCTTATATCCATTCTAAAGTTTGCAGTGTTCCCTGCATGACTTCGAACCAGTTTAGACACTCTTGACAAATAAAACCTTTACTTTGATTGTTTCAACGAATAGATGGTATTGTTTAGTCATAATGTGTTGTGGGGCAATAGCAACAATATAATACTACTTACCAATCTGGTGACACACAGAGGGCTGAAACCTTTCTGTTATGAAACCTCTTGGAAGACATAGAATTCTATTGACTGTTCTAATGACGCCAGCTGCTGACGATCTGATTATCTTACGATTATTAAAGAAATAACCCAGAGCTCCTTGCTATACTACTAAAAATGAGGCCTCAGAGATAACTACAGAATGAAATGTATCCAGGTAAATATGATGTTGCACTTAGGAAATTATTCGTCGTAGTGGCATCACAAAATGCTTTTTGCCACCATTAGAAAAATATCAGAATGAAAGCTGAGTTCTCTAATACACGATTTCCCAATTGGTCCGAATTCATGAAACAAATGCTTCAGGCTTCGTAAAAAGTAATCATTAGAAAAACAATACATAAGAAGCACATACAAATTCTAAAAAATAATGTGTCATTTTCAAAATATGTAGTTAGTTCAAATAATTTTTACTCCACAGGCTATGTATATCATGTATGTATTTGTGAATGTATCGTCTGTATCCGGGTGTAAATTTCACATATAGATAAATGTGTTTTATAACAAATTTCTAATTATATTTGAAAACTTTTAATTGCTACTTTTCTAAGCAGTAACTTTTAACACACACTGTATTTCTTAAAATTTTAAAGATTAAAATTCTGGATGGTACGTTGAAGACTTATCCTTATTTTAGAAATATAGAAAAGTGTATAGTGTATTATTCAAAAATACTATATTATTAACTATACAATGCCATATAATTATTATAATATAATTAAGTATAAAATTATGTAATTTTTTAAGTATATTAACATAAATATTGTTTATTTATCCATTCTATAAATTGATTAGATTCTGTCTTTAATTGTGTTTGTTAGCTGGGTTTTAACGCATACCTCAATATCTATATTCTATTTCACACATGGATCAACTGTGAACTGGCAGCTTAGAAGAATTTGATGTAAATTGAGCATTGAAATTGCGATGAAATTACTGCTGGGTCATTTATGATGGAAAATCAATTAGTTTTCAAAACATTATTTTTACCGAATTCGAGTTCTACTTTAAAATTCTAAAATAGTTCAAACTGTATTGTATTCAACTGATTTTATCCTTGGGAAATACGAATTTTTTGGGAAAGGTGATTTAAGGTTAAAAAGAAATGTAAGTTTATAAATGTTTTCTATTTTTAGTACTTTAAAATGTATTCATGGCTTTGATTTTAGCGATTTATTTATTTTGCCCGCAATATTGCTATAGACGACTGTTCATTTCTCCATTCATATGGTTGAAGAATTCCATTTTATGAAAAGAGAAATAAGATATACACAGTTAATCTTTTAAACTAAGACTGCTAGGCAATCCCATGTTGTAATTATTCAGAGTATTAAAATTTTTGATGCAGATTTCGCTTACAACTCAATTACACCTACAAAGCTTACATGTGTTTTACAAGTGTAAAATTAAATTATGTGGATATTTTAAGCTGTTGTACTCAATTGACAAGTAGCATTGTCATTCTGTCTGAACATGTATAAGGTCTCCATTCAGAAAGTGGATATCTGAATTTTAAAAAGTGCAAAAAGCTTTCAATTTTGAGCTGCATGCAAGTCAGAGTAAAGCAAATTTTTAAAGGAACTTTTTCTGCAAAATAATAGTAATAATGTCAGAATACATCTGATCAAGAAGATTTTTGAAAGATTAAAAGCCATTATGTGCTAGTGATAGGAGGTTCAAGTTGCCTATTTTTCGAGAAGTTATTTTGAGCAACTTTTATTACTTGTTAAAATTTGTTTGAAAATGATAAATTTCTTTCTAAAAGAGCTGTCAGGTACCTACCGTTTTCGAAATATGATTTTCTGCGCTTGTACTGAATACATTTATTTTAAAAACAAGCTATTTGGTACTTCACGTGTAACTATATGGAATTTTTAAGAAAAACATCATTTGTTTTAGGCAAATTAGTGATTAAAATGGTAGGATTGATTAATCTCAACAACTTTGAAAAAAATAAATAGAAAATGATAGACCAACAACGTGTTTGGAGGTACGTCCATAAAAATAAAAACTGATGAAGAAACTACTAACATCAACATCATGAAAAATAGTGAATGCGAAATATATTCATTTAAGTATCAATCTAGATTATTAAAATATACAGTTTAAAAATCCAACGAAGGATCAAAATGCTTTAAATACACTTGGATTTCTACAAACAAAAGCATTCTGAACTTCTTTTGATTTTTATGCTTTCGTTAATAAGAAAATGGGCCTTCATTCAAATTTAATGTGTATGAATCTATATAAGATGTTATTCCCAGTTAAATCCTATCTTTGAATTTTCTTTCCTATTAAAAATACTAGGGTAAAAATGGGTGATTCACTTTTTCCCGCCAAATGTATCCTATCGTATTTACCAAAATAAATTTTCTTTTTAAACGTCTCCATGATGTTTCAATTTACTTTTCTTCCTTTTTCAGGGGGCTCCTACACTTAAATATTTTTATGTTGTTGGTAATAGCGTCTTGTTTGTCCTCCACCAGTGCAGGAACATGTGAGGAGACAGAAACTTCACATGTGAAGTTGGATCTAGCGAAGCAATCCATTTCCGACGCAAAATCGCTCTTCCCCAAGTGCGGTGAGCAAATGTTATTCTGACTTCTTTTATACCGTAATTTGTACATTACTGTGTTCATAAAATATCAGCAAATTAATTTTTCTCAACGTTCCACAGAAGATGAAACAAACAACAAAACAAACTGCAGTCTAAAGGACAGATCCCTAGCCCATCTAAACGCTGCCTTGGATTTGATATCAGAGGCAAAACTGTTGTGCCAATCATGTGAGTATAGAATTCAAACTCTTTTTCCCCATATAATGCTATCCAAAAGACTTCATCTACGAAACATGATCAAAAGGATACAAAAAGATTACCATACCTTTAAATCATAAAAAAAACCAAAGCAAACGAAGGCTTCAAAAATAAACCTTAAAACGATAATGTTTTGGATTAAGATAGTTGGAAGGTTGTTTTATTATTTCTGGTGCATATTAGTTTTTTTATAATTATGATCAGGAAAATTGAAGGAAATAGTCGTTATATTTTAATTTTCAATTAGATTGATAATTTTACATCAAAACCATTATCAATCTATTTTTAATCTATGTTGATGAGAAATATTTTATATCGGTATGAATCATGAGGATCATTTTTAAGTAAATTTTGAAGGATTTTGTTTAAATTTATTTGAATCTTGAGATGTTAAATATATATACAAATTTTTTTCTTGCTATAATGACTACCTCTGTAAATGTGTTACTAATATTTCTATATTTGCTAATGAATATATTAAAATTAGAGAACTAATTCAAACTAATTCATAACACTATGTCGAAAATTATTTATTTTGTTACAAATAACAATGATAAAGTTAAATGCTTTATCTAATTGGAAGAGAAGAAAATTTGTTGGTAGATGCAAACAATTTGTTGTTTGTTTTTAACTGTTAATTCGGATGAATATAAATTTCTTTCCCAGAATTAATGATTTCAGGGAATCGAAAATCATTAGGTACTCAGTATGAAAAATGGAGTTAGTAAATTTAGAAGTATGTTCTTTTTTGAAATAATTGGAGGTACAGGTTTACAAGAGTACGTTATGTAGTTATTTAGAACAGAAAGAATACTGAGTTTTTCCATTATTGTATAGAAATATAAGGAATATAATACACTGGAATATAGAATTAAATTCAAAAAAGTAGGAATTTAGAACATTGATTAGATTATTAGTGGCTTTAAAGTCATGAATCTATTTTGGATATTTTTAATAATTTTCAGAAAACTATGAACGGGAGTGTTATTTTAAATAATCCAACTATTTTGATCAAAATATTTTTTTGTAAAATTTGATTTAATACTTTGAAAAATATCTTTGTAGATTTACGCATAGTTTTGGTTGGTGTCATAGTTAGTGTATCTGTAAGCTGTGTGCTTTTATGAGAGTTAATATCAAGAAGCTGAGTCTACTTTTGTGAAATTTTGAGATATAAAAAGTCAGTTAAAAGTTTTAAAAACTAAGGTTCTTAAACACCAGCTACACCAAACACAAAACAAAGTCAAATAATGGACATACACACAGGAGAAAAGTTTTCCGAAGAGGAGAGAAATGCACCGAATAAGAATTGAAACTGACGAATATTACTTAGAAAACTAACCCTTTCTTATTTATTAAGAGCAAATAAAAAATTTTTGATTGGTTTTCTACCAAACCAGTTGATGAAGAAAAGTTCCATATCCTCAAAATATTTCTTGATATCTAGAATTTTTAGTATTATACTTATTTTTATTTCTTAAATGCAATTAGTTTTTTTTATTATTTGGTAGCATGAAAAAGTAGAAATATGTATTTCATTTGAAGGTATTTATATAAGTCCATTAAAAGCATCATTAAGACCAAAAGTCAAGACAGTTTCTAATTTAGAGATACAAAAATTCTCAATTTCTAATTTTTTATTCCGCTAGTAAAATTTGTTCATTGCTTGGGTAAAATTTGTTTAGAATAGAAATTTTAGTAGAATTGAAGTTTATTTGAAAAAGGTTATATTTAGTATTGAAAGATTAATTTTTTTTCATACTTCTTAAACCTCCAAGTGATTTCGACGAGGCATCTCGTTCAATATCTGGGGCCTTTAAGTCTATCAAGATCTGGTAGGTTCTACGAATGACTAGGTATCTCCTCGATAAAAACCAAGATCCAAGTAGGTAAAACTAATCGTTCCTTGTCTAAAACTGGTGACAGTTTGGTTCAGATTTTTGCATCAGAGGCTGATCACTGCAGGGAAGTTTTCAATTTGAACATAAACCACTAGGAGGGTTAATGTTGCATTTGTGTTAGTTCTTTGAGATAGTTGAGTAATTGCAAGTTTACTCAATATATAATAAGAGTAACTGTCACAGATGCTCAAGACAGATACAGAGAGCCTCTTTACTGCAGATAGTGCAATCTCTAACACGATTAGTGGAGCTACTGAATCTATAACCAAGGCGGATAAGAATTAAACTTACAGTGATATAGAGAAGATCAGGACTCTTTTTATGATTAAGGAAGGAATGCGAAGTTTTATTAGGTCATAAATCATAGTTTTGAAATTCAAATTCATTAATTGATCTTACGAAACTAACGACTTTTTTAATGGGAAAAATATATAGTTTTTTAAGCTTCCAATAAAACCAGGTGTTGGTTTACACATCATAGAGATCTTACTTGAAGTCTGAACTTTTCTGAATTACGATTTTCTTTATGTTCACATTTTTCCCAACCTCCTCTACAACCACGTTGTGGCATGAAAAATTGAAAACTGATTTCAATTGGAAATATTAACCCGCCTAATTAATGGTTTGTTTTCAATTCAAAAACTGCCCTGTAGTCACCAGCTTCTGATAGAAAAACCTATTCTAAACTGTCACCAGATCTGGGCAAGGAAAAACTTGTTTTTCCTAAATCGATTCATAGGGCAGTTCTATCTCGACGAGGTATCGGGTCATTAGGAAAACTGATCAGATCTTGATGAGCGAGATATCTCGTTGTAACCACTTGGAGGTATAATATATGGTAAATTTTAAAAACGTAACTAAGTACAAATATTATTTCCACTTTAAAGGTTTTATTCAAATCTAAGTAACTGTTCAGAATAATTTTTTTACAACTGAAGGAATTTGTTTACAAAGGTTTAAATTCGGCATTGAAAGCTTTACTTTTTTTACTTCTGATTGTTATATTAGATGTGCAAGTTCACTGAGATAATTAAGGAATTCCAGGTTTGGCCAATATATTTTATGTCAATTTGTTGACATTACAAGAAATAAATATAATTACTACATTTATACACACAAGTAAACGTATCACTGTTTACATTGGTTTGATGAGGTTTTAAAATGGACACGTTTCCTTGCAATTTCCTTGCAAAATGCTTGCAATTTCAAACTTTTACGTTTTGTTTCGGATTACCTTCTCATGTATTTATTTTTGAAGTATTTGTTTGCTTTGGTTTTGTGCTGTTCCGGGCTTGTTACGTTTTCCTTGTTCTCTTCGGATCCTCATACGCCTATTATCTGAATCCAGTAAAAATCTTGACTCATCCTTGAACACTACATTGGACCATTTCACTGCTTTAAGAAACTCGCATGCACACATCATACTCGACACACCTTGAAACGAGCTATTCTAGCTTTAGCTCTTACAGAGGCTGAAACTCGTGGTACCCAGGCATACAGTCTTTCCAGGCAGTGTATTCACCACACAGCAGTGGCAGATACTGATCTTCCAATTGTTGTAGAAACCATTGCTTTTAGAGTTGATGCGGTCACTCGTCGATTGCGCTTAGCCAATAAAGACATACTTATCATCAGAGAGTGAGGCCACCCTTGGACTATCATGAACCCTTAGATTCCTGACAACTGACCCACTCGTTTGAAATTGTTTGCATAGACGAGAAATCGCACAGTGGGCAACACCAAACAAAATAGGGACGTCTTTAGTAGATTGTAGTAGTGTAGATCTTTAGTACTGCTTCAAGCCTCCCACATCCCGCCAGTGTTGAGAATCATCCAGTCGTCTTCTTTGTGCCATAATTCACCTCATCTAATCCACAAAAAACATAAAGACTTTAAAAAAAATTTCTGTTAAAATTTAAACTCATCCTATGACAGGCTTCAGAAAGCGTCTTGTTCTCCCAATGCCTAATTTGCATATAAATAAATATATATATATATATATATATATATATGCACCAAGGACACACACCAAAAACAAGCACAGCGCAAAATCACACAAAACTATAAAAGACGATACAAATTTACTCAAATGCCATTCATAACGCCCAATCAAAGTAATACTATTCATCACTGTTAAGAATCCGGAATTGGAATTCCGACTCGGAATTCTGAACCGGTTTATCGGAACTAGAATTCCGATTCTGAAAAAGAAAACAAAGTGTAATTATAGTTAATAAAATTGATAGTCAACTGGCAAGTACCCAAAAATAATAAGCCGTTATGGTTAACATTTACACTACGGCACCCAAATTTCGTTACTCGGGTCTCAGTACGGTAGATTTCTTTTGACTTCCTTCCCCCTAGAGGACTTGTGAAATAGTCGTTAATGACTTTTACGACTGACCACCTAGGCGCTTTCCTTTCATACTGTTTGGCATACTAGAGATATCACCTCCACACTTTCTGAGTTTCCCAGCGTTCAAAAAATGATCGACATCATAGGGCTTCCAACAAAAGGACCGTCCTTCTTTAGGGGAAGTCTCTGACAGCTCGCAAATGGTGATCGATGTCAGAGGTCACCTAAAAGGGAATAAAATCTTCGTTACAGCATCTGTACCTCTAGAAAGGAAAATTCTCACTGTACGACTGTTGTACTGCCCGTAGTCTAATCATCATTAAATAAATATAAGTATTTATAAATCTTTCAAAAATAATCCTATAAAAAGAGGGTGGGTATTATTATTAAGAGGTGTGTTAATAGGATTATTACATTGAAAAAGAAAGTTAGATGTGGAGTTACAAATTTTATTGAAACGTACCAGGTGATTAGCATTGTATTATAATATATTCTTTTAGAAATACTTAAATTTCAATATATTAATTGAAAAACCGGAAATTCAAAATCACATCTCTCATAAATATTAATATCAGTTTTATTATTTACGATGAATATATTCAAGTGTAGAAAGACGGCTTTTTTATTATCTGTGAATTAGTTTTTAATAAATATAATTCATTTGGGTATATCGATTTCCATATTTAGCAAAATTGCTATCATTAAAAACATCAAATCATTGATATATCAAAAGGCAGAATTAATTTATAGGCAAATTTTTTTTCATAATAATGTAGAAATAAATTAGCAAGAATGGATGAAAAAATTGGAACCCTTGGGAATACCCTTAACTTGAATAAATGCTCACCGTTAAAAGTAAAATTATTAAAGATACAAAAGTTAACCAAAAAATCCCAATCCTCAAAATCAATAGTAATTAGATTTGTAAAGTCATGATAATAGTAATTTATTACATCTTTAAGCATATAACATTATAAGCATCTTTAAGCATATAACATTATAAGCATCTTTAAGCATATAACATATAAGTATCTTTAAGCATATAACAAGAAGCATATAAGCATCAACACCATATTGTGTTGACTGGATCTGGCTCCTCCTTGATGACGCCCTGATCTACCAACATTTCTTCATTTTGTTTCAAAATTTTCTCTTAAATTTAAATTCCTAAATTTTCTCTTAAATTTCAATTTCTATATTTTCTCTTAAATTTCAATTCCTAAATTTTCTCTTAAATTTCAATTCCTAAATTTCTATTTTTTGAATTATATTGCTGACCATGCTACGTCTACAGCTTCAGCGCGCATACGTGTTCAGTACTGTTTTTGGGCTCCTGTTAGACTATGTTTATACCCTGGTATTCTGACTTTTTATCTTTTGGCTTTCTGCATGTTCCATTTTTGACCTTTTGGCGTTTTGCTGGTCTGCATTTCTGGTACTTTATACTTTAATGTTTTGTATGTTTGATTGTTTATAACATATATTTGTTTATTAATATGTATTTAACAGTGAATACTGTACATAACAAAGGGGTCTATTCTATTCAAAGGTCCCGTATCGAAAGATATTGAACATCACGAAAGGCCCATGGACTGTTCGGACGTCCGTACTAAGGGCTTGAAGAAAAGTGGCGTCTACCAAGTGTGGCCTAGAGAACGTGGCGTCAACTCCAACAAGTCGATTGATGTCTACTGTGACATGGAAACCGATGGTGGAGGATGGACAGTGAGTTACACTTTTCCATGTAATAAATAAAACTGTGCTATTTTATTCGTCATGTTCTTACAAAGGTTCTACGGACAATCTTCACTAAATGCAAAATAATGTAAATCTAAAAACATTTACAAATATTATTCAACTCAATTAAGAGCTGAATAAAACATATCAAAAAGGTATAGTCATGATACATTGGGTTACCTTGGAAAAGTAGACCCCTTGGAGGAAAATCCTTATAGGAAAATTAACGCCCAACATAAATATTCTTTTACATTAATTGCACTCCAGTCTCGTAAGATCTGACACCCTCTTTTACACAACTTTACAATACTTCAGGACCCTTTTTAGCAACTGAAAAATGATTGTGTAAAAATCCATGGATGTTAGAAATAAAAAGTATTGTTTCTTAACATGTTTCTCTTAAATTTTTAATGACTTCTTAAAAACCCCTTATGAGGATTTGCATGTTCCAATGTTCAATCCCAAAATTTCAGACTTGAAACGGTTATCTGATATATTCAGTATATGTACATACTTCTAAACATTTTGTTGTTCAAAGTCGTGGATTTCCACCTGAATTATGTGGCGTGGTGTGGAAGTTTGGAGAGTGGGGTGCCAGTTCAGGTGTTATCTCGTTATGTGACCGTGGTTAAAATTTACGTGGTATTGCCCTCGTATTTTTCTCTTGGTGGATTGATCCCGCACCATCGACAAGAGTCCGTTGTGTTACTCCACTGCGGCGTTAATTAAAATACCTACCCTGAATTACGAGATAAAATGTTTTTTGAAGCTGGACATTTATTTCATTGATTATAAGTGCACGTTCAAATAAGTGAAAGAAAAAATATTCAACAATCCACGACTTTGAACAACAAAATGTTTAGAAGTAAATTCATATACTGAATATATTAGATAACCGTTTAAATTCTGTTATTTTGGGATTGAACATAGGATCCTGGAAATAGCAGTTTATCATCGATATACAGTAACTCAAAAATTGAGTTTGAAAAATTGAAAAAAAAATTTTAAGAGTGAAGGATGATTTTACAATTTTTGAGTGACTTAATTCTATGACTAAGAAATGATTTAACATTCATTTTCAGTGAAAATTTCATTTGATGCTTTTAATTTAATTTCCATATAGAATTATCAAACCATTTGAATGGGCAGTGTTACTCTATAATTTTTAGTACAACTGTAAACATTTGATCATTTAAAAGATTCGAGTTTTTAATGTTTCACATTTGTTCATCTGTTTAATGTGACTAGCAATTTTTTAAAAATGTTTTGGAGATTTTAAGTGAAACAAGGTACATGTGATCTTGCTTTACATTATTTTATTGCTTAATGTTTCGATCCTATTTCTTAGGTAATTCAAAGGAGAGGTGACTTTGGAAACCGAACAGACTTTTACCAAGATTGGGAAACGTATAAGAATGGCTTTGGAGACTTGGAGAAAGAATTCTGGCTTGGTAAGTTTTCTTGATTTCCTACAAATTTCCTACAAGTTTTTTAAACCTTCTGGAGGTTTATATTCGAGTCGAAAACTGTCCGGTAGTGGCCAGTCTCTGGTACAAAAACCTGTTCCAAACTGTCACCAGTTCTGGGCATGGGACAATTTGTTTTTCCTACTTGGATCTTCATTCCCCTTGGAGTAATAGGGCAGTTTTGTCTCGACGAGATATCTCGTCCTTAGTAAATTTGACGAGATCTTGGACGAGATATCTCGTCTAAGCACTCGGAGGTTAATACCAAAACATTCTTAGAGGGTCACATTGAAGAACTGACGTCTTGAAAATCGAGGAGCTGCATTATACACATATTTCAAATGGCATACATGAGTTAAATTTGATTGTGGTTATTATAGATGACGAGATGGAAGAGAGTTGCAGTTTCAGTTTGAGAAGCACCCAAAGAGGATGACCATCGGATTTAGAAAATTAAAAAATTACTCTTTCCGACTTGCATGGTCCTGCAGCCCGAAGTCAAAATTGAAATTTCTTTCAGATCGTCTTTTGAAAAAGTATTGAACGTCATGAATTATCACTGTTAAGTATGTTGCGTTAGACGATAAATCCGCATCCAATGAAATCAGTATTATATGCGAAAATATGGCAGTAAGAAACTTAACAAATGACTGAACTGAAAGAAATCGGGGACTAATTGCATATGGTGCAGGAATTAAAAAATGTTTCTAAACTATTTTTAATAAATTTTGATATTGCTTGTCTGACATTTGTAGCGATCCGAAAACATTTCTTGCACGTACTTAACTGGGAATGCATCAACATAAGATAATTTTCACAAAATCTTCTGAATCAGAGAGTCGAATCCTTTTTATCTCAGTTTTTTATTGAAAAAACGCCTACATTACTTAAATCTGTGTTTATTTTTCAGGAAATGAAAAAATATACTCTCTTACCAACCAGGGAGCATATGCAGCACGATTTGATCTAGTGAATGTCAAACGAGAGTACAGATACGCTGCCTACAATTCCTTTTCCATCGGCGATGAGATGTCGGGCTATGTTTTGAACATCCAGGACCATACAGGGAATGCAAGTAAGTCTATCCAAGTAGACTGTACCATACATAGAAATAGAAAAATTATTAACGCTTTTTGTAATTCAACATGCCTCCATCAGGAATAATGTGCTCATTCCTCTATATTTCTAAAGTATGACGTCTGTCTCTGTTAGAGTGTTTCTCTGCAAACAGCAATAGGAAGTGGAATTATATTGGTATGCATGCACTTCATGTTTCATCCTTGAAGTGACGTAGCATAACATGTTACTCGGATGCAATTTCAGAATGTCGTTTATACAATTGATCATATATGTAACGTTTTAAAATTTCCATCACATAACTAAGTTAACATCACAAACACTTGAAGGATTAAAAGACAAACTTGTTTTGAATTCGTCGTATCGGTAGGTCTCAACACTGTAGTACTGTTTAATCGTAAAATTATATTTCAATGTAAATCTGGGTATGATTGAAATAAAAAAAGCTCATAGAGTTCAGCAAAGTGTATTCGAAATCAGACGTTTCAAAAATAATAACATTATGTAAAAGACGAAGGAAAAATTCACATTTTTCAATAATACGGATGAAATTTGAATCGTTCAGAGAGTACATGATAAACAGTGTCCATTGTTCTAGAATTCTCATACTATCCCATAAACAACCATAATTATAACCAGAACAGGCCATTCTCAAATATAAAAGTATTTGTAGACACAAAGCTTACACCACAATGCAGCAAGAAAAAATATTAATTAGCAAAATTAAACTTGAAATTTTTTTTTCAATCTGTGTTTTGTGACTAGATTAAATTTCTATTGTCTAGATATAAAAAGAAGTCATACTCGTAAGGTAGCTCAACTAAGTGCTAGATTTTCAGAATTTAAATCTAATGTGAAACGTCCTGGTAGTTCCTTAAAACGTCGGGTATTTATTTCACAGACCAGAGTGCCTTAGGTGAAGGCAAACTATATTTTGTGGGAGGAAATTTGGATCATTTTATGCATACCACATTCTGAAAGAAACAATAAAAGTGAGCAAGAAATATATTGATTGGAAGTGACATTTTCTTTTAACGAGATGCAATCTCATGCTTGATTTTGAGGTGACCTGAACTGATTGACTTGAAATTGAATTAAGAGGTGTTTGTTGCAATATAACTGTTCTATATAAATGTTCTATGGAATCATTTAAAACAAAATGATTCCATAGAACATTTCCAGGTTCAATACAGTAAATAACCAGCTTTATTTCAAGTGTGAGGAATTGTACCGATCACGATATAAATTTACTAAAAACAATGTCAATACTTTTGTTGATTAAAATTATAAGTAAATGGTTGAATTTACGTCTCACTGGAGCAACATAAGGGCTAATGGTGACGGTCCGTGACCAATTCCGAAGGGAAAGATATCCGAGTACACCTCGTAATTTTAATACATGGTCAGATGACGGTAAAAGTAATAAGAAAATGTATTTTAAGTACTAAAAACAAAATCTGTTTAATTTTGGTCATACTTAAATATGCCATAAACTTCATTGTTGTAAAATTTCCTTTTAAAAAATCTGTAGTTTTCTCCTGTATTCTTCCACATAATAAAAACTCTTTTAAAATTGTGAACGTTAGCATTAAACATGTATTAAATATATTTTAATTTATTACGTGAAGTTTTTGAACAACCTTAATTATTCAAAGTTTACAATAGTTTTACCATGCTTACTCATCTGTAAGATTTTCAATTTCCTCTACTGTACCTTAATGCTGGAGAAAAATGTAACATAAAAGCACCTCTGTTATGCTAAGACATTTTTTTACACACAAAGAATCTTTATATTCGAACAAATTTTCTTGCATCAAAGGATATCAAACTGACTTTAACTGGGAAATATATGCATATCTTGGTGAAATGTCTGATGATTAAAATTAAATCATATTCTGACGCCATATAAATAGACTATATGGATGGTGACCACCACTACTTAAAGAGTAACATTTTGGTTATGTGCAAAGAGCATCCATATATGGTGTTAGGTCTTCAATCATAGATCTTAAGCATAGTTTTCTTTAAATTACTGGATCATGTTGGGCACTACAGCTGTTCAGAGTAGGGTACATAGAAGAGTTTCACCTTGATGAAATTATTTAAACCTAATGGTATGCATTAATTATTTGGATATTTCTTATCATATATGTTTCTTTTCAGCTAATGACATGAAGTTCAATAACGGCATAATGTTCTCCACAAAAGACAGAAAAAACGACCGAAGAAGTAGTACCGGATGTGCCATTATGTACAGCTCCGCCTTCTGGTTTTACGAAGGCTGCGGTTACGTTAATCTGAATGGAATTTACCAACCAGGAGTGAAAAGCGAAAAGAGCATTTGGTGGTTCCACTGGCAGAATTACGAAGGTCTGTACACTGTGGAGATTAAAGTAAGGCGTAACAACGTCTAGATTTGGAACACAACCAACTGAAGAAATCTTCGGTTAAGAAAATGGAAACTAAGTTAACTTAAAGAAATCAAATCTAAAGCCTCTGAATGATTTTTACACTGTACTTAGATTTATTTCAATTCTATAAATAAAAAAATTACTGTAACATTCTACTATAGTGTTAGCTTTTTCATTTGTAGTCGTAATGAATTTCTTGTTTCCATTTTTCCTTTATTTTCTTTTCGTAATAGACACATATATGTAGGGAACATAATACTTTCCTAGAGACAAATAGTTTGAATTTAATAGTGTTGTCTAAAAATTGGACAAATTACAGAAAAAAGGGAAAGTAAAAAAAACTTTATCATGGAAGAAATAGACCAAGTAATTTTGATTGATCGTTAGTGTAGAAGCTATTTTTAACGGTGAGCATTTATTTATTCAAGTTAAGGGTATACCCCAGGGTTCCAATTTCTTGCTAATTTATTTCTTCATTATTATGAAAAAATTTTTTGCCTTCAAATCAATTCTGTTTTTAGATGTATTGATGATTTAATTGTTTTTAATGATACTAATTTTGCTAACATTTGGAGATCGATTTACAGAGATGAATTATATTTATTAAAAACCAATTCTCTCTCTCTCTCTCTCTCTCTCACACACACACACACACACACACACAGATAATAATAAAGCCGTCTTTCTAGACTTGAATGTATGCACTTTAAATTATAAAACTGATGTTAATATTTATGATAAGAGAGATGATTTTGAATTTCCGGTTTTTTAATTAATGTATTGGGATTCTAATATTTCTAAAAGAATTTATTATAATACAATTGCTGGTCAACTGGTGCGTTTCAATAAAATTTGCAACTCTAAATCTAACATTCTTTTGCAATGTAATAATCTCATTAACACACTTCTTAATAATAAATACACTCACTCTTTTTATAGGATTATTTTTGAAAGATTTAAGAATACTAATATTATTTAATAGCTTATTTTGGCGACTTTCCTGTTGACTATCAATTATATTTGATTTAATAATTATAATAGGTTTATTAATTTATTAAAAAACTGGATATGAACACTATCTTTTCGGTTTCCGATTCCGATAAGCCGATTCGGAATTCCGTGTAGGAATTACGATTACGATTTCTCATCTTTTGATTTTTGGGCGTTATGAATTGCATTTGTTGGCGGTCCTCATGTAGTTTGCGGCGGGTTGTCGTCGAGCTTAAGTAAATCAATGTGGGTAAGTTTGTTTACTTTTCTTTGGTATGTGTCCTTGGTTGTCCCTGGTGTTTTTTTTTCAAACTTTTGTTTTTCTAATTTATATTTTCTAATTTTGCCTTTCTTCTTATGGTGTTTGGAGGGGTGTGTGGGCTACTTTTGGTGTACTGCCACTCACACGCAGAAAACACCATATTGTGTTGACTGGGTGAGGCTCCTCCCTGATGGCGCCCTGATCCACCAACACTTCTTCATTTTTTTCAAAATGTTCTTAATTTTCTTAATTTTAAAATTTTTGGATTTCTCTTTGTTTTAGTTTATAATTTTGAAATATTTTACTATCAATGTTGTGTCTGCAGCTTTAGCGCGCATACATGGACAGTTCTGCTTTCTGCTTTTTGGCTTCTGCTTAACTATATTTACCCCCAGTATTTTGGCTTTTTACTTGTCTGCACTTTGATCTTTTGGCATTTTGCTGGTCTGCATTTCTATTATTTTACGTTTTAATGTTTTGTAGATTTGATTGTTTTTTATTATATATATATATATATATATATATATATATATATATATAATATCCCCACATGTAAACTCCCCAAATAGGCTAACCTGGAACTAACCACCCTTAACTGTAACCCCTTTGTCTCTCCTGCACCCAAAACTGGCTCCCTGATCACTCGTAGTGAAGTAGCTCCTTACATTCTATCTGCCCTGTCAGAGCTCTGATGTTAATATTGCATAATTAGTTCTAATGTGCATTGAATTTTAATTGAAAAGTTATATCTTTCATAGAATTTTTTTATTTATTATATCTTCTCTATTGACTATTGTTGCCTGAATGTGCTAGATAACTTGCTATATTTTGTGAAACATAGTTGCCATAGTCAATCACTATTAATTAAGATAATTGTTTTGTACCAATTTGAATTTGATTGAGTTTAGTTGTGAGTACCTTGATTTATAACTTCTCATGATATTAAGATCAGGAAAAATGCCAGACTCAAATAGGGAAAATAGTGTTGAGGTGATCAGCGTGCAGCAGCGTGGCACGGAAATTGTAGATAACAGATTTCGGAAATGTGAAGAAAGCAATAAGGAAGACCTTTGGAAGGTCAATAATATACATAAATTTTCAAAAGGTAGAGCAATAACGGAATACGTTAACTCCTGTTTGAGCATTAGGAAATGGGAGGAATTGTGTTCCATATTGGAGGGAAATTTTTAAATTCGACCTATTTGTCACTAGGGGACTTTACGAACCTAACATACGACCAAAAAGAAAACATAACTAAGTACTTTCATAAAAAGCTTGAATGTGGGAGGAGTACAAGTTTATAGAGTCAAATGTTGTTAGAAGGATTGACGGATGGTCTCCCTTCCGGATATGAAACAATTGATGATAGTTAATCCCCCGACAAACCCCACAGAATGGCTTAACTTAGCTGTTAAATTATGTAAAGCATGTGAAAAACAAGTCACAAGCCCACTTCAGATGATTCAATACAGAAGCAACCTAATTATTATAGGCCAAGTCAACCTAGTTATTATAGACCAAATCAACTTAATTATTGGAGGCCAAATCAACCTAACTATGGATCACACAAATTTAGATTAAATCGTCCGGCCAAATTTCAGACTCGTTCATTTTCAATCCCAACTACCCTCATCTCCTTGTAGAATTTGTGAAAGTAGAGGGATATTCAATGCTTTTCATTGGGCGCAGACATGCTCATTCAAAAACCAAAGCGAACAATATACTACACCAGTTAATAGCACACAAGAAATGCCCAGGGAAATGGGTACATCTGTGGAAAACATAAGCAATTAGTGACAACTATTTGTAACCGGTTACTTAAAACCCAATGCAAATTTACCTGTGCCTCTGCATTACATAAATCAAAATGAACAGTTAAGTTTATCGATTCTTATTGATACTGGTTCAACTATATCCATTATTCCAAGAAACCTTATCCATAAATTATATCTAAATTTATTATATAAAATTGCCCAGATGTTTATGTGCAACAATCTCAAGGTAAATTTGTCATCAGGGAGAGACTAATTTTGCCATTGACTATTAGAAATATTATTAATAAGGTCATATTTTACATTATTAATAATGAACTTCCTTATGCATTATTAGGTCTCGATAATTGTGCTTGCTTTAAATTGCACTTGCGCATTGATTTTACTTGCGCATTGATACAATCTGCAGAGGAGTTTTTCAAAATGATACTTTTCTAAACAATAAACATTGTTCCAATACACAATATTTATCTTTGCATATTAATAATATTATAAGTTCAAGGTAAGGAAATAATGAGACCGGAAGTGGTTTGTCCAAATTAATAAGAGAATTCCAACACATGTTTTCTGCTGATAAATATGACGTTGGTTGTATACGAATGGAACCTCAAAGTGTCATATTGAAATCTGAATTGCCTTAGACCATATAGAGTTTCCTCTAAGGAAGAAAATGAAATTAAAAGCCAAATAGAACAACTTTTAAAAGCAAATATCATTAAAGAAAGTTCCAGTCCTTACTCTGCACCTATAACCTCAGCACATAAGAAAACCAAAAGGAAAACTCGTTTGTGCATAGACTTTCGAAAATTAAATAATATTACAAAAAATGATAAAGAACCCCTTCCAAGAATAGATGTTATTTTGGATAAATTAAGTTCGGCTAAAGTGTTTTCAACTTTAGACCTTCCTTCAGGCTATTGGCATGTGCCCATACATCCTAACGATACTGAAAAATTAGCTTTCGCCACTAAATTTGGATTTTATGAATGGACTACCTTTTGGATGGAAAAATGCACCAAGTGTGTTTTAAAGAACCATTCGTAGGATATTGGCAAAACATAAAGTTGACTTTGCCTTAAATTATTTCGATGATAATATTTTTTTTTCTGCTTCTGAAGTAGAACACTTTGTCCACACTTTCAAATATGTGAACAGGAAAGATTAAAATCGAAATTTGCAAAATGTACTTTTGCACAAAGCAAAATATATTTTCTAGGATATGAAATTCAAGTTGGTCAAATTGGACCAGAAAACACAAATATTGAAGTCATCAGAAACCTACAATCTCCTAGGAATGTAAAGGAATTGCAGAGATTTGTGGGTAGTATAAATGCATATAATAAATTTATAGGGAATTATGCTAAAATCAGAGTTACGCTAAACAAATTATTGAAAATGACACAGTGTGGAATTGGACTGAGGACTGTTAGGAAGCGTTACAAATATTAAAGACTGTCTTAATGTCCAAACCTATTTTAAAATTATTTAATCATAATTAAACATGTCATATGTTTGTCGATGCCTCGACCGAAGCAATTGGTGCCATTCTTAAGCAAGAAGGACCGGATGGTGTGCTTCACCCAATATCCTTAAGACAATTAAGATAATACGAAAAAATTATGCTATAACAGAGCTTGAATGATTAGCAATTATAGATTCTCTTGATAAATTTCATCATTATGTCCATGGTTCCAAATTTACAATTCATACTGATCACGCCGCTTTAGTATGGCTTAAAAATGTGAAACATCTTACAGGAAGACTATTCAGATGGTCTGTTAAACTTAGCATGTTTGATTGCGAAATAAAATATCTGAAAGTCTCCATCAACGTAGAAGCTGACATGCTATCCAGAAACCCCATATCACAGTTCCTTCATCATAAAGTTCAGACCTCTCATTTATTAGCCTTAAGGATCATAAAAGAACATCAGCAAGCTGAGGTGTATAATGATAAAAGATATAAAGTAGAAAATAATGTTATTATAATATACAAAAAGGGTTTTAAGAAAATTGTTGTACCAACAAACTTAAGGAGAATATTGGAAGATACACATAACCAGTTTGGTCATCCAGGTGTACAAAAATGCTAAATTTAATCACTCCACAATATTATTGGCCGCATGTTACGTAAGATCTTAACAATTTTGTTTTAAACATTGTGAAACATGTCAGTTTAATAAGAAAAGTCATCAAAACAGATATAGATTATTATCTTCATTATCTCCCATTGGGAATACTTTTGACATAATTTCAATAGATACTGTAGGTAGGCTTAACTATTATATATATATAATTCAACAAAAAATATTTAAACATTGTCATAGATCATGCCACTCGTTACATTTGGACTTTGGTGTCTAAAAATGAAAATACTGAAACTTACACTAACTGTTTAAAACAAATCTTTCAAGTTCAAACACCTAAGAAATTACTCAGTGATAGAAATGGTGCCTTCACTTCGTCGAGATTCAGAAAATTTCTTAGAAATTATGACATTAAACAACTTTTAACTTCTTCTCGTCACCCTCCAACCAATGGGAAAACGTAATGCGTTAATCAATCTATTGTCACTAGACTTAAATGTAAAGTTAATACTATATCAACCAAAATTCCTTGGACTAAATTACTAGAACAAGTAACACTGGAATATAACAATACCCCTCAATCAGTCACCCAATTCCCTCCTGCTTATCTGATGTACGGAATATTACCTTACTATCCGTCTTTGGAAGGTGAGGAATATTACACAGCTCTTGAAGAGGCTAGGAAATTGGCATTGACAGGATTTATAGATTTTCACTAGAAAAATAAAATCAATTACGACGCAAGATTTCTCCCGGCTCCTTTTAACCCAGGTGATGTTATTAAATATGAAGAGTTTCATTACACCAATACACGTAAATTATTTCCACCATATTCTGGGCCTTACACCATCCTTACAAAAACTTCTAATGTGAATTTCGAAATTAATAGACCCAATCCTCAAACAAAAAAGTCATCTGAAATTGTGCATGTTAGTAAATTAAGGTATTTTACCCCCTGATAATATCAAACTATTTCATGAATATTAAGCATACAATGTTAGGTCGAAGAAATAGTTAACCTTAGCAAAGGGGAAGGTTTTTAATCCGAACTTGGCTGACTCGGGGTTAAGTTGTTTCTTCCCCAGTTCCTTGTTATCATTTCTTTTATAAACTTTGTAGAGACAATAATTGGTGTGTATTTTTAACTCGTTTTCAAAGATTGTTTCAGAAGGCTCTTACAAAATATATTCAAAACATATTTATACCCATTTCTCCAATTTGTGTCAAGTTTTATAAACAAAAATATTTTTATTAATATTCTGAGAAAAAATAATTGAATTCTCATAAAAGTATCTGCTGGATGGAGGAAGCAACGAGTCCAATTAAAAATATCATTGTGAAAGAACTGAGATCATTTTTCATCATTATCATGATTAATTAACCAAAGAAGATAAAAAATAAATGAAATACAAAGGCATGGACTACAATCAAGAATGGACAGTCAATAGACTGAAAGTTATTCCAGATTGTGTGCTTTTGTGTATAAATTATACTTTATTCGTATAAGTGGATGTTTCCATACACGATTGTATGAGAAAGTTATTATTGTATGCATTCTTATAGTTGAAATTGTGTGAGAATATTTAGTTACCTTTAAATCGTATGGTTACATAATGTGCACGATTTTGGCCTGTCGAAATGTAAATTAACCTAGATCTGCTTTTCATGGAATATGCACTCTAAAATGTTGGTATATTTTTCATATATTCTAGTATTGTGTTATTATGTTCAGTATACCATTATGTTTTGAATATGCGTCAATGGAAGTGATGGAGAGACTGAATGGTGTTATTGCTCATTTTTTTCAAAATTTCCTTAAATTTCTTGATTTTAAAATTTTTGGATTTCTCTTTGTTTTGTAATTTTGAATTATTTTGCTATCCATGTTGTGCCTGCAGCTTTAGCGCGTATACATGGACAGTTCTGCCTTCTGCTTTCTGGATTCTGCTTGACTATTTTTTGCCCCCAACTTTTTTGGCTTTTTACTTGTCTGCTTTTTGATCTTTTGGCATTTTGCTGGTCTGCATTTCTAATATTTTGACTTTTTGATCTTTTGGCATTTTGCTGGTCTGCATTTCTATTATTTTACGTTTTAATGTTTTGTATATTTTGTAATTTGATTGTTTTTTATTATATATATATATATATATATATATATATATATATATATATACACTACCTGACATTGAAAATGCAACACCAAGAAGGAGTTGGCAGAAAGTGATGAAATTTGGCAAACAGAGAGACAGCAACGAGCAATAAGTGATCTTTATTGCAACATTATACACCTTGCCACTGAGCAGCAAGAACGTCTGATCAGTAGGTTGTAGGACCACCACGAGCGGCGATACAGGCAGCAACACGTCTAGGTACAGTCGCAATGAGCGTGCGGATGGTATACTGAGGGATGGCCTGCCCATTCCCTGTCAACCATTTGCCAGAGTTCGTCTTCTGATTGTGCCGGTGGCAACGCATGCAAGCGACGTCCAATGACGTCCCAGAAATGTTCGATAGGTGAGAGATCAGGGGAGACAGCTGGCCAGGGAAGCACCTGGGTACCTTGCAGGGCATGTTGGCTGATGTGTGTCGTGTGCTGCCGGGCGTTATCCTGCTGGAAAATGGCATTCGGCACCCCCTGAAGGAAAGGTAGTGTCACCGGCTGCAGCACGTCATCCAAGTATCGTTGGGCCGTCATAGTGCCCTGAATACGGACCAGAGGTGACCTGCTATCGTAGGCGATGGCGCCCCAAACCATTATACCGCGTTGTCTCGCGGTATGGCGTTCCACAGATGCGGCCGGATTGGCCTGTCACCATTTCGGCGCCAGACTCGTACACGGCGACTGTCATTGCTAAAACAGAAGCGTGACTCGTGTGAGAACACCACACTGTGCCATTCCGTCGTCCACGTGGCTCTATCCCGACACCATTGCAAACGGAGACGTCTGTGCTGTTGGGTCAATGGTAGTCGTCTCAACGGGCGCCATGAGTGCAGGCCGCCAGCGATCAATCGGCGGATAATGGTCCTGGACGATATGGGAGTATCAAGGGTGTCCTGCACATTCTGCAAAAGAGGGGCAAACGTGGCTTGCGGGGCCGCCGATGCTTGCCGGCAGATGCGTCGGTCCACGCGTGCTGACGTCACTCTGGTTGCACCGGAACCCATCAAACGTGCCACATTCCCTTGGTCCAACCAACTGTGCCACAACCGGTTCACCGTGGACGCGTGTAGGTGGGTATCTGCTGAGATTTGACGTATGGACCAACCTGCCCTTCTGAGGCCAATCACCATACCCCTCTTGAAGTCGTCTGTTTACTGGAACTGTCTTGATTGGCGGCGTCTTGGCATTCTCCGCTACTAGACGTTTCCACTGAGACACAAAAGAAATTGCAACTTAATTTACCTGGCAAACAGAGCGGCGCGAAACTGACCACTTTTGCAGGTTCCTTCCCTGGGTTTTCACTCGCCGTGCGCGGGACAGCTGCGCAGTTTGTATCATTTACATATCTCGGTGAGCTGCGTCTACCCTGTAAATTTCATTCAGTTTTGCGCATTCCTTCTGGGTGTTGCATTTTCAATGTCAGGTAGTGTATTTATATATATATATATCCATCCTGACGATGTTCGACCCGAACATCATCTTTCTCATACAGGCGTCTATCATGAGATCTGAAAAATAAAAAGAAGTATCTATTTTTCTTTTGAGTACCGCTGAACATAAACATTTTTCTCTCGTGACTCCACATTAATTTCCCTTTCTCAATGTTCTTTGAAGTTGCTTTTTTTTAAAGTTTATTAGTCCATAGTTTCATGTGTTCTGCCGCAGTGGACGTGTTGATAGGTCCTTCGTGAATGCCTCACGAAGTGATTCACGAAGTGATTCACGTGAGGCATTCACGTGAATGCCTCACGTGAATGCCTCGTGAATTTCCTCACCTCATAACGGTCGTGGGGTTTCGCTTCGATAATTTTGTATGGGCACAAATGTTTTGGTCTCAGCTTGAGTCCTGATCCATATTGTGTCCTCTGGATTGCTACCAGTTCTCCTTCTACGTATGTTCTTGTGGGTTTCCGCTTCCGATTATACTGCTACCGGTTTTCTTGCATCCTCAGAATTTGCTGATTGGCTTCTTTCCTAAGTCTTTCTCGGTTTCTTATGAACCAATCTTCATAATCTTCCTCCAGCATTTCTCTGATCTTCAGATCTTCCGTATTCTTCATTTGTACCCCCGTTAGCAATTCAAATGGTGTCATTTTGGTACTTTTACTCATGGTGCTGTTCAAAATTCTTTGAACTGAATTGACATGTTTATACCACTTTTCCGTTTCGTTTATCGCTAATTTTGTAAGTACAGGTGTCACTGTTTCAAATATTCTTTCTATCTGCCCATTCCCTTGAGGTACTCCCATAGTGATTTTGAAATGTTCAATACTTCTTTCTTCACAGTAGCTTTCGAATTCTTTGGATGTGAACGCGGTGCCTCGATCTGAAATGATTCTCGATGGATTTCCAAAAAAAGTGTGATTGTAATTCTAGTTTTTTCAGCGCATCATGTGAAGAAGTTGATTTCACCGGATAGAGCCAAGTAAATTTCGTGAAGGCGTCTATAACTGCAAAGATGTGTTGATAACTTTTATTTGTTGTTGCAAGTGGTCCCAAAAAATCAATGTGGTACGTACTGAGCGGTACACTCTCTTTAGGTATTGGGTTCAAATGATCTTCTTGCTTGCCGCGTTTCCTATTCGCCAGGATACACTTAACACAGTTCATGATAACGTTCTCCACCTTTTTCCTGAGTCCTGGAATGGAAAAATATCTTTTCACTAACTCCTCGGTCTTCGCCATGGCAAAATGTCCCTTTTGATGAAGTTCTCTGATTATATCTGACTGCATCTTCTCTGGGATGACAGGCAGTTCGCTTCCATTTTCATATCGATATAATATATCGTTTTTTATCAAATAGTCTTTCTTCTCTCCCTTTACAAGTAATTCTTTTATGACTCGATTATGTTCATCCTGTTGTTGAGCTGCAGCTAATTTGCATGTTACTTCATTGTCTGTAGGTTGAGGTATAATCACGGAGACGTTTCGGCTCAAGGCATCAGCATGTTTCATCTGTGCACTTGGTGGATGAATTATCTCATAGTTGAATTCTTCCATGATCAACGCCCATCTCGCTATCTTAGGAGTTAAGTCTTTCTTGGTCATGGTTTGTTGAAAAGCTGAGCAGTCGGTCATTATTTTAAATTTTGTTCCGAGTAAGTAATTCCGGAATTTTCTCAAAGTTTTGATCACTGCTAGATTTTCTAGTTCGTAGCAACCGTATTTTTCTTGTTGTACTGTTGTCTTCTTCTCATGTATTGGATTGGATACATCTTACCGTCATCGGCCTGTTGAAACAGTACTGGTCCGAATCCGTGTGAGCTTGCATCGCAATTTAGTTCCAGTGGCGGTCCTTGTCTAAAAATATGCAGCACTGGCTCGCCAGTCAAGACTTGCTTCAAATCTTCAAATGCAGTTTTCTGATTCGATCCGAAATGGAATTCCCTATTATCACGAAGCAGATCACTGAGGGGCTTCGCTATCTTGGCATAATCTCGAACAAATTTTCGAAAATAACCGGTCAACCCCAGAAAACTCTGTATTTGTTCGGCATTTTTGGGTTGTGGGAAGTTCCGCACGGCTGCAGTTTTTAATGGTGAAGGTTTTATAGTTCCTTTTTTAACTACGTATCCCAAGAATTCTATCTTTCGTTTTAGAAACTGGCATTTTTTGAAGTTTAGTTCTAAGCCGTATTTTGACGCGGTGTTTAAAACACGTTGTAATTTTTCTAAACCCTCTTCCTCATTCATGGCCGGTATGATAATATCATTTACATAAATAATAACAGTTTTATCTTTTAACAAATCTTTAAAAACATGAAAATATATCTCTCAAATACGTTTGGACTGGTTGACAATCCAAAAGGTGTTTTTAAAAACTCATACTGTCCCTCGTGGGTAACAAAAGAGATGTACTTTGTACTCTCCTTTTATATAGCGACGTGAAAAAAGCCGTTTTTTAAGTCTAATGTAGTGAAGACTTGCGAGTCCTCTAGTTTGTCTAACACGTCTTCGATTAGCGGTAAAGGGAAGCGGTCCTCAATTATTTTTTTTTGTTAAGTTTTCGGAAATCTACACAAAGTCTGTGTTTCCCATCTTTTTTCTTGCAAAGCACTATAGGAGCAGAGTATTCAGAACTGCTGTCTTTAATTATTCCCTTTTCTAACCACTCTTGGATTTGTTTTTCAACAATAAATTGTTCAGTAATCGGCAACCGCCGGGCCCACTGACTAACTGGAATTTCGTCCGATAGAAGTATTTTCATTTTCACATCAGTGCTTCTTATTTGCTGAGATACATAATTAACTACTATTTGACATATCCTTTCCCGTAAACAAGGATTAAGTACGTGGGAGAGATCTATCTCTTCGCTAGACATATCCAACTCTATGGCGCCTAAAGTGTATACAAAGGTATCTGCTGATGAGTCATTTTCTTTCGCCTCTGTTATTTGAAAGTTGATGTGGGGGAGTGGAAGGGAACTCACGCGTACTCTTTCCCCGTTATTTATATTAACGCTTGGAATTGCTGACGCTCTGTTTTTTATTTCGTTCCCATTATCGCCAATTGCATCAAATCGAGATGGTTCTTTTATGTCCATATCGGTAACGTTTAATGTTCCCTCAGAAAATGCAAACTTTACCCTTGATAATACGTCCACACCTATTATTGCTTCAAATTGTAAATTTTTAACGACATGCACATCAGAACATAAAGAAATATTATCAATAATAATTTCTGAACGGAAAAACCCATCGGTACATATTCTGTGTTGACTTATTGCATTTAAATATATCTTGCCACCATTCAATATAGGAGATCCTATTTTATAATAACATTTATCATTAATTAGGGTTATTTCAGATTCAGTGTCTATTACAGGACTAATATGACATTTTTCAATATAAATACACTTCAATTTTTTTGGGCGTTACAACATATATTTGATTTCCAGTTTTATTCACATTCGCATTTTCACCTTTAAAATTATATGTACAAGCATTACTCTTATGCCCATAATTTCCACATGCATAATATTTAATTTTATTACCTCTATATGCATTTCTACTTGGTATGTCATAATCCATCGTATTACCATACTTATTGACATTTGTACTATAACCAACAGTTTTGTTATAATTATCAACATTTATACTATCCTGGTAAGCACGAAAGTTCGACGATTCACCTTTATATCGGGTTCCATCTTGCCAAACATTTTTTTCTGAATTTATTTACATTCCGCATCTCACCCTTTCCTAATTGCAACCTCGCGCTCTCGTATTCCTCTAATTTTTTCACTATAACTTCTGCGCTTTTTAATTGATGCTAATCATCTATGAAGTGTGTTTTGATTTCGAACGGCGCTCTACGTTTTATCTGCTCACATGCGATTAGTTCCTTGAGCTCGTCGAAATTTGTTATTTTGAGTCCTCTTATCCATTCCTCAAAATAATGACTTATCTCGAACGCAAAATCTGGCCAAGTGGCTGTAATTTCCTTTTTATGATTTAGGAACTTTTGTTTAAATTGCTCAGACGTTAGTTTAAATCTTTTAAGTAAAATTTCTTTGACGTATTCGTAGTCGTTCGATTTTTCCTCCGGTTCGCGGGTTATTATTTGTGCTATATCTAAGGGTAATAAACCCAGTAATGTGTTACGAAATCTTCCTTTTCGATTTTGATCTTCGTCGCTTGTCTCTCGAACAGCGCTAAGAGTGTACTTATATCGTTAGATTCATTCGAATCAAAACTTTTTATTATTTTCGATAGTTCCTATCCTCTATCCCATGCAATGTTTGATTCTGTCATGCGATTTTCTCGAACTATTGGTGTGGCATTTTGCAGTTTCAATTTCTCTAATTCGAATTCGCGCAATTCTCTTTCTTTTCTAATTGACGCACTTTTTTTCCTTTTCTAATTGACGCAATTCTGTTTCGACTCTTTCACTTATTATCGTATCCAGAAGTGTTTTCGTATATTCCTCATCGTAATCTGTGTTTCGTAACCATCGTTTTTAATTTCGTTATTGTTGCGTTTAAAGGAATTTCTAAATCTAATTCCGTTGCTAGACGGTAAATATCGTCCTTTCTTGCTTTACCAAAATATGACATCGTTTTATGAAAAATGAGCAAAATGTACTCACAGTTAGTGATGATGATTCCAGGGTGTGGTAATCCGATTTCACTTCACTCCGGTTGATCTCTGCTGAGCCCCCAAATTTGCCAGAAGTTGGATAGAACAGGAACAGTTGATTGACAGGAAGAGTTCTACTTTGTACAAACACAGAACATTTATTAGGAAAATATTTAATTTAGCATTGATGTTCAGGAGGAGTCCACATTCAGAAGAAGTAACAATTTTTATTCACAGAGGGTTAATATAGAGCTACTAAGGTCTCCCGTTCTTAAGATGCACGATCAGTCACACAGGTCTTGCGCCATTTCACTCTCGCTGCCAACTACATACAAAAATTCCCATGTTCTCAAGTTAGTATGAATTATTTTCCCGCTCTGCTTTGAGCGTTTCCATCGCGACCAGAACGCACGGAACTCCAACCAATCAGAGCATAGTGACGAGAACGCATGGAGCTCCAACCAATTAGAAGATCGTTCTCGGAATGCGAATATGATTGAGTCTTCTAAGAATGGGGAAAGGCGAACTATAAAAAGTGAAGACTCTCCGCAGCCAGCTGGATCAAGCTTCTTCACTCCCTTCAGCGTTTGTGTCCTCCGCCGCCTCAAGTAAAGAGGTACATCGCCTTTCGGTGGTAGGTGGGGAGGGGAAACGATTCTGTCTTGACACATATATATATATATATATATATATATATATATATATAATAAAAACAATCAAATTACAAAATATACAAAACATTAAACGTAAAATAATAGAAATGCAGACCAGCAAAATGCTAAAAGATCAAAAAGCAGATAAGTAAAAAGCCAAAAAGCCAAAAAAGTTGGGGGTAAAACATAGTCAAGCAGAATCCAGAAGGCAGAAGGCAGAACTGTCCATGTATGCGCGCTAAAGCTGCAGACACAACATGGAAAGTAAAATAATTCAAAATTACAAACCAAAACAAAGAGAAATCCAAAAATTTTAAAATCAAGAAATTTAAGAAAATTTTGAAAAAAATGATGGAAATGTTGGTGGATCAGGGCGTCATCAGGGAGAAGCCTCACCCAGTCAACACAATATGGTGTTTTCTGCATGTGAGCGGCAGTACACCAAAAGTAGCTCACACACCCCTCCAAACACCATAAGGAAATAAATTAGAAAAACAAAAATTAGAAAAACAAAACCAGGGACAACCAAGGACATATACCAAAGATAAATATAATACAAAATTAAAATTAAATTAAAATTAAAAAGGAGAAAACACAAACTTACCCACATATGACCTAAGCTCGACAACAACCCGCCGCGCTTAAATTTGCTAGATACTGAGCTTAAAAATTCTGATACCTATAAGAGAGAGAGAGTTCTGCAAATCCACATACTACTATTGTTAAAAAAATTATTTCTTCAAAAAAAAGATTAAAAATTTCTAATCATCACATTATTTTAACTTACATAACTGTTGTACCTAAATTTCATAAAAATCCTATGAAATTCCGATTTATTACTTGTGGTACAAATTCTTATATGATTAAACCCGGTATCCTTACTTTGTAAATATCTAAAAATTATCCTTAATACCATTATTGAAGAAGGTTTCACTTGGATTACTAGTGATAATAATAACGTTTTAAATTATATAAATAAAAATATTATTAATAATATACTAACCTACGACTTTAAAGACCTATTTACTAGCATACCATTGGGCAAACTTAAAGATGTACTTAACTACTATTATCATGACTTTAAAAATCTGATTACTATTGATTTTGAGGGATTGGGAATTTTTGGTAAACTTCTGTATCTATAATAATTTTATTTTTAACGGTGAGCATTTATTTATTCAAGTTAAGGGTATACCCCAAGGTTCCAATTTTTCTTCTATTCTTGCTAATTTATTTCTTCATTATTATGAAAAAAAATTTGCCTACAAATTAATTCTGCCTTTAGATATATTGATGATTTAATTGTTTTCAATGATACCAATTTTGCTAACCTTTGGAATTCGATTTACCCTGATGAATTACATTTATTGAAAACCAATTCAGATAACAATAAAGCCGTCTTTCTAGACTTGAATATTTACACTTTAAATAATAAAAATGATATTAATATTTTTGATAAAAGAGATGATTTTGAATTTCCGGTTTTTAAATTAATATATTGGGATTCTAATATTTCTAAAAAAATTTATTATAATACAATCGCTGGTCAACTGATACGTTTCAATAAAATTTGCAACTCTAAATCTAACTTTCTTTTGCAATGTAATAATCTCATTAACACACTTCTTAATAATAAATGCCCTCACTCTTTTTATAAGATTATTTTTGAAAGATTTAAGATAACTAATATTATTTAATAGCTTATTACGGAGACTTTCCTGTTGACTATCAATTTTATCAATTTTAAAAAACTGGATTTGAACACTATTTTTTCGACTTCCGATTCCGATGTTCCGGTTCGGAATTCCGAGTCGGGGTTCCGTGTCGGATTTGCGGTACCGATTTCTGATATACGGCGTTGTGAATGGCATTTGTTGGCGGTCCTCATGTAGTTTGCGGCGGGTTGTTGTCGAGCTTAGGTCAATCTATGTTTGTAAGTTTGTGATTTCTCCTTTTTAATTTTAATTTAATTTTAATTTTGTATTATATTTATCTTTAGTATATGTCCTTGGTTGTCCCTGGTTTTGTTTTTCTAATTTTTGTTTTTCTAATTTATTTTCTTATGGTGTTTGGAGGGGTGTGTGAGCTACTTTTGGTGTACTGCCGCTCACACGCAGAAAACACCATATTGTGTTGACTGGGTGAGGCTCCTCCCTGATGACGCCCTGATCCACCAACACTTCCATGATTTCTTTCAAAATTTTCTTAAATTTCTTGATTTTAAAATTTTTGGATTTCTCTTTGTTTTGGTTTGTAATTTTGAATTATATATATATATATATATATATATATATATATATATATATATATATATATATATATATATATATATATATATATAATGTATTTATTACACAAACTGGATTTATCATTATATATCGTATTTATTTTATTTGTTGTATTTATTATATATTGTATTTATAAGTTCTCTTTGAAAAAATAGTTTCGTCATATCTTGTATATTTTATCATTGTCTTTCTCATCAATGAACTAGATGAAGAAATAAAATCTAGTTCTATGTGATGTGGAATGTAGGCTTTTATGTATATATAATAGATTATTTTGGGGGTAAAAAGGCCTTTTTATATTCTGTATATTGTATCATTGTCTTTATCGTCGAAGAACAAGACGAACGAAGCAAATCTGCAATTTTATGTTATGTGGTGGATTGGCTTTTATATATATGGTATTTATAATAAATTGTTTTGAAAAAAATACCTATGAAATATCTTATATAATGAATGCATCATTGTCTTCCTCATCAATGAATAAGATGAAGAAATTAAATCTGCAATTTTATGGAGTGTGGAGGACAGTGCTTTTTTAAATATTGTTTTTATAACTTATTTTTGAAAAAAATGCCTATTTCACACCTTGTATATTATTGTATATGTTGTCTTCCTGATCAAAGAGCAAGATAAAATTTAATGTCTGTAATTGCATGGGAGGTGAAGGAAAAGATTTTATTGATATTGTATTTAAAGTAATTTGTTTTTAAAAAATGCATATGTTATATCCTGTATATTGTATCATTGTCTACCTCAAAGCAAAACAAGATGAAGAAATGATATATGTATTTGTAAGGGATTGGATGGACGCGCGGTGGTTCTTTTGTATTTATACTTATATATTTTATTTATTAGGTATCGTATTTATTATATATTTTATTTATAATATTTTGCATTTATTATATATTTATTTATTATAATTGTATTTATTATATATTGTATTTGTTGCGCATTGTATTTGCTATACATTGTATTTAATATATATTGTATTCATATTAAATTCTTTTTGAAAAAATGCATTTTTCATCTCTTTTTTATTTTCTCATTATATTCCTTGTTAAAGAATAAGAGGAAGAAATGAAATCGGCTCCGCTATGGGATGTGGAGGATGAGCTGTTATGTGTATTGTATTTTTACTAATCTGTTTTTGAAAAAAATGCCTCTATCATATTTGCTCATTTTCATATTTTTTCATGTGATATAGAGGTTGCTTTTTTATTTATATTGTATTTAAAATAAATATTTTTAAATGTCTATTTCAAAATTTGAATATTGTATCATTGTCCTCATCAAAGAACTGATGAAGAAATGAAATCTCCTCTTGTATAGGATATGGTTTATCGACTTTTATGTATATTGTATTTATAATAAATTGTCTTTTAAAAAAATGTCTTTCTAGCATTTTGCATATTGAATAATGTTTGGGATAAGGACTATGCATATTGTCCAGTAAGTTTGGGATAAGGACTTGACTGGATCAATAATTGTATCACAGATTTTCTGTTAAATTTAATAGTAAACTTCTACCTTCATTCTTGTTACCCTAATGCTTTACTTCTAACTTGCTTTCGGCAAAAACATCTATGCACTGCGGATTTTCCACTCTTCCTTTCCACTAACAGTTAAGCACCTCCTAGTGTGATCATTGCATGGAAGAGTGAC